>JABBCR010000045.1:0-47341 GCA_014849445.1 Cercopithecus mona | reverse complement strand
GGTATATGGTGAAAAAGGAAATATCTTCCGTTCAAAACTGGAAAGAGGCTTTCTGAGAAACTGCTGTGTGTTCTGTTAATTCATCTCACAGAGTTACATCTTTCCCTTCAAGAAGCCTTTCGCTAAGACCCTTCCATCTGGTCAAAACCGGTTTTTGCCGTTCAAAACCGGTTTCAGCCGGTCTGGTGTGGTTTGAGCAGGTCAAAACCCGTTTGAGCCGGTCTGGTCTGGTTTGAGCCAGTCTGGTCTGGTTTGAGCCGGTCAAAATCGGCTCAGGCCGGTCAAAACCGGTTTGAGCCTGTCTGGTCTGCTTTGAGCCGGTCAGAACCGGTTTGTGGCCCGGTTTTAGCCGGTCTGGCCCCGTCTGGTCCTTTTTGCTCCGGCTTCAGCTGTTCTGGGCTGGTCTGCTGCGGTTTCATCCGGTTTGAGCCGGTCTGGTCCGGTTTTATCCTGTCTCATCCGGTCAAAACCGGTTTGAGCCGGTCTGGTTTGGTTTGAACCGGTCAAAAACGGTTTGAGCCGGTCTGGTGTGGTTTGAGCCGGTCTGATCTGGTTTGAGCTGGTCTGGTCTGGTTTGATCCAGTCAAAACTGGCTCTGGTCGGTCAAAACCGGTTTGAGAACGTCTGGTGTGATTTGCGCTGGTCAAAATCGGTTTGAGCAGATTTGGCCCGGTTTTAGCTCATCTGGGCCGGTCTTCTCCGGTTTGATTCGGTTTGAGACGGTCTGGTCCGGTTTGATCTGGTCTCATCCGGGCAAAACCGGTTTGAGCCGGTCTGGTCTTGTTTGAGCCAGTCTGGTCTTGTTTAAGATGGTCTGGTCTGGTTGGAGCTGGTCGAAAACTGTTTTAGCCGGATTGGCTCGATTTTAGCCGGTCTGGGCCGGTCTGGTACGGTTTGATGTGGTTTGCGCCGGTCTGGTCCGGTTGATCCGCTCTCATCCGGTCAAAACCCGTTTCAGCCGGTCTGGTTTTGTTTGATCCGGTTAAAACCGTTTTGAGACGGTTTGGCCCGGTTTTAGCCGGTCTGGGCCGGTCTGGTCTGATTTGATCCTGTCTCAGCTGATCTGGGCCGGTGGAGTCCGGTTTGATCTGGTTTGAGCCGGTCTGGTCCGGTTTGATCCAGTCTCATCCGGTGAAAACCGGTTTGAGCCGGTCTGGTCTGGTTTGAGCTGCTCTGGTCTGGTTTGATCCGGTCAAAACCGGTTCGAGCCGGTCAAAACCGGTTTGAGCCGTTTTGGTGTGGTTGAAGCCAGTCAAATCCGATTCCAGCCTGTATGAGCCGGTCTGGTCCGGTTTGATCTGGTCTAATCAGGTCAAAACCTGTTTGAGCCGGTGAAAACCGGTTTTAGACGGTCTGGAGTGGTTTGAGCCGGTCAAAACCGATTTGAGCCGGTCAAAACCGGATTGAGTCAGTCAAAACCGGTTTGAAACGGTCTGTTCTGGTTTGAGCTGGTAAAAACCGGTTTGAGCCGGTCTGGCATGGTTTTAGCCGGTTTGTTCCGGTCTGGTCCTGTTTCATCCGGTTTCAACCGGTTTGGGCCTGTCTGGTCCGGTTTGATCCGGTGTGAGCCAGTCTGGTCCGGTTTGATCTGGTGTCGTCCGGTCAAAACCGGTTTGAGCCGGTCTGGTCTGGTTTGAGCCGTTCAAAACCGGCTCAGGCCGGTGAAAACCGGTTTGAAACGGTCTGGTCTGGTTTGAGCCAGTCAAAACCGGTTTTTCACCCAGTTTTAGGCGATCTGGGCCGGTCTGGTCCGGTTTGATCCCATTTTAGACGGTCTGGGCCGGTCTGATTTGGTTTGGTCTGGTCTCATCCAGTCAAAACCGGTTTTAGCCGGTCAAAACCGGTTTCAGACGGACTTGTTTGGTTTGAGCAGGTTAAAACTGGTATGAGCCGATCTGGTATGGTTTGAACTGGTCAACACCTGTTTGAGCCGGTCTGGGCCTGTCTGGTCCGCTTTGATCCGGTGTGAGCCGGTCTGGTCCGGTTTGAGTCTGTCTGGTCTGGTTTGAGCCATTCAAAACCGGCTCAGGCTGGTGGAAATCGGTTTGAAACGGTCTGGTCTGGTTTGAGCCGGTCAAAACCGGTTTGAGCCGGTCAAAACCTGTTCGAGTCGTTCAAAACCGATTTGAGCCAATCAAAACCGGATTGAACCGGTCTGGTCTGGTTTGAGCCGGTCAAAACCGGTTTCAGCCTGTCTGGTCTGGTTTGAGCCGGTCTGGTCTGGTTTCAACCAGTCAAAGCCGGTTTGTGGCCCAGTTTTAGGCAGTCTGGGCCGGTCTGGTCCGATTTGATCCGATTTTAGCCGCTCTGGGCTGGTCTGATTCGGTTTCATGTGGTCTCATCTGGTCAAAATCGGTTTTATCCGGTCAAAACCGGTTTCAGCCGGTCTGGTGTGGTTTGAGCCGGTCAAAATAGGTTTGAGCCGGTTTGGCCCGGTTTCAAGCGGTCTGGGCCGTTCTGGTCCGGTTTGATGCGGTTTGCGCCGGTCTGGTCCGGTTTGATCCGGTCTCATCTGGTGAAAACCGGTTTCAGCCGTTCTGGTCTGGTTTGAGACGGTCAAAACCGGCTCAGGTCGATCAAAACCGGTTTGAGCCTGTCTGGTCTGGTTTGAGCCGGTCAAAACCGGTTTGTGGCCCGGTTTTAGCTGGTCTCGGCCGGTCTGGTCCGGTTTGATCTGGTTTCAGCTGTTCTGGGCCGGTCGAGCCCAGTTTGATCCGGTCAAAACCGCTTTGAGCTGGTCAAAACCTGACTGAGCCGGTTTGGCCCGGTTTTAGCCTGTTTGGGCCGGTCTGGTTCGGTTTGAGCAGGTTTGAGCCGGTTTGTGCCGGTCTGGTCTGGTATGATCCGGTTTGAGAAGGTCTGGTGAGGTTTAATCCGGTCTAATCCGGTCAAAACTGGTTTGAGCCTGTCTGGTCTGGTTTGAGCCGGTCAAAACAGGTTTGAGACAGTCTGGTCTGGTTTGAGCTGATCAAAACCGGTTTATGGCCTGGTTTTAGGGGTTGACCGTCTGGTCTGGTCGGTCCGGGTTTCAGCCGGTCTGGTCTGTCTGGTCAGTTTGATCCGTTGAGCCGGTCTGGTCCGTTTGATCCGGTCATCCGGTCAAAACCGGTTTGAGCCGTTGGTCTGCCTGGTCTAGTTTGAGCCGGTAAAAACCGGTTTGAGCCGGTCTGGTCTGGTTTCAAAAACCGCTGGCCCCGGTTTTAGCTGGGGGCCGGTCTGGTCCGTTTGATCCGGTTTGCTCATCTGCCGGTCGGTCCGGTGATCCGTCAAAACCGCTGAGCCGGTCAAAACCGGTCTGAGCCGGTCTGGTCTGGTTTGACCCGGTCTGGTCTGGTTTGAGCCGTCAAAACCGGCTCAGGTGGGTCAAAACAGGTTTGAGCCGTTCTGGTCTGGTTTGAAGCGGTCAAAACAGGTTTGTGGCACAGTTTTAGGCAGTCTGGGCCAGTCTGGTCCGGTTTGATCCGATTTTAGCCGGTCTAGGCCGGTCTGATTCAGTTTGATCCGGTCTCATCCGGTCAAATCCGGTTTTAGCCTTTCAAAACCGGTTTCACCCGGTCTTGTGTGGTTTGAGCAGGTCAAAACCGGTTTGAGCCTGTCTTGTCTGGTTTGAGCCGGTCTGGTCTGGTTTGAGCCGGTCAAAACCGGTACGAGTCGGTCAAAACCGGTTTGAGCCGGTTTGGTCTGGTTGAAGCCAGTCAAAACCGATTCGAGCCTGTCTGAGCCGGTCTGGTCCGGTTTGATCCGGTCTAATCAGGTCAAAACCGGTTTGAGCCGGTGAAAACCGGTTTTAGCCGGTCTGGAGTGGTTTCAGCCGGTCAAAACCGGTTTGAACCGGTCAAAACCGGATTGAGCCAGTCAAAACCGATTTGAACCAGTCTGGTCTGGTTTGAGCTGGTCAAAACCGGTTTGAGCCGGTCTGGGCCTGTCTGGTCTGTCTGGTTTGAGCCAGTCAAAACCGGTTTGACCGGTTTTAGCCTGTCTGCTGTCTGGTCTGGTTTGAGCCAGTTTGTGCCGGTCTGGTCCGGTATGATCCGGTTTGAGAAGGTCTGGTCTGGTTTGATCCGGTCTAATCTGATCAAAACCGGTTTGAGCAGGTCTGGTCTGGTTTCAGCCGGTCAAAAGAGGTTCGAGCCTGTCTGGTCTGGTTTGAGCCGGTCAAAATAGGTTTGAGCCGGTTTGGCTTGGTTTTAGGCTGTCTGGGCCGGTCTGGTCCCGTTTGATCCGGTTTGAGCCGGTCTGGCCTGGTTTGAAACGGTCAAAACCGGTTTGTGGCCTAGTTTTAGGCGGTCTGGGCCGGTCTGGTCCGATTTGATCCGATTTTAGCCGGTCTGGGCCGGTCTGATTCGGTTTGATCCAGTCTCATTTGGTCAAAACTTGTTTTAGCTGGTCAAAACCGGTTTCAGCCAGTCTGGTGTGGTTTGAGCACATCAAAACCGGTTTGAGCTGATCTAGTCTGGTTTGAGCCGGTCTGGTCTGGTTTGAGCCGGTCTCGTCTAGTTTGAGCCAGTCAAACCCGACTCAGGCCGGTCAAAACCGGTTTGAGCCGGTCTGGTCTGGTTTCAGCCGGTCAAAACCGGTTTGTGGCCCGGTTGTAGCCGTTCTGGCCCGGTCTGGTCCGGTTTGCTCCGGCTTCAGCTGTTCTGGGCCGGTCTGGTGCGGTTTCATCCGGTTTGAGCAGGTCTGGTCCGGTTTTATCCTGTCTCATCCGCTCAAAATCGGTTTGAGCCGGTCTGGTTGGTTTGAGCCGGTCAAAACCGGTTTGAGCCGGTCTGATGTTGTTTGAGCCGGTCTGGTCTGCTTTGAGCCGGTCAAAACCGGCTCAGGTTGGTCAAAACCGTTTTGAGCCGGTCTGGTCTGGTTTGAGCCGGTCAAAACCGGTTTGAGCCGACTTGGCCCGGTTTTAGCCGGTCTGGGCCGGTCTTTTCCTTTTTCATGCGGTTTGAGCCGGTCTGGTCCGGTTTGATCCGTTCTCATCCGGTCATAACCGGTTTGAGCCGGTCTGGTCTTGTTTGAGCCGGTCAAAACCGGTTTGAGCCGTTCTGGTGTGAGTCGGTTGACACCTGTTTGAGCCGGTTTGGTCCAGTTTTAGCCGGTCTGGGCCAGTCTGGTCCGGTTTGATCCGGTTTCAGCTGGTCTGGGCCTGTCTGGTCCGGTTTGATCCGTTCATAACCGCTTGCCGCCAGTCAAAACCGGTTTGAGCCTGTCTGGTCTGGTTTGAGCCGGTCTGGTCAGGTTTGAGCCGGTCAAAACCGGTTTGAGCCGGTCTGGTCTGGTTTGAGTCAAAGGGTTTGAGCCGGTTTGGCTTGGTTTAGCTGTCTGGGCCGGTCTGGTCCGTTGATCCGGTTTGAAGCGGTCTGGTCTGGTTTGAACCGGTAAAAACCGGTTTGTGGCTCAGTTTTAGTCCGTCTGGGCCGGTCTGGTCCAGTTTGATCCGGTATTTGCCGGGGTGGGCAGGTCTGATTCGTTTTGATCCGGTCTCATCCGGTCAAAAGCGGTTGTAGCTGGTCAAAACCGGTTTTAGCCGGTCTGGCATGGTTTGAGCCGTTCAAAACCGGTTTGTGACGGTCTGCTCTGGTTTGAGCCGGTCAGTTCTGGTTTGAGCCGATCTGGCCTTGTTTGAGCCGGTCAAAACCGGTTTGAGCCGGTCTGGTCTGGTTTGAGCTGGTCAAAACCGGTTTGTGTCCCAGTTTTAGCCGGTCTGGGCCCGTCTGGTCCGGTTTGCTCCGGGTTCAGCTGTTGTGGTCCAGTCTGGTGCGGTTTCATCTGGTTGGAGCCGGTCTGGTCCGGTTTTATCCTGTCTCATCCGGTCAAAACCGGTTTGAGCCGGTCTGGTCTGGTTTGAGCCGGTCAAAACCGGTTTGAACCGGTCTGGTCCGGTTTGAGCCGGTCTGGTCTGCTTTGAGCCGGTCAAAACCGGCTCAGGTTGGTCAAAACCGTTTTGAGCCGGTCTGGTCTGGTTTGAGCCGGTCAAAACCGGTTTGAGCCGACTTGGCCCGGTTTTAGCCGGTCTGGGCCGGTCTTTTCCTTTTTCATGCGGTTTGAGCCGGTCTGGTCCGGTTTGATCCGTTCTCATCCGGTCATAACCGGTTTGAGCCGGTCTAGTCTTGAATGAGCCGGTCTGGTCTTGTTTGAGATCGTCTGGTCTGGTTTGAGTCGGTTGAAACCTGTTTGAGCCGGTTTGGTCCAGTTTTAGCCGGTCTGGGCCAGTCTGGTCCGGTTTGATCCGGTTTCAGCTGGTCTGGGCCTGTCGAGTCCGGTTTGATCCGTTCAAAACCGCTTGCCGCCAGTCAAAACCGGTTTGAGCCTGTCTGGTCTGCTTTGAGCCGGTCTGGTCTGGTTTGAGCCGGTCAAAACCGGTTTGAGCCTGTCTGGTCTGGTTTGAGCCGGTCTGGTCTGGTTTGAGCTGGTGAAAACCGGCTCAGGTCGGTCAAAACCGGTTTGAGTCAGTCTGGTTTGGTTTGAGCCAGTCAAAACCGGTTTGAGCCGATTTCGCCCGGTTTTAGCCGGTCTGGGCCGGTCTTTTCCGTTTTCATGCGGTTTGAGCCGGTCTGGTCCGGTTTGATCCGGTCTCATCTGGTCATATCCAGTTTGAGCTGGTCTGGTCTTGAATGAGCCGGTCTGGTCTTGTTTGAGATTGTCTTGTCTGGTTTGAGTCTGTCGACACCTGTTTGTGCCGGTTTGGCCCAGATTTAGCCGGTCTGGGCCAGTGTGGTCCGGTTTGACCCAGTTTCAGCTGGTGTGGGCCGGTCGAGTCCGGTTTGATCTGGTTTGAGCCGGTCTGGTCTGGTTTGATCCTGTCTCATCTGGTCAAAACCGGTTTGAGCCGGTTTGGTCTGGTTGGAGCCGGTCAAAACCGGTTTGTGGCCCTGTTTAAGCCTGTTTGGGCCGGTCTTGCGTGGTTTTAGCTGATCTGGGCTGGTCTGGTCCGGTTTGATCCAGTTTCAGCCGGTCTGGGCCTGTCTGGTCCGCTTTGATCTGGTGGGAGCCGGTCTGGTCCGGTTTGATCTCGTGTCATCCGGTCAAAACCGGTTTGAGCCAGTCTGGTCCGGTTTCAGCCGGTCTGGTCCGGTTTGATCCGGTCTCATCCGGTGAAAACCAGTTTGAGCGGGTCTGGTCTTTTTTCAGCCGGTCTGGTCTTGTTTGAGACGGTCTGGTCTGGTTTGAACCGGTCGAAACCTGTTTGAGCCGGATTGGCCCAGTATTAGCCGGTCTGGGCCAGTCTGGTGCGGTTTGATGCAGTTTGCACCGGTCTGGTCCGGTTTGATCCGGTCTCATCCGGTCAAAACCCGTTTCAGCCGGTCTGGTCTTGTTTGAGCCGGTTAAAACCGGTTTGAGACGGTCTGGTCTGGTTTGAGCCGGTCTGGTCTGGTTTGACTCGGTCAAAACCGGCTCAGGTCGGTCAAAACCGGTTTGAGCCGGTCTGGTCTTGTTTGAAACGGTCAAAACCGGTTTGTGGCTCAGTTTTATGCTGTCTGGGCCGGTCTGGTCCGGTTTAAACCGATTTTAGCCGGTCTGGGCCGGTCTGATTCGGTTTGATCCGGTCTCATCCGGTCAAAACCGGTTATAGCCAGTCAAAACCGGTTTCAGCCGGTCTGGTCTGTTTTGAGCCGGTCTGGTCTGGTTTGAGCCGGTCAAAACTGGTTTGAGCCGATTTCGCCCGGTTTTAGCCAGTCTGGACCAGTCTTTTCCGGTTTGATGTGGTTTGAGGCGGTCTGCTGCGGATTGATCCGTTCTCATCTGGTGAAAACCGGGTCCGTCTGGTCTGGTTTGAGCCGTTTGAAAGGTCTTCGCCGGTCAAAACCGGTTTGAGCCGTCTGTCTGGTTTGAGCCGTCAAAATGGTCTTTGTGGCCCAGTTTGGGTCAGTCTGGTCTGGTCCGGTTTGATCCGGTCTCATCCGGTCAAAATCGGTTTCAGCTGGTCAAAACCGGTTTGAGCCGTTCTGGTGTGGTTTGAGCAGCTCAAAACCGGTTTGAGCCGTTCTGGTCCGGTTTGAGTCGGTGTAGTCTGTTTTGAGCCGGTCAAAACTAGTTTGAGCCGGTCCCGTCTCGTTTGAGCCAGTCAAAACCGGTTTGTGGCCCTGTTTTATCCGGTCTGGGCCTGTCTAGTTCGGTTTGCTCCGGCTTCAGCTGTTTTGGGCCGGTCTCGTGTGGTTTCATCCGGTTTGAGCCGGCCTGGTTCGGCTTTATCCTGTTTCATCCGCTCAAAACCGTTCTGAGCCGTTCTGGTCTGGTTTGAGCCGGTCTGGTCTGGTATTAGCCGGTTTGTGGCCCGGTTTTAGCCGGTCTGGGCCGGTCTGGTCCGGTTTGATCCGATTTTAGCCGGTCTGGGCCGGTCTGATACGGTTTGATCCGGTCTCATTCGGTCAAAACCGGTTTGAGCCGGTCAAAACCGGTTTCAGCCGGTATGGTGTGTTTTGAGCAGGTCAAAACCGGTTTGAGCCGGTCTGGTCCGGTTTTAGCCGGTCAAAACCGGTTTGAGACACTTTGGTCTGGTTGAAGCCAGGCAAAACCGATTCTAGCCTGTCTGAGCCGGTCTGGTCCAGTTTGATCCGGTCAATCAGGTCAAAACCGGTTTGAGCCGGTGAAAACCGGTTTGAGCCGGTCTGGAGTGGTTTGATGCGGTCAAAACCGGTTTGAGCCGGTCAAAACCGGATTGAGCCAGTCAAAACCGGTTTGAACCGGTCTGGTCTGGTTTGAGCCGGTCAAAACCGGTTTGATCCCGTCTGTCCCGTTTTAGCAGTCCGCCAGTCTGGACCAGTTTGATCCGTTTGAGCTGGTCTGGTCCGGTTTTATCCTGTCTCATCCGGTCAAAACCGGTTTGAGCCGATTTGGCCCGGTTTTAGCTGGACTGGGCCAGTCTTTTCCGGTTTGATGCGGTTTGAGCCGGTCTGGTCTGGTTTGATCCGGTCAAAACCGCTTTGTGGCCCAGTTTTAGGCAGTCTGGGCCGGTCTGGTCCTGTTTGATCTGATTTTAGCCGGTCTGGGCTGGTCTGATACGGTTTATTCCTGTCTCACCCGGTCAAAACCTGTTTGAGCCGGTCAAAACCAGTTTCATCCGGTCTGGTGTGATTTGAGGAGGTCAAAACCGGTTTGAGCCGGTCTGGTCTGGTTTGAGCCGGTCAAAACCGGTTTGAGCCGATTTGGTCTGGTTTTAGCCAGTCAAAACCAATTCGAGCCTGTCTGAGCCAGTCTGGTCCGGTTTGATCCGGTATAATCAGGTCAAAACCGGTTTGGACAGGTGAAAACCGGATTTAGCCGGTCTGGAGTGATTTGAGTCGGTCAAAACCGGTTTGAGAGTGTCAAAACCGGATTGAGCGGGTCAAAACCTGTTTGAACCGGTCTGGTCTGGTTTGAGCCAGTCAAAACCGGTTTGGGCCGGTCTGTCCCGGTTTTAGCCAGTCTCGGCCAGTCTGGACCAGTTTGATCCGGTGTGAGCGGGTCTGGTCCGGTTTGATCCGGTGTCATCCGGTCAAAACCAGTATGAGCCGGTCTGGTCCGGTTTGAGCCCGTCTGGTCTGGTTTGAGCCGATCAAAACCGGTTTGAGCCGGACTGGTCTGGTTTGAGCCTGTCTCGTCTGGTTTGAGCAGGCTGGTCTGTTTGAGCTGGTCAAAACCGGCTCAGGTCGTTCAAAACCGGTTTGAGACGGTCTGGTCTGGTTTGATCCGGTCAAAATCGGTTTGAGCCGATTTGGCCCGTTTTTAGCCGGTCTGGGCCGGCCTTTTCCGGTTTGATGTGGTTTGTGCCGGTCTGGTCCGGTTTGATCCGGTCTCATCCAGGCAAAACCGGTTTGACCCGGTCTGGTCTTGTTGAGGCGGTCTGGTCTTGTTTGAGACGGTCTGGTCTGGTTTGAGCTGGTTGAAACCTGTTCGAGCTGTTTTGGCCCGGTTTTAGCCCTTCTGGTTCGGTCTGGTCCGGTTTGATGCGGTTTGCTCCGGTCTGGTCCGCTTTGATTCGGTCTCATGCGGTCAAAACCCGTTTCAGCTGGTCTGGTGTTGTTTGAGCCGGTTAAAACCGGTTTGAAACGGTTTGGCCCGCTTGTAGCCGGTCTGGGCCAGTCTGGTCCGGTTTGATCCAGTTTAAGCTGGTCTGGGCCGGTCGAGTCAGGTTTGATCCGGTTTGAGCCGGTCTGGTCCGGTTTTAACCGGTCTCATCCGGTCAAAACCTGTTTGAGCCGGTCTGGTCTGGTTTGAGTCAGTCAAAACCGGTTTGTGGCCCGGTTTTAGCCGGTCTGGTTGGAGCCGGTCAAAACCTGTTTGAGCCGGTCTGGTCTGGTTTGATTCCGGTTTGAGCCAGTCAAAACCTTTTTGAGCCGGTCTGGTCTGGTTTGAGCTGGTCTGGTCTTGTTTGAGCTGCTCAAAACCAGTTTGAGCCAGTCTGGTCTGGTTTGAGCCAGTCTGGTATGATGTGAGCTGCTCAAAACCAGTTCGAGCCGGTCAAAACCGGTTTGAGCCGGTTTGGTCTGGTTGAAGCCAGTCAAAACCGATTCGTGCCTGTCTGAGCTGGTCTGGTCCGGTTTGATCCCGTCTAATCTGGTCAAAACCATTTTGAGCTGGTTAAAACCGGTTTTAGGCGGTCTGGAGTGGTTTGAGCCGGTCAAAACCGGATTGAGCCAGTCAAAACCGGATTGAACCGGTCTGGTCTAGTTTGAGCCGGTTAAAACCGGTTTGAGCCGGCCTGGCCCGGTTTTAGCCGGTCTGGGCCGGTCTTGTCCGGATTGATCCGGTTTCAGCCGGTCTGGGCCTGTCTGGTCTGCTGTGATCCGGTGTGAGCCAGTCGGGTCCGGTTTGATCCGGAGTCATCCGGTCAAAACCGGTTTGAGCCGGTCTGGTCCGGTTTTAGCCGGTCTGGTCTGGTTTGAGCTGGTCAAAACCGGCTGAAGCCGGTCAAAACCGGTTTGATCCGGTCTGGTCTGGTTTGAGCCGGTCAAAACCGTTTTGTGGCCCGGTTTTAGCCGGTCTGGCCCCGTCTGGTCCGGTTTGCTCCGGCTTCAGCTGTTCTGGGCCGTTCGGGTGCGGTTTCATCCGGTTTGAGCCGTTCTTGTCTGGTTTTATCCTGACTTATCCGGTCGAAAACGGTTTGAGTCGGTCTGGTCTGGTTTGAGCTGCTCAAAATCGGTTTGAGCCAGTGTGGTCTGGTTTGAGCCGGTCTGGTCTGGTTTGAGCCGGTCAAAACCTGTTTGAGCCGGTTTGGCCCGGTTTTAGACTGTCTGGGACGATCTGTTTCGATTTGAGACGGTTTGAGAAGGTCTGGTCCGGTTTGTTCTGGTCTAATCGGGTCAAAACTGGCTTGAGTCAGTGTGGTCTGGTTTGAGCAGGTCAAAACAGGTTCTATCCGGTCTGGTCTGGTTTGATCCGGTGTCATCCAGTCAAAACCGGTTTGAGCCGGTCTGGTCCGGTTTTAGCCGGTCTGGTCTGGTTTGAGACGGTCAAAACCGGTTTGAGCCGGTCTGTTCTGGTTTGAGCCGGCCAAAAACGTTTTGTGGTCCGGTTTTAGCCGGTCTGGCCCGGTCTGGTCCGGTTTACTCTGGCTTCAGTTGCTCTCGGCCGTTCTGGTGTGGTTTCATCCGGTTTGAGCCGGTCTGGTCTGGTTTTATCCTGACTCATCCGGTCAAAACCGGTTTGAGTCGGTCTTGTCTGGTTTGAGCTGGTCAAAACCCATTTGAGCCGGTCTGTTCTGGTTTGAGCCGGTCTGGTCTGGATTGAGCCGGACAAAACCTGTTTGAGCCGGTTTGACCCGGTTGTAGACTGTCTGGGCCGGTCTGTTTCGGTTTGAGACGGTTTGAGAAGGTCAGGTCCGGTTTGATCTGGTCTAATCGGGTCAAAACCGGCTTGAGTCAGTGTGGTCTGGTTTGAGCAGGTCAAAACAGGTTCTAGCCGGTCTGGTCTGGTTTGAGCCGGTCAAAATAGTTTTGAGCCGGTTTGGCCCGGTTTTAGGCGGACTGGGCCGGTCTGGTCCCGTTTGATCCGATTTGAGCCGGTGTGGTCTGGTTTGAGCTGGTCAAAACCGGTTTGAACCAGTCTGGCCTGGTTTGAGCCGTTCAAAACCGGCTCAGGTCGGTCGAAACCGTTTTGAGCCGGTCTGGTCTGGGTTGAACCGGTCAAAACTGGTTTGTGGAACAGTTTTCGGCGGTGTGGCCTGGTCTGGTCCGGTTTGATCCGATTTTAACCGGTCTGGGCCGGTCAGATTCGGTTTGATCCGGTCTCATTTGATCAAAACCAGTTTTAGCTGGTCAAAACCGGTTTCAGCCGGTCTGGTGTGGTTTGAGCAGGTCAAAACCGGTTTGAGCAGGTCTGGTCTGGTTTGAGCCGGTCTGGTCTGGTTTGAGCCGGTCAAAACCGGTTCGAGCCTGTCAAAACCGTTTTGAGCCGGTCTGGTCTGGTTTGAGCCGGTCAAAACCGATTCGAGCCGGTCAATAGTGGTCTGGAGAGGTTTGAGCCAGTCAAAACCGGTTTGAACCAGTCTGGTCCGGTTTGAGCTGGTCAAAACCGATTTGATCCGGCGGTTTGTTCCGGACTAATCCAGTTTGAGCCGCTCTGGTCCGTTCTCATCTGATTTGAGCGAGTCTGCTCCAGTTTGAGTCCAGTTTGAGACGGTCAAAATCGCTTTGAGCCGGTCTGGTCCAGTCAAAATAGGTTTGAGCCGGTCTGGTCCGGTTTGAGCCTGTCTTGTCCGGTTTTTTCCGGTTTGAGGTGGTCAAAACTGGTGTGAGCCAGTCTAGCCGGTCTGCTCTGGTTTCAGCCAGTCAAAACCGGTTTGATCCGATGGTTTAATCCGGTGTAATCCGGTTTGAGCCGGTATGGTCCGGTTTCATCCGGTCTAATCCAGACAAAACTGCTTTGAGCTGGTCCTGTCTGGTTTGATGCGGTTTGAGCCGGACTGGTCCGGTTTGAGCCGGTCAAAACCGGTTTGATACGGCAGTTTGATCCGGTCTAATCGGGTTTGATCAGTTCTGGTCCGTTTTCATCCGGTTTCAGTGGGTCTGGTCCGGTTTGAGTCCAGTTTGAGCCGGTCAAAACCGCTGTGATCCGGTCTGATCCAGTTTTACCCGGTTTTAGCCGCTCTGGTCCGGATTGAGCCGGTTTGAACCGTTCTGGTCCGATTTGATATGGTCTGGACCGGTTTCATCCGGTCTACTCCGGTCAAAACAAGTTTGAGCCAGTCTGGTATGGTTTGAGCCCGTCAAAACCGGTTTGATCCGGTGTGGTCCACTTTGAGCTGTTCAAAACCGGTTTGAGCCAGTCTGGTCCGGTTTGAGCCAGTCAAAACGAGTTTGAGCCGGTCTGGTCCGGTTTGAGCCAGTCTGGTATGGTTTCCTCCGGTCTAATGGGATCAAGACGGGTTTGAGCCGGCCTGGTCCTGTTTGAGTCCGGTTTGAGCCCGTTTTGAGCTGGTCTGGTCCGGTTTGATTTGTTCAAAACAGGTTTGAGCCGGTCTGGTCCAGTTTGAGTCCGGTTTGAGCCCAGTTTGAGCCGGTTTGGTCCGGTTTCATCCGGTCTAATCCGATCAAAACACGTTTGAGCCCCTCTGGTCCAGTTTGAGTCTGGTTTGAGCCCGGTTTGAGCCAGTCTGATCCGGTTTCTTCCGGTCTAAACCGGTCAAAACACGTTTCAGCTGGTGTGGTCCGGTTTGAGCCGGTCAAAACCGGTTGGAGCCGTTGTAATCCGGTCAAAACAAGTTTGAGCCGGTCAAAACAGGTTTGAGCCAATTTGGTCCGGTTTGAGCCTGTCAGGTCCGGTTTGATCCGGTCTGAGCCGGTCTGGTCCGGTTTTTTCCGGTCAAAACCGATTTGAGCCGGTCTAATCCGGTCAAAACAGGTTTGAGCCGGTCAAAAGCGTTTTGAGCCGGTTTGATCCGGTCTAATCCGATCAAAACCGGTTTAAGACGGGTTTGAGCCTGTCTGGTCTGGCTTGTGCCGGTCTTGTTCGGTTTGATCCGGTTTGAGCCGGTCTGGTCCGGTTTGAGCCGGTCTGGTCCGGTTTGTTCCGGTTTGAGGCGGTCAAAACTGGTGCGAGCCAGTCTAGCCGGTCTGGTCTGGTTTCAGCCGGTCAAAACGGTTTGATCCGGCGGTTTGATCCGGTGTAATCCGGTTTGAGCCGGTATGGTCTGGTTTCATCCAGTCTAATCCAGTCAAAACAGGTTTGAGCCGGTCCAGTCTGGTTTGATGCGGTTTGAGCCGTACTGGTCCGGTTTGAGCCAGTCAAAACCGGTTTGATACGGCGCTTTGATCCGGTCTAATCGGGTTTGAGCCGGTCTGGTCCATTTTCATCCGGTTTGAGCGGGTATGGTCCGGTTTGAGTCCAGTTTGAGCCGGTGAAAACGCTTTGATCTGGTTTGATCTGGTTTTAGCCGCTCTGGTCCGGATTGAGCCGGTTTTAGCCGGTCTGGTCCGGTTTGAGACGGACTGGTCCGGTTTCATCCGGTCTAATCCGGTCAAAACAAGTTTGAGCCGGTGTGGTACGGTTTGAGGCCAGTTTGTGACGGTCTGTTCCGGTTTGATCCAGTTTAATCCGGTCAAAACATGTTTGAGCCCGTCTGGTCCTGTTTGAGCCTGTCTGGTACGGTTCGATCCGGTCTAATCCTGTCAAAACAGGTGTGAGCCCGTCTGGTCCGGTTTCATCTGGTCTGGTCCGGTTTCATCCGGTCTAATCCGGTCAAAACAGGTTTGAGGCGGACTGTTCCGGTTTGATTCCAGTTGGAGCACGGTTTGAGCCTGTCTGGTCCGTTTTGATCCGGTTTGAGCTGGTCTGGTCCGTTTTCATCCGGTATGAGCGGGTCTGGTCTGGATTGAGTCCCGTTTGACCCGGTAAAATCCGGTTTCAGCCGGTCTTGTCCAGTCAAAACAGGTTTGAGCCGGTCTGGTCCGGTTTGAACCGGTGTGGTCCGGTTTGAGACGGTTAAAACCGGTTTGAGCCGTTCGCCCGGTTTGAACTGAGCCGTTTGAGCCGGTTGGTTTGGTCAAAACCGTTTGAGCTGGTCTGGTCTGGAGCTGTCCCGGTTTGAGCTTCTGTCAAACAGTTGTGAGCCGGTCTGTTCCGGTTTGAGCCAGTCTGGTCCGGTTTGAGCCAGTCAAAACCGTTTTGATCCGGCGGTTTGATGCGGTCTAATCCGGTTTGAGCAGTTCTGGTCCGTTTTCATCCAGTTTGAGCGGGTCTGGTACGGTTTGAGTCCAGTTTGAGCTGGTCAAAACTGCTTTGAGCCAGTCTGGTAAGGTCAAAACAGGTTTGAACCGGTCTGGTCTGGTTTGAGCTGGTCTAGTCCGGTTTGTTCCGGTTTGAGGCGGTCAAAACCGGTTTGAGCCAGTGTAGCCGGTCTAGTCTGGTTTGAGCCAGTCAAAAACCGGTTTGAGCCGGTCTGGTCTGGTTAGAGCCGGTCTGGTCTGGTTTGATCCGGTTTGAGCCGGTCTGGTCCGGTTTGAGCCGGTCAAAACCGGTTTGATCTGGCAGTTTGATCCGGTCTAATCCGGTTTGAGCCTGTCTGGTCCTTTTTCATCCGGTCTAATCCCGTCCAAACGGATTTGACCCGGTCTGGTCTGGTTTGATTCCTGTTTAAGCACTGTTTGGGCTGGTCTGCTCCGGTTTCATCCACTCTAATCCTGTGAAATAAGGTTTGAGCCGGTCTGGTCCGGTTTGAATCCGGTTTGAGTCCTATTTGAGCTCGTCTGGTCCGGTTTGATCCGATCTAATCCAGTCAAAACAGGTTTGAGACGGTCAAAACCTGTTTGAGCCGGTCTGGTCCAGTTTTAGCCGGTCGGATCCGGTTTGATCTGGTCAAAATCGGTTTGAGCTGGTCTAATCCTGTCAAAACAGGTTTGAGCCGGTGAAAACCGGTTTCAGCCGGTCTGGTCAGATTTGAGCCTGTCTGGTCCGGTTGGAGCCGGTCTGGTCCGGTTTGAGCCTGTCTGGTCCGGTTTGATCCAATCTAATCCGGTCAAAACAGGTTTGAGCCCATCTGGTCTGGTGTGAGTCGGTCTGGTCCGGTTTCATCCGGTCTAATCCGGTCAAAACACGTTTGAGTCCGTCTGGTCCTGT
The DNA here is from genome assembly GCA_014849445.1 of Cercopithecus mona. Classification (NCBI taxonomy): domain Eukaryota; kingdom Metazoa; phylum Chordata; class Mammalia; order Primates; family Cercopithecidae; genus Cercopithecus; species Cercopithecus mona. Next base: position 31,312 of record JABBCR010000045.1, on the reverse strand, counting down.
TTGAGTCCGGTTTGAGCCTGGTTTGAGCCAGTCTGATTCGGTTTCATCGGGTCTAATCCGGTCAAAACACGTTTGAGCCGGTGTGGACTGGTTTGAGCTGGTCAAAACCGGTTTGAGCCGGTGTAGTCTGGTCAAAACAGGTTTGAGCCGGTCAAAACAGGTTTGAGCCAGTTTGGTACGGTTTGAGCCTGTCTGGTCCGGTTTGATCAGGTCTGAGCTGGTCTGGTCCGATTTTTGCCGGTCAACACCTGTTTGAGCCGGTCTAATCTGGTCAAAACAGGTTTGAGCCGGTCAAAAGCAGTTTGAGCCTGTTTGAGCTGGTCTAATCCGGTCAAAACCGGTTTGAGACGGGTTTGAGCCGGTCTGCTCTGGTTTGAGCCGGTCTGGTCCGATTTGATCCGGTTTGAGCCGGTCTGATCCGGTTTGAGCCGGTCAAAACCGGTTTGATCCGGCGGTTTGATCCGGTCTAATCCGGTCTCAGCCGGTCTGGTCCGTTTTCATCCGAGTGAGCAGGTCCGGTCTGGTTTGAGTCCAGTTTGAGCCAGTCAAAACCGCTTTGAGCCGGTCTGGTCCAGTTTGTTCCGGTTTGAGGCGGTCAAAACTAGTTTGAGCCAGTCTAGCCGGTCTGGTCTGGTTTGAGCCGGTCAAAAAAGGTTTGAGCCTGTCTGGTCTGGTTGGAGCCGGTCTAGTCCGGTTTGATCCGGTTTGAGGCGGTGTGGTCCGGTTTGAGCCCGTCAAAACCGGTTTGATCCGGTGGTTTGATCCGGACTAATCCGGTTTGACCCGCTCTGGTCCGTTTTCATCCAGTTTGAGTGGGTCTGGTCCGGTTTGAGTCCAGTTGGAGCCGGTCAAAATCGCTTTGAACCGGTCTGGTCCGGTCAAAACAGGTTTGAGCCGTCTGGTCCGGTTTGAGCCGGTCTGGTCCGGTTTGTTCCGGTTTGAGGCGGTCAAAACTGGTGTGAGCCAGTCTAGCCGGTCTGGTCTGGTTTGAGCCGGTCAAAACCGGTTTGATCCAGCGGTTTGATCCGGTCTAATCCGGTTTGAGCCGGTATGGTCTGGTTTCATCCTTTCTATTCCAGTCAAAACAGGTTTGAGCCGGTCCGGTCTAGTTTGATGCGGTTTGAGCCGTACTGGTCCGGTTTGAGCCGGTCAAAACCGGTTTGATATGGCCATTTGATCCGGTCTAATCGGGTTTGAGCCGGTCTGGTCCGTTTTCATCCGGTTTGAGTGTATCTGGTCTGGTTTGAGTCCAGTTTGAGCCGGTCAAAACCGCTTTGATGCGGTCTGATCTGTTTTGTTCCGGTTTTAGCCGCTCTGGTCCGGATTGAGCCCGTTTGAGCCGGTCTGGTCTGGTTTGATACGGTCTGGACCGGTTTCATCCGGTCTAATCCGGTCAAAACAAGTTTGAGCCGGTCTGGTTAGGTTTGAGTCCGGTTAGAGGCCGGGTTGAGACGGTCTGTTCCAGTTTGATCCAGTTTGATCCAGTCAAAACAGGTTTGAGGCGGTCTGGTCCGTTTTGAGTCCGGATGGAGCCCGGTTTGAGCCTGTCTGGTCCGGTTTGATCCGGTTTGAGCTGGTCTGGTCCGTTTTCATCTGGTATGAGCGGGTCTGGTCCAGTTTGAGTCCAGTTTGAGCTGGTCAAAACTGGTTTCAGTCGGTCTCGGCCAGTCAAAACAGGTTTGAGCTGGTCTGGTCCGGTTTGAACTGGTGTGGTTCGGTTTGAGCCGGTTAAAACCGGTTTGCATCGGACTGGTCCGGTTTGAACCGGTTTGAGCCGGTCTGGTCCTGTTTGAGCCGGTGAAAACCGGTTAGAGCCTCTCTGGTCTGGTTTGAGCCTGTCTGGTACGGTTTGATCCGGTCTAATGCGGTCAAAACACATTTGAGCCAGTCTGCTCCGGTTTGAGTCCGGTGTGAGCCCGGTTTGAGCCAGTCTAGCCGGTCTAATCCGGTTTGAGCCGGTCTGGTGCGTTTTCATCCGGTTTGAGCGGGTCTTGTCCGGTTTGAGTCCAGTTTGATCCGGTCAAACCCGCTTTGAGCCTTTCTGGTCCGGTCAAAACAGGTTTGAGCCAGTCAGATCTGGTTTGAGCCGATCTGGTCCGGTTTGTTCTGGTTTGAGGCTGTCAAAACCGGTTTGAGCCAGTCTAGCCGGTCTGGTCTGGTTTGAGCCGGTAAAAGCCGGTTTGAGCCAGTCTGGTCTTGTTTGAGCCGGTCTGGTCCGGTTTTATCCACTTTGAGCCGGTGAAAACTTGTTTAATCCGGCGGTTTGATCCGGTCTAATGCGGTTTGAGCCGGTCTGGTCCGGTTTCATCCGGTCTAATCCAGTCAAAACAGGTTTGAGCCGGTCTGGTCCAGTTTGAGTCGGGTTTGAGCCTGATTTGAGCCGGTCTGGTCCGGTTTCCTCCGATCTAATCCTGTCAAAACAGGTCCAAACAAGTTTGAGCCGCTCTGGTCCGGTTTGAGCCGTTCAAAACCGGTTTGAGCCGGTGTAATCCGGTCAAAACAGGTTTGAGCCGGTCAAAACAATTTTGAGCTGGTTTGGTCCGGTTTGAGCCTGTCTGGTCCAGTTTGATCCGGTTTGAGCCGGTCGGGTCCGGTTTGAGCCGGTCAAAACCGGTTTGAGCCGGTCAAAACAGGTTTGAGCCGCTCTGGAACGGTTTGAGTCCAGTTTGGTTCGGTCTGATCCGGTTTGAGGCCGTCTGTTCCGGTTTGAGCCGGTTTGAGCTGATCTGGTCCGGTTTGAGCCGGTCAAAAGAGGTTTGAGCCATTCCGGTCTGTTTAGAGCCGGTCTGCTCTGGTTTGACGCGGTATTAGCTGGTCTGGTACGGTTTGAGCCGGTCTCATCCAGTTTGATACTGTCTGGACCGGTTTCATCTGGTCTAATCGGGTCAAAACAAGTTTGAGCCGGTCTAGTACGGTTTGAGTCCGCTTTGAGGCCGGTTTGAGACGGTCTGTTCCGGTTTGATCCAGTTTAATCCGGTCAAAAGAGGTTTGAGCCCGTCTGGTCTGGTTTGAGCCGGTCTGGTCCGGTTTGAGCCTGTCTGGTCCGGTTTTATCTGTTCTAATCCTGTCAAAACAGGTTTGAGCCCGTCTGGTTCAGTTTCATCCGGTCTGGTCCGGTTTCATCCGGTCTAATCCGGTCAAAAGAGGTTTGAGGCGGTCTGGTCCGGTTTGAGTACGGTTGGAGCGTGGTGCGAGCCTGTCTGGTCCAGTATGATCCGGTTTGAGCCGGTCTGGTCCGTTTTCATCCGGTATGAGTGGGTCTGGTCCGGTTTGAGTCCAGTTTAACCCGGTAAAAACCAGTTTCAGCCGGTCTCGTCCAGTCAAAAGAGGTTTGAGCCGGTCTGGTCTGGTTTGAACCGTTGTGGTCTGGTTTGAGCCGGTTAAAATCGGTTTGAGTCGGTCTGTTCCGGTTTGAACCGATTTGAGCCGGTCAAAACAGTTTTGAGCTGGACTGGTCCGGTTTAAGCCAGTCAAAACTGGTTTGAGCCGGTTTGGTCTGGTCAAAACAGATTTGAGCCGGTCTGGTCCGGTTTGATCCGGTCTGGTCCGGTTTGAGCCGGTCAAAACCGATTTGAGCCGGTGAAAATCGGTTTGAGCCACTGTAATCCGGTCAAAACAGGTTTGAGCGGTCAAAACAGGTTTGAGCCGGTCTGGTCCGGTTTGACCTGGTGAAAACGGGTTTGAGCCGCTCTGGTCCGGTTTGAGCCTGTCTGGTACGGTTTGATCTGGTCTAATCCTGTCAAAACACGTTTGAGCCGGTCTGGTCCGGTTTGAGTCCGGTTTGAGCCCGATATGAGCTGGTCTGGTCCGGTTTCATCCGTTCTAATCTGGTCAAATCAGGTTTGAGCCAGTCTGGTCCGGTTTGAGTCCGGTTTGAGCCCCATTTGAACCAGTCTAGCCGGTCTGGACTGGTTTCAGCCGGTCAAAACCGGTTTGATCCGGGGGTTTGATGCGGTCTAACCTGGTTTGAGCAGGTCTCGTGCGTTTTCATCCGGTTTGAGCGGGTCTGGTCCGGTTTGAGTCCAATTTGAGCCGGTCAAAGGTTTTGAGTCGTCAAAAAACCGGTTTGAGCCGGTCTGTCTGGTTTGAGTCCGTCTGTTTGGTTTGAGCTAAACTGGTTTGAGCCAGTCTAGCCGGTCTGGTCTGGTTTGAGCCGGTCTGGTCTGGTTTGAGCCGGTCTGGTCCAGTTTGATCTGTTAGAGCCGGTCAAAACCGGTTTGATCCGGCGGTTTGATCCGGTCTAATCCGGTTTGAGCCGGTCTGGTCCTTTTTCATCCGGTCTAATCCAGTCAAAACAGGCTTGAGCCAGTCTAGTCCGGTATGAGTCCAGTTTGAGCCCGGTTTGAGCTGGTCTGGTCCGGTTTCCTCCGATCTAATCCTGTCAAAACAGGTTTGAGCCGTTCTGGTCCGGTTTGAGTCCGGTTTGAGCCCAGTTGGAGCCCGTCTAGTCTGGTTTCATCCGGTCTAATCCGTTCCAAACATGTTTGAGCCGGTCTGGTCCAGTTTGAGTCGGTCAAAACCAGTTTGAGCCGGCGTAATCCGGTCAGAAGAGGTTTGAGCTGGTCAAAACGGTTTTGAGCCGGTTTGGTCCGGTTTCAGCCTGCCTGGTCCGGTTTGATCCGGTTTGAGCCGGTCGGGTCCGGTTTGAGTCGATCAAAACCGGTTTGAGCCGGTCAAAATAGGTTTGAGCCTGTCTGGTACGGTTTGAGTCCAGTTTGGGTCGGTCTGATCCGGTTTGAGGCGGTCTGTTCCGGTTTGAGCCGGTTTGAGCCGATCTGGTCCGGTTTGAGCCGGTCAAAAGAGGTTTGAGCTCTTCTAGTATGGTTAGAGCCGGTCTGGTCCAGTTTGACCCGGTATGAGCCGGTCTGGTGCGGTTTGAGACGGTAAAAACCGGTTTGAGTCGGTCTGGTCCGGTTTGAACTGGTTTTAGCCAGTTTGGTCCCGATTGAGACGATCAAAAACGATTTGAGCCGCTGAAAACCGATTTGAGCCGTTGTAATCCGGTCAAAACAGGTTTGAGCCAGTCAAAACCGGTTTGAACCCGGGTCTTTTGAGTCCTGGTTTTTGATCCGTGAAAACCGTTTGAGCCGGTCTGGGTGATTGGCGTTCGGTTTCTTTGACCGGTCAAACCGTTTGCCGGTCTGAGTCCGTTGGTTTGCCGGTTTTTCTGGTCTGGTTTCATCCGTTCTAACCTGGTCAAAACAGGTCTGAGCCGGTCTGGTCCGGTTTGAGCCGGTAAAAACCGGTTTGAGCGGTTGTAATCTGGTAAAAACACGTTTGAGCCGGTTTGGTCCGGTTTGAGCCTGTCTGGTCCAGTTTGATCCGGTTTGAGCCGGTCTGGTCCGGTTTGATCTGGTCTAATCCGGTAAAAACTGGTTTGAGCCGGTCTGGTGCGGTTTGAGTCCGGTTTGAGCCTGATTTGAGTCTGTCTGGTCCGATATGATCCGGTTTGAGTCAGTCTGGTCCGTTTTCATCTGGTTTGAGCGGGTCTGGTCCGGTTTGAGTCCAGTTTGAGCCGGTCAAACCCGCTTTGAACCATTCTTGTCCAGTCAAAACAGGTTTGAGTCGGTCTGGTCTGGTTTGAACCGCTCCCGTGCGGTTTGAGCTGGTCAAAACCAGTTTTAGCCGGTCTGGTCCAGTTTGAACCGGTCTGGTCCTGTTGGAGCCGGTCTTGTCCGGTTTGATACGGTTTTAGCCGGTCTGGTCCGGTTTGAGGCGGTCAAAACCGGTTTGATACGGCGGTTTGATCCGATGTAATCGTGTGTGGGCCGGTCTGGTCCGTTCTCATCTGGTTTGAGCGGGTCTGGTGCGCTTTGATCTGGTCTAATCCGGTCAAAACAGGTTTGACCCGGTTTGGTCTGGTTTGAGCCAGTCAAAACCGGTTTGAGCCAGTGTAATCCGGTCAAAACAGGTTAGAGCCGGTCAAAACCGGTTTGAATCCGGTTTGATCCCGGTTTGAGCCTGTCTGGTCCGGTTTGATCCGGTTTGAGCCGGTCTGGTCCGGTTTGATCCGGTTTAATTCGGTCAAAACAGGTTTGAGCCGGTGAAAACCGGTTTCAGCCGGTCTGGTCCGGTTTGAGCCTGTCTGGTCCTGTTTGATCCAGTCTAATCCGGTCAAAACAGGTTTGAGCCGGTCTGGTCCGGTTTCATCCGGTCTAATCCGGTCAAAACAAGTTTGAGCCGGTCTGCTCCCTTTTCAGCTGGTCAAAACCGGTTTGAGCCAGTGTAATCCGGTCAAAACAGGTTTGAGCCGGTCAAAACCACTTTGAGCCAGCTTAGTCCGGTTTGAGCCTGTCTGGTATGATCTGATCCGGTTTGAGCCGGTCTGGTCCGGTTTGAGCCGGTCAAAACCGGTGTGAGACGGTCAGGTCCGGTTTGAGCCGGTCTGGTCCGGTTTGAGCCGGTCACAACCGGTTTTAGCCAGTCTAGCCTGTCTGTCTGGTTTGAGCAGGTCAAAACCGGTTTGAGCCGGTCTGTTCTGGTTTCAGCCGGTCTGCTCCGGTTTGATCCGGTTTGAGCCGTACTGGTCCGTTTTGAGTCGGTCAAAACCTGTTTGATCCGGCGGTTTGATCCGGTCTAGTCTGGCTTGAGCCGGTCTGGTCCATTTCCATCCGGTTTGAGCAGGTCTGGTCCGGTTTGAGTCCACTTTGAGCTGGTCAAAACAGGTTTGATCCGGTCTGGTCCAATTTGAGCCATTCAAAACGGATTTGATCCGGCGGTTTGACCAGTCTAATCCGGTTTGAGCCTGTCTGCACCGGTATCATCTGGTCTAATCCGGTCAGAACAGGATTGTTCCGGCGGTTTGAACCGGTCTAATCCGGTTTGAGCTGGTGTGGTCCGGTTTCATCCGGTCTAATCCAGTTAAAAGAGGTTTGAGCCGGTCTGGTCCGGTTTGATCCAGTTTTAGCCGGTCTGGTCCGGTTTGAGCCAGTCAAAACCGGTTTGAGTGGGTCTTGTCCGGTTTGTTCCGGTTTGAGCCGGTCACAACCGGTTTGAGCCAGTCTAGCCGGTCTGGTCTGGTTTGAGCCGGTTAAAACCGGTTTGAGCAGGTCTGGTCTGGTTTTAGCCGGTGTAGTCCGGTTTGATCCGGTTTGAGCCAGTCTGCTCCGGTTTGAGCCGGTCAAAACCAGTTTGATCCGGCGGTTTGATCCGGTTTAATCGTGTTTGACCCGGTCTGGTCCGTTTTCATCCAGTTGGAGTGGCTCTGGTGCGGTTTGAGTCCAGTTTGTGCTGGTCAAAACCGCTTTGAGCCGGTCTGGTCTGGTTTGATCCGGTTTTAGCCAGTCTGGTCTGGATTGAGCCGGTTTGACCCGGTCTGTTCCGGTTTAATTCGGTTTAATCCGGTCAAAACAGGTTTGAGCCCGTCTGGTCCGGTTTGAGCCGGTCTGGTCCGGTTTCAACTGGTCTAATCCGGTCAAACAGGTTTGAGCCGTTCTGGTGCGGTTTGAGTCCGGTTTGAGCCCGGTTTGAGTCTGTCTGGTCCGTTTTCATCTGGTTTGAGCGGTTCTGGTCCGGCTTGAGTCCAGTTTGAGCTGGTCAAAACCGATTTGAGCCGGTCTGGTCCAGTCAAAACAGGTTTGAGTCGGTCTGGTCCGGTTTGAACCGGTCTGGTGCGGTTTGATCCGGTCAAAACCGGTTTTAGCCGGTCTGGTCTGGTTTGAGCCGGCCTGGTCCGGTTTGAGCTGGTCAAAACCGGTTAGATACGGTGGTTTGATCCGGTGTAATCAGGTGTGAGCCGGACTGGTCCGTCCTCATACAGTTTCAGCGGGTCTGGTCCGGTTTGTTCTGGTCTAATCTGGTCAAAACAGGTTAGACCCGGTCTGGTCCGGTTTGAGCCTGTCAAAACCGGTTTGAGCCGGTGTAATCCGGTCAAAACATGTTAGAGCCGGTCAAAACAGGTTTGAGTCCGTTTGATCCCGGTTTGAGCCTGTCTGGTCCGGTTCGATCCGGTTTGAGCCAGTCTTGTCCGGTTTGAGCCGGTCAAAACTGGTTTGAGATGGTCTAATCCGGTCAAAACAGGTTTGAGCCAGTGAAAACCGGTTTTAGCCAGTCCAGTCCGGTTTCAGCCTGTCTGGTCCGGTTTGATCCAGTCTAATCCGGTCAAAACAGGTTTGAGCTGGTCTGGTCCGGTTTCATTGGTATAATCCGGTCAAAACACGTTTGATCCGGTCTGGACCCCTTTCAGCCGGTCAAAACCGGTTTGAGCCGCGGTAATCGGGTCAAAACAGATTTGAGCCGGTCATAACCAGTTTTAGCTGGTTTGGTCCGGTTTGAGCCTTTCTGTTCTGGTCTGATCCGGTTTGAGCCGGTCTGGTCCGGATTGAGCCGGTCAAAACCGGTTTGAGCTGGTCTAACCGGTCTGGTCGGGTTTGAGCCTGTCAAAACCGATTTGAGCCGGTCTGGTTTGAGCCAGTCTGGTCCGGTTTGATCGGCTGTGAGCCGGTCTGGTCTGGTTTGAGCCAGTCTGGTCCGGTTTGATCGGGTTTGAGCCGGTCTGGTCCGGTTTGAGCCATTCAAAACCGGTTTGATCCAGCGGTTTGATTTGGTCTCATCCGGTTTGAGCTGGTCTGGTCCGTTTTCATCCGGTTTGAGCGGGTCTGGTCCGGTTTGAGTACAGTTTGAGCTGGACAAAACCGCTTTGAGCTGGTCTGGTCCAGTCAAAACTGGTTTGAGCCGGTCTGGTCCGTTTTGAGCCAGTTTGAGCCAGTCTGGTCCGGTTTGAGACTGTCTGGTCTGGTTTGAGCCGGTTTGAGCCGGTCTGGTCCGGTTTGAGCCGGTCAAAACCGGTTTGATCTGGCGGTTTGATCTGGTCTAATCGGGTTTGAGTCGGTCTGGTCCACTTTCATCCGGTTTGAGCTGGTCTGGTCCGGTTTGAGTCCAGTTTTAGCCGGTCAAAACAGGTTTCATCCGGTCTGGTCCGATTTGAGCCATTCAAAACGGATTTGATCCAGCGGTTTGATCCGGTCTAATCGAGTTTGAGCCGGTCTGCTCCGGTTTCATCCGGTCTAATCCTGTCAGAACAGGTTTGTTTCGGTCTGGTCAGGTTTGAGTCCGGTTTGATCCGGTCAAAACCGGTTTGATACGGTCTGGTCCGGTTTGAACCGGTTTGAGCCGGTCTGGTCCGGTTTGAGCCAATCAAAACTGGTTTGAGCTGGTCTGGTCTGCTTTGAGCCGGTCTGGTCTGGTTTGATCCGGTTTGAGCCGGTCTGGTCCGGTTTGAGCCAATTTGAGCCGGTCTGCTCCGATTTGAGCCAGTTTGAGCCGATCTGGTCCGGTTTGAGCTGGTCAAAACCGGTTTGAGCCGGTCGGGTCAGGTTTGTTCCGGTTTGAGCCAGTCACAACAGGTTTTAGCCAGTCTAGCCGGTCTTTTCTGGTTTGAGCCGGTCATAACCGGTTTTAGCCAGTCTAGCCGGTCTGGTCTGGTTTGAGCCAGTCAAAACCGGTTTGAGCTGGTCTGGTCTGGTTTGAGCCGGTCAAAACCGGTTTGAGCTGGTCTGGTCTGGTTTGAGCCGGTATGGTCCGTTTTGATCCGGTTTGAGCCGATCTGGTCTGGTTTGAGCCGGTTTGAGCTGGTCTGCTCCAGTTTGAGCCGGTTTGAGCCGATCTGGTCCGGTTTGAGCTGGTCAAAACCGGTTTGAGCCAGTCTGGTCAGGTTTGTTCTGGTTTGAGCCAGTCACAACCGGTTTTAGCCAGTCTAGCCGGTCTTTTCTGGTTTGAGCCAGTCAAAACCGGTTTAAGCCGTTCTGGTCTGGTTTCAGCCGGTCTGGTACGGTTTGATCCGGTTTGAGCCGGTCTGCTCCAGTTTGAGCCGGTGAAATCCGGTTTGATCCAGCGGCTTGATCCGGTGTAATCGGGTTGGAGCCAGTCTGGTCCGTTTTCATCCGGTTTGAGCCGGTGTGGTCCGGTTTGAGTCCAGTTTGAGCCGGTCAAAACCCTTTTAGCCGGTCTGGTACAGCAAAACAGGTGTGAGCTGCTCTGGTCCGGTTTCAACCGGTCGAATCCGGTGAAAACACGTTTGAGGCGGTCTGGTCCAGTTTGAGTCCGGTTTGAGCCCGGTTTGAGCTGGTCTGTTCCGGTTTGAGCCGGTGAAAACCAGTTTCAGCCGGTGTAATCCGGTCAAAACAGGATTGAGACCGTTTTGAGCCGGTCTGGTCCGGTTTGAGATGATCTGGTCCGGTTTGAGCCGGTCTGATCCGGTTTGAGCTGGTTTGAACCGGTGTGCACTGGTTACCGCCAGTCTCGTCCGGTTTTAGCCGGTCTGGTCCGGTTTGAGACTTTCTGGTCCGGTTTCATCCGGTCTAATCCAATCAAAACAGGTTTGAGCCGGTCTTGTCCAGTTCGAGTCTGGTTTGAGCACGGTTTGAGCCTTTCTGGTCTGGTTTGATCTGGTCTAATCTGGTCAAAACAGGTTTGACCCGGTCTGGTCCATTTTGAGCCAGTCAAACCGGTTTGAGCCAGTGTAATCCGGTCAAAACAGATTTGATGTGGTCAAAACCGGTTTGAGATAGTTTGATCCGGTTTGAGCCTGTGTGGTCAGGTTTGATCCGGTTTGAGCCGGTCTGGTCCTGTTTGATCCGGTTTGAGCTGGTCTGGTCTGGTTTGAGCCGGTCAAAACTGGTTTGAGCCGGTCAAAACCGGTTAGAGCCGGTTTGAGACGGTCTAATCCGGTCAAAACAGGTTTGAGACTGGTTTCAGCCTGTCTGGTCCGGTTTGAGCCGGTCAAACCCAGTTTGAGCCAGTCTGGTCCGGTTTGAACTGGTTTGGTCCGGTTTGAGCCGGTCAAAACCGGTTTGAGCTGGTCTGGTCCGGTTTGAGCCGGTCTGGTACTGTTTAAGCCGGTCTGGTCCGGTTTGATCCGGTTTGAGCCAGTCTGTTCCGGTTTGAGCCGGTCTGGTCCGGTTTGAGTCTGGTTTGAACCCGGTTTGAGCCTGTCTGGTGCAGTTTGATTTGGTCTAATCCGGTCAAAACATGTTTTACCCGGTCTGGTCCGGTTTGAGCCAATGTAATCAGGTCAAAACAGGTTTATGAGCTGGTCTGGTCCAGTTTCAGTCGGTCAAAACCGTTTTGAGCCTGTCTGGTCCGGTTTGATCCGGTTTGAGCAGCTCTGGTCCGGTTTGAGCCGGTCAAAACCGGTTTGAGCCGGTCTAATCCGGTCAAAACAGGTTTGAGCCGGTCAAAACCGGTTTGAGCTGGTTTGGTCCCGTTTGAGCCTGTCTGATCCGGTTAGATCCGGTTTCAGCAAGACTCGTCTGGATTGATCCAGTTTGAGCCGGTCTGGTCCGGTTTCATCCAGTCTAATCTTGTCAAAACAGGTTTGAGCCGGTCTGTTCCAGTTTGAGCCGGTCTGGTCCGGATTGAGCCGGTCAAAACCAGTTTGAGCCGGTCTTCTCGGGCTTGAGCCGGTCAAAACCAGTTTGATCCAGTCTAATACGGTCAAAACAGGTTTCAGCCGGTTTGAGCCGGTTGGATCCGGTCTGGTCCGGTTTGAGCCAGTTGGATCCCGTCTAGTCTGGTTTGATCCGGTCTAATCCGGTCAAAACAGGTTTGTGCCGGTCTGGTCCGGTTTGAGTCCGGTTTGAGCCGATCAAAACCGGTTTTAGCCGGTCTGGTCCGGTTTGAGCCGGTATGTTCCGGTTTGATCCGGCCTAATCTGGTCAAAACAGGTTTGAGCCTGTCTGGTCCGGTTTGATTCGGTTTCGTCCGTTCTGATCCGGTTTCAGCCGGTGGAATCCGGTCTAGTTCGGTTTGATCCGGTCTGGTCCGGTTTGAGCTGATCAAAACCGGTTTCATCAGGCGGTTTTATCCGGCCTAATCCGGTTTGAGCCAGTCTGGTCCGGTTTCATCCGGTCTAATCCAGTCAAAACACATTTGAGCCGGTCTTGTCTGGTTGGATCTGGTTTGAGCCGGTCTGTTCCGGTTTGAGCCTGTCTAGTCCGGTTTGATCCGGTGTAATCCGGTCAAAACAGATTTGAACCTGTCTGTTTCGTTTTGAGCCGGTCTGGTCCGGTTTGTTCCGATTTGAGGCAGTCAAAACCGGTTTGAGCCAGTCTAGACGGTCTGGTCTGGTTTGAGCCGTTCAAAACCGGTTTGAGCCGGTCTGGTCTGGTTCGAGCCGGTCTGGTCCGGTTTGATCCGGTTTGAGCCGTTCTGGTCTGGTTTGAACCGGTCAAAACCGGTTTGATCTGGCAGTTTCATCCGGTCTAATCCGGTTTAAGCCTGTCTGGGCCAGTTTGATCCGGTTTGAGCCGGTCTGGTCCGTTTCGACCCGGTTTGAGCCCGTCTGGTCTGGTTTGATCCGGTTTGAACCGGTCTGGTCCGGTTTTCTCTGGGGTGAGCCGGTCTGGTCCAGTTTGATCTGGTCTAATCTGGTCAAAACAGGTTTGAGCCTGTCTGGTCCGGTTGGAGCCAGTCAAAACCGGTTTGAGCCAGTCTGATCCGGTTTGAGCCGGTTTGAGCCCGTGCTGTCTGGTTTGAGCTGGTTTGAGCCAGTGTGGTCCAGTTTGAGCCGGTTTGAGCCAGTCTGGTCCGATTTGAGCCGGTGAAAACCGGTTTGAGCCAGTCTGGTCCGGTTTGTTCCGGTTTGAGCCGGTCACAACCGGTTTTAGCCAGTCTAGCCGGTCTGGTCTGGTTTGAGCCGGTCAAAACCGTGGTTGTCACCGTTGCCATCATAGTCTCACACACGCAGGTGTGTGGGTGGCGTTCACTTCCACGCGGAAGGGCGGAGCGAAACCCCGGAGAAAGACTGCACCCCCAGCGTCACGGCCTGACGATGGATTCCTGCATCATGCAACGTAGGGGTGTCTCCTCCATTGTGGCCCGCTCTGGAAACAGGCGAGTAACACGGTACTGGCGTTCCACGCCTCCCTGGGAGATTCCGGGTCTCCGCAGAGCTCGGGAATCCAACAGTCAACAGGGTCAGGCTTCCGGGGGCTTCAGAGACGTGGGCAACCGGCCCCCTGGCAGACGGCAAAGCCACGTGGAAACCCGATTCGTGCCTCAGTCGTCCTGAGTGTGACTCCCGTGTGGGCGGGGCTGCCCGCCTCGCGCTGCATTGCAGGGCTCAGCCTGGGGATGGGAGGTGTGTAAACCATGCGGGTGAAAACCGGACGGCCACCCGAGTCTGGGTCTTTTGCCTTTGCGGACATGGCCCGTTCCTCGGGGAATGGGTGCCCCGCCGGCCGACGGGGCGGCCGTGGGCCCAGCCCTCTGCCCGCGCTGGGCGCTCGCCTTTCGCCCCGCGCGCGGTGGCGTGGGGGAGGCGTTGTCCTGTTGCTGAGGGGCGCCGGAGATCCCTTTTCCTCCCGGCCGTGGTCCCTCTGCCCATTGCACCCTCCCGCCCCACCCCGTCCCTCCGTCGCTCCGGCGGTCCCTCCGGTCCCCACGCCCGCCCTCGCGCCCTCCCTCCCTCCCTCCCTCCCTGCCAACATCCCTCCACCGTCCATCCCCCGTTGTCTTGCTCTCATCTCTCCATCTATGCCTGCCTTCCCCCCGCCTGGAGCGGTCGGCATCCCGGGTTTGTTTGGGATCTGGGGTGTGTGCCAGGTGCTCCATGGTGACAGCGGGAGGCTGCAGGGGGCCAGGTGGGCAGTGTGGTGTGGCGGAGGCACAGAGGAGGCGAGCCGGAGGAGAGCAGGCCAGACGCTGCCGGGCCCGCTGTTTCGGGGCATGGAGGTCTCCAACCAGCAGCTCAGTGCAGAACACGGTGCTGGCGTTCCACACCTCCCCAGAAGATTCTGGGTCTCCGCAGAGCTCGGGAATCCAACAGTCAACAGGGTCAGGCTTCCGGGGGCTTCAGAGACGTGGGCAACCGGCCCCCTGGCAGACGGCAAAGCCACGTGGAAACCCGATTCGTGCCTCAGTCGTCCTGAGTGTGACTCCCGTGTGGGCGGGGCTGCCCGCCTCGCGCTGCATTGCAGGGCTCAGCCTGGGGATGGGAGGTGTGTAAACCATGCGGGTGAAAACCGGACGGCCACCCGAGTCTGGGTCTTTTGCCTTTGCGGACATGGCCCGTTCCTCGGGGAATGGGTGCCCCGCCGGCCGACGCGGCGGCCGTGGGCCCAGCCCTCTGCCCGCTGGGCGCCTTTCGCCCGTTCGGCCTTGGCGTGGCGGGAGGTGGTCCTGTTGCTGCTGGGGCGGAGACCCTTTTACTCCCTGCCGTGTTCCCTCTGACCCTTGCTCCCTCCAGGCCCACCCCGTCACTCCGTCGCTCCGTCTTTCCCTCCGTTCCCCACTCCCTCCCTCCCTCCTTCCCTCCGTCCCTCCCGCCCTCCCTCCCTTCCAACGTCCCTCCTCCGCCCATCCCCCGAGGTCTGGCTCTCATCTCTCCATCTCTGCCTGCCTTCCCCCCGCCTGGAGCGGTCAGCATCCCGGGTTTGTGTGGGATCTGGGGTGTGCATGTAGCCGCCAGGTGCTCCATGGTGACAGCGGGGAGGCTGCAGGGGCACGGGTGGGCGAGTGACGGTGCGGCGGAGGCACAGAGGAGGCGAGCCGGCGGAGGGAGAGCAGGCCCGGACGCCGCCCGGGCCCGCTGTTTCGGGGCGTGGAGGTCTCCAACCAGCAGCCCGGCGCAGAACACGGTGGTGGTGCTGGCGGTCTTGGTGGGGGTGGGCGTGGGGCTGGTGTGTTTGGGTGTGTGGGTGTGTGGTTGTGTGGGTGTGTCGGGGGGTGTGTGGGGGTGTGCGCGTGCGCGCGCGGGTGCGCGCGCGCTGTGTTGGGGGGTGGGGTGGGGGATCGAGCGGGGGTCGGGTGGTGGAAAAGCCTGAGAGCTCTGCCGGGCCTCTCCCAGAGCCCAGGACGCTGCCCGCACACCCGCGCATGCGCAGTAGACGGTCCCCCTCCTGGAACCTGGGCCGGCTCTGGACTCCCCTGGATGCTGATTCCCCCTCGGGGTGGAGTCTCTGGCCGCCGCCGCCGCCGCCGCGCCCGGACACTGAAGGCAGGAATGCCAGGCTGTTCAGCCCGGAGGGAAAACAGGCCTCTCCACACCGAGCCATGTGCTGACCCCGAAAGGAGGCCTCCGCCCGCCCGATCCCGTCCCCGCCTCCTAAAGCGCCTGCCGCAGAGCCAGGTATACCTCTTCGCTGTGGGGTAGCGGTTCCAGCACAGCGTGCTCTCCCACGTCCTGAAGCTCCGTCGTGGCCTCCGTTTCTAGCATAGGTTTCGCCGGCCTCAGAAGCTCGGGTGTCTCCAGGAGCTTATCAAGCAGGCTGGAGGTGAGTGAAGACGAGCGCTAAGGATCCTGGAGCGGCGGGCAGGGCGCACGGATGTCGTGCATCTGCTCCTGCCTGGAGGCCTCCGGGGCGTGGGCCCCGGAGGCGGAGCTGCCCGACTTGGGGCTCCCACGGCCCAGCGACTGGGGCCCCTGGCCCCAGCCCCACCAGAATCCCCTGGGGCGTGGGCGTGAGCACACCCTGGCACTGTGGCTCAGCTCCGACGGGCCCAGGCTGTCCCACCGAGCAAGGGCCCGGCAGGCTGTGGTGCTGTGGGTCCTCCTCCCCCCGCCATTGGCTGGGGCGCGGAGGCCACCCCCGGGGAGTCTGAGGGTGGGAGAGCGCCCCTTCCGGAGTCGCCAGGGCAGCGTAGGAAAATTCCCAATCCCCGCCTGCTGGGGCTGGATGGGGGACCCCTGCTGCCTGCGCGGCCTGGCTGGGCTGCAGCGGGGCGCCGGCCCCCGCTCCCTGGCTCACGAAAGCCCCCGGTGGGAGAGTCCAGGGCGCGCAGGGCACGTGGGGCGCAGGAAGCCCTGTTCCCCACGCCCCGGGGTGGGCGAAGGCCACCGGCGAGGGCGGGGACCCCGCCGAGGGCAGGTCGCTGAGCCGCCTGCCTCGCCGGTGCCCCACCCTGGCCTGGGTGCCTGGCCCTCCGGTTCTGAAACCAAATCTGAATCCGGGACTCCGGGAGGCCCGTCTCTCTGGCCAGTTCTTCCCGGGTGGCGACGCCTGGAAAGCGATCCTGCTGGAAGGCTCTTGAGGAGGCGGTCTGGGACGGGTGCGGTCCGCTTTGCCTGCCTTCTTGCGGGCCGCGTTTCCCAGGCCAGGGCGAGATTCCCGGCCTCCGCCCGCCCCCGATCCCGTCCCAGCCCCGCGTCCTAAAGCTCCTCCAGCAGAGCCCGGTATTCCTCCTTGCTGAGGAGTAGCGGTTCCAGCAAAGTGGACTCTTCCACGTCCTGCAGCTCCGTCGGAGCCTCCGTTTCTAGCAAATGTTGCACCTGCCGCAGAAGCTCGGGGGTCTCCAGGAGCTCATCCTGCAGGCTAGAGGGGAGTGCAGACGAGCGCCCAGGCTCCTGGAGCGGCGGAGAGGGCGCCCGGATGGCTTGCATCTGCTCCTGCCCCGCGGACTCCCCTGGGGGTGTGGGCCCCGGAGGTGGAGCTGCCCCGACTTGGGGCTCCCACGCCGCCCCGGCGACCTGGGGCCCCTGGCCCCAGCCCCACCACGGACTCCCCTGGGACGTGGGTGGCGCGAGCACACCCTGTCCCTGCGGCTCAGATCCGGCAGGCCCAGGCTGTCCCACCCAGCAAGGGCACGGCAGGCTGTGGTGCTGCGGGTCCTCAACCCCCCGCCATTGGCTCGGACGCGGAGGTCACCCCCTGGGAGTCTGAGGGTGGAAGAGCACCCCTTCCGGAGTCGCCAGGGCAGCGTAGGAAAATTCCCAATCCCCGCCTGCTGGGGCTGGATGGGGGATCCCTGCTGCCTGCGCGGCCTGGCTGGGCTGCAGCGGGGCGATGGCCCCTGCTCCCTGGCTCACGAAAGCCCCCAGTGGGAGAGTCCAGGGCGCACAGGGCACGTGGGGCGCAGGAAGCCCTGTTCCCCACGCCCCGGGGTGGGCGAAGGCCACCGGCGAGGGAGCGGGGGGACACCCGCTGGGGGCCGCGTCGCACAGTCCGCCTGCGTGCGCCGGTGCCCTGCCACCCTGGCCTGGGTGCCTGGCCCTCCGGTTCTGAAACCAAATCTGAATCCGGGACTCCGGGAGGCCCGTCTCTCTGGCCAGTTCTTCCCGGGTGGCGACGCCTGGAAAGCGATCCTGCTGGAAGGCTCGCAGGAGAAGGGCGGTCTGGGACCGGGTGACGGCGGTCCGCTTTTGCCTGCCTTCTTGCGGGCCACGTTTCCCAGGCCAGGGCCGAGATTCCCGCTGGTACTGCCTCAACTGGCGTGATCTCTCGTTCTGAAACCAAATCTGGACCCTGGGCTCCGGAATGCCAATGGCCCGGGCCAGCTCTTCCCTGGTGGCTATGCCCGGGTACGGGTTCCGCTCAAAGCAGGCTCGCAGGGCCTCCCTCTGGCTCGGGGTCCAAACGAGTCTGCTTTGCCGTCCTCGTCCTCGGGCCTCCACTGGGAGGGCGCCGTCTCCAGGTGTCGGGAGAGCCAACGCGGGGAGACCTGGCCGGAATTCCGCGGACAGACATGGGCAGAGAGAGGCCGGCGGGCTCCCGTGCCCCTCAGTCGGCGTGTGTAGGGCGAGCAGGTCCAGCCAGGAGGCCGGCGGGGAACGGGGAGCGGGCTTCGATGGCTGGCTCTCTCGGCCTCTCCAGGGATTCTGTGGGGACTGGAAGCCACTGTCGGGGCTCCCCGGGCGTCTTCAACAGGGAGACGCCAGCCCAGAAGGGTGGAGTGGAGTGTGGTACAGGACCGGTCTGGTGCGGTATGAGTCTGGTATGAGCTGGTCAAAACCGCTTTGAGCCGGTCTGCTCCAGTCAGAACAGGTTTGAGCCGGTCTGGTCCGGTTTCAGCCGGTCTGGTCTGGTTTGAAGCGGTCAAAACCCATTGGAGCCGGTCTGGTCCGGCTTGAGCCGGTCAAAACCAGTTTGAGCCGGTCTGCTCCGTTTAAAACAGGTTTGAGCCGGATTAAGCCCTTTGGATCTGGTCTGGTCTGGTTTGAACCGGTTGGATGCGGTCTAGTCCGGTTTGATCCATTCTAATCCAGTCAACACAGGTTTGAGCCGGTCTGGTCCGGTATGTTCCAGTTTGAGGCGGTCAAAACCTTTTCGAGCCGGTCTGGTCTGGTTTGAGCCAGTCTGGTCTGGTTTGATCCGGTTTGAGCCTTTCTGGTCCGGTTTGAGCCGGTCAAAACCGGTTTGATCCGACGGTTTGATCCGGTCTAATCCGGTTTGAGCCTGTGTGGTCCGGTTTGGTCCGGTTTGAGCCGGTCTGGTCCGGTTTGATCCGGTTTGAGCCCGTCTGGTCCGGTTTGATCTGGATTGAGCCGGTCTGGTCCAGTATGATCTGTTCTAATCTGTTCAAAACAGGTTTGAGCCTGTCTGGTCCGGTTTGAGATGGTCAAAACCGGTTTGAACCGGTGTAATCCGGTCAAAACAGGTTTTGAGCCGGTCAAAACCGGTTTGAGCCAATTTTGTCCAGTTGGAGTCTCTCTGGTCCAGTTTGATCCGGTTTGAGCCGCTCTGGTCCGGTTTGAGCCAGTCTGGTCCGGTTTGAGCCGGTCAAAACTGGTTTGAGCCGGTCTGGTCCGCTTTGAGTCTGGTTTGAGCCGGTCTGGTCCGGTTTCAGCCGGTCTGGTCCGGTTTGAGCCGGTCAAAACCGGTTTCATCCGGCAGTTTTATCCAGTCTAATACGGTTTCAGCCAGTCTGGTCCGGTCTCATCCGGTCTAATCAAGTCAAAACCGATTTCAACCAGTCTGGTCCGGTTTGATCCGGTTTGAGCTGGTCTGGTCCGGTTTGAGCCGGACAAAAGCTGTTTGACACGGCGGTTTGATCCGGTCTAATCGGGATCGAGCCGGTCTGGTCCGTTTTCATCCGGTTTGAGCGGGTCTGGTCCGGTTTGAGTCCAGTTTGAGCCGGTCAAAACCGCTTTGAGCCGGTTGGGTCCAGTCAAAACCGGTTTGAGCCGGTCTGGTCCGGTTTGAACCGGTCTGGTCCGGTTTGAGCCAGTCAAAACCGGATTTAGCCGATCTGGTCTGGTTTGAGCCGGTCTGGTCCTGTTTGAGTCGGTCTGGTCCGGTTTGATCCGGTTTGAGCTGGTCTGGTCTGGTTTGAGCCGGTCAAAACCAGTTTGAGCCAATTTGGTCCAGTTTGAGTCTCTCTGGTCCGGTTTGATACGGTTTGAGCCGCTCTGGTCCGGTTTGAGCCGGTCAAAACCGGTTTGAGCCGGTCTGGTCCAGTTTGAGTCCGGTTTGAGCCGGTCTGGTCTGGTTTCAGCCGGTCTGGTCCGGTTTAAGCCAGTCAAAACCGGTTTCATCCGGCGGTTTTATCCAGTCTAATACGGTTTCAGCTAGTCTGGTCCGGTCTCATCCGGTCTAATCAAGTCAAAACCGGTTTGAGCCAGTCTGGTCCAGTTTGATCCAGTTTGAGCCGGTCTAGTCCGGTTTGAGCCGGACAAAACCTGTTTGACACGGCAGTTTGATCCGGTCTAATCGGGATTGAGCCGGTCGGGTCGTTTTCATTCGGTTTGAGCGGGTCTGGTCCGGTTTGAGTCCAGTTTGAGCCGGTCAAAACCGCTTTGAGCCGGTCCGGTCCAGTCGTAACCGGTTTGAGCCAGTCTGTTCCGGTTTGAACCAGTCTGATCCGGTTTGAGCTGGTCAAAACCGGATTTAGCCGATCTGGTCCGGTTTGAGCCGGTCTGGTCCTGTTTGAGGCAGTCTGGTCCGGTTTGATCCGGTTTCAGCCGGTCTGGTCCGGTTTGAGCCGTTCTGATCCGGTTTGAGTCTGGTTTGAGCCCGGTTTGAGCCTGTCTGGTGTGGTTTGATTTGGTCTAATCCGGTCAAAACATGTTTTACACGGTCTGGTCTGGTTTGAGCCAGTGTAATCAGGTCAAAACAGGTTTATGAGCTGGTCTGGTCCGGTTTGAGCCGGTCGAAACCGGTTTGAGCCTGTCTGGTCCGGTTTGATCCGGTTTGAGCCGCTCTGGTCCGGTTTGAGCTGGTCAAAACCGGTTTGAGCCGGTCTAATCCAGTCAAAACCGGTTTGAGCCGTTTTGGTCCCGTTTGAGCCTGTCTGATCCGGTTAGATCCGGTTTCAGCCGGACTGGTCCTGATTGATCTGGTTTGAGCCGGTCTGGTCCGGTTTCATCCGGTCTAATCCTGTCAAAACAGTTTTGAGCCGCTCTGGTCCAGCTTGAGCCGGTCGAAACCACCTTGATCCGGTCTAGTACGGTCAAAACAGGTTTGAGCCGGTTTGAGCTGGTTGGATCTGGTCTGGTCCAGTTTGAGCCGGTTGGATCCGGTCTAGTCTGGTTTGATCCGGTCTAATCCGGTCAAAAGAGGTTTGTGTCGGTGTGTTCCGGTTTGAGTCCGGTTTGAGCCGGTCGGATCTGGTTTGATCCGGTCAAAACCGGTTTCAGCTGGTCTAATCCAGGCAAAACAGGTTTGAGCCGGTGAAAACCGGTTTGAGCCGGTCTGGTCCGGTTTGAGCCTGTCTAGTCCGGTTTGATCCGGTTTCAGCTGGTCAGAACTGGTTTGAGCTGGTGTAATCCGGTCAAAACAGGTTTGAGCCGGTCTGGTCCGGTTTGTTCCGGTTTGAGGCGGTCAAAACCGATTTGAGACAGTCTAGCCGGTCTGGTCTGTTTTGAGCCGGTCAAAACCGGTTAGAGCCGGTTTGAGCCCGTTTGAGCCGGTTTGAACCGGTCTGGTCCGGTTTTATCCAGTTTGAGCCGGTCTAGTCCAGTTTGATCCGGTCTAATCTGGTCAAAACAGGTTTGAGATTGTCTGGTCCGGTTTGAGCCTGTCAAAACCGGTTTGAGATAGTCTGGTCCGGTTTGATCCTGTCTAGTCCGGTTTGATCCGCTTTCAGCTGGTCAAAATTGGTTTGAGCCAGTGTAATCCGGTCAAAACAGGTTTGAGCCGGTCAAAACAGGTTTGAGCCACTTTGAGTCCGGTTTGAGCCTGGTTCGAGCCAGTCTGGTGCGGTTTGATGTGGTCTAATCATGTCAAAACTTGTTTTACCCGGTCTGGTCCGGTTTGAGCCAGTGTAATCCGGTCAAAACAGGTTTATGAGCTGGTCTGGTCTGGTTTGAGCCGGTCAAAACCGGTTTGAGCCTGTCTGGTCCGGTTTGATCCGGTTTGAGCTGCTCTGGTCCGGTTTGAGCCAGTCAAAACCGGTTTGAGCCATTCTAATCCGGTCAAAACAGGTTTGAGCCGGTCAAAACCGGTTTGATCCGGTTTGGTCCCGTTTGAGCCTGTCTGATCCGGTTAGATCTGGTTTCAGTCAGACTTTTCCGGATTGATCTGGTTTGAGCCGGTCTGGTCCGGTTTCATCCGGTCTAATCCTGTCAAAACAGGTTTGAGCCGGTCTGGTCCGGTTTGAGCCAGTCTGGTCCGGATTGAGCCCGTCAAAACCAGTTTGAGCCGGTCTGGTCTGGCTTGAGCCGGTCAAAACCAGTTTGAACCGGTCTAATCCGGTCAAAACAGGTTTGAGCCACTTCCGATGAGAAGTGGAGAGAAGCTTTCAGAGCAAGTGCTTTGTGATGTGTGTATTCATCTCATAGAGTTAAATCATTCTTTGGATTGAGCAGTTTGAAATCACTGTTTCTGTGGAACCTGAGAAAGGATATTTGGGAACGCTCTTAAGAATATGCTGAAAAAGTAATACCCTCTGATAAAAACCAGAAGGAAACTTTCTGTGAAACTGCTCTAGGTCACGTGAATTGCATTCGCACAGTTAAGCTTCTGTTTTCATTGAGCAGTATTCTAACACTGTTTTAGGTGAGTCAGCTAAGGGATACTCGGGAGCGCCTTGAGGCTTATGGTGAAAATGGAAATATCTTCAGATAGATACTGGAGAGAAGATTTCCGAGGAGCTCCTTTGTGACGTGTGCATTCCACTCGTCATAGTGTTGATACTGCATCATAGACGGATTGATACTCGTCATAGACGGATTCGCGAAGGGACATTCGGAGACACATTCAGGCCTGTGGGGAAATAGGAAATATCTTCTGATAAATACTGGAGTGAAGCTTTCCGAGAGACTGCTTTGTGATGTGTGCATTCCACTCAGGGAATTATACCTCTTTTCTCATAAGGCAGTGTTCGAACACTGTTCCTGTAAAACTGAAAAAGTGATATTTTGCAGCGCATTGAAGACTATGGCGAAAAGTGAAATATCTGGAAATAAAACCCAGAAAGAAGCATTCCAAGAAACTGCTCTCTGACGAGTGCATTCATTTCAGAGAGTTAAAGCTTCCACTACGTTGCCCAGTTTGGAAACTCTGTCTTTGAGGAATCTGTGAAGGGATATTAAGTGGCGCCCGGAGGCTTCCGGTGAGAAAGGAAACGTCTTCGCATGAAAACTGGTGAGAAGCTTTCGGAGCAACTGCTTTGTGCTGTGTGTATTCATCTCATAGAGTTGAATCATTCTTTGGATTGAGCAGTTTGAAATCACTGTTTCTGTGGAACCTGAGAAAGGACATTTGGGAACGCTCTTAAGAATATGCTGAAAAAGACATAACCTCCAATAAAAACCAGAAGGAAACTTTCTGTGAAACTGCTCTAGGTCACGTGAAGTCCACTCGCACTGTTAAGCTTCTGTTTTCATTGGGCAGTATTCTAACACTGTTTTAGGTGAGTCAGCTAAGGGACACTCGGGAGCGCTTTGAGGCTTATGGTGAAAACGGAAATATCTTCAGATAGATACTGGAGAGAAGATTTCCGAGGAGGTGCTTTTGACGTGTACATTCCACTCACAGAGTGAAACCTTTCTTCTCATAGAGGATTGGGGAATCCCGTTTGGAGAAAACACTACCAGGGGACATTCAGAAGTATACAGATGGCTCTGGTGAAAACGGAAATATCTTCAGATAGATACTGGAGAGAAGATTTCCGAGGAGCTCCTTTGTGACGTGTGCATTCCACTCGTCATAGTGTTGATACTGCATCATAGACGGATTGATACTCGTCATAGACGGATTCGCGAAGGGACATTCGGAGACACATTCAGGCCTGTGGGGAAATAGGAAATATCTTCTGATAAATACTGGAGTGAAGCTTTCCGAGAGACTGCTTTGTGATGTGTGCATTCCACTCAGGGAATTATACCTCTTTTCTCATAAGGCAGTGTTCGAACACTGTTCCTGTAAAACTGAAAAAGTGATATTTTGCAGCACATTGAAGACTATGGCGAAAAGTGAAATATCTGGAAATAAAACCCAGAAAGAAGCGTTCCAAGAAACTGCTCTCTGACGAGTGCATTCATTTCAGAGAGTTAAAGCTTCCACTACGTTGCCCAGTTTGGAAACTCTGTCTTTGAGGAATCTGTGAAGGGATATTAAGTGGCGCCCGGAGGCTTCCGGTGAGAAAGGAAACGTCTTCGCATGAAAACTGGTGAGAAGCTTTCGGAGCAACTGCTTTGTGCTGTGTGTATTCATCTCATAGAGTTGAATCATTCTTTGGATTGAGCAGTTTGAAATCACTGTTTCTGTGGAACCTGAGAAAGGACATTTGGGAATGCTCTTAAGAATATGCTGAAAAAGACATAACCTCCAATAAAAACCAGAAGGAAACTTTCTGTGAAACTGCTCTAGGCCACGTGAAGTCCACTCGCACTGTTAAGCTTCTGTTTTCATTGGGCAGTATTCTAACACTGTTTTAGGTGAGTCAGCTAAGGGACACTCGGGAGCACTTTGAGGCTTATGGTGAAAACGGAAATATCTTCAGATAGATACTGGAGAGAAGATTTCCAAGGAGGTGCTTTTGACGTGTACATTCCACTCACAGAGTGAAACCTTTCTTCTCATAGAGGATTGGGGAATCCCGTTTGGAGAAAACGCTACCAGGGGACATTCGGGAGTATACAGATGGCTATGGTGAAAAAGGAATTATCCTCAGACAAAAACTGGAAAGAAGCATTCTCTCACACTGCTTTGTAATAGATATGTCTATTCATCTCACTTAGATAAATCTTTCTTTCTATTACGCAGTTTTGAAACTGCATCGTGGACGGATTCCCGAAGGGACATTTGGGAGCACATTAAGGCTTATGGGGAAATAGGAAATATCACCAGATAAAAACTGGAGAGAAGCTTTTGGAGAAACCGCTTTGTGATGTGTGCATTCCACCCAGGGAGTTATACCTCTTTTCTCATAAGACAGTGTTTGAACACTGTTCCTGTAAAACTGAAAAAGGGATATTTTGCAGTGCTTGGAAGAATATGGCAAAGAGTGAAATATCCGGGAATAAAACTCAGAAAGCCACGTTCCAAGAAACTTCTCTCTGGCGTGTATATTCACTTCAGAGACTTAAAGTTGACACTACGTTGCCCAGTTTGGAAACTCTGTCTTTGAGGAATCTGGCAAGGGATATTAAGTGGCTCCCGAAGGCTTCCCGTGAGAAAGGAAACACCTTCACATGAAAACTGGTGAGAAGTTTTCAGAGCAACTGCTTTGTGCTGTGTGTATTCACCTCATAGAGTTGAATAATTCTTTGGTTTGAGCAGCTTGAAATCACTGTCTCTGTGGAAACTGAGAAAGCATATTTGAGAATGCTCTTAAAAAGATGCTGAAAAATACATAACCTCCAATAAAAACCAGAAGGAAACCATCTGGCTAACTGCTCTAGGTCACGTGCATTCCACTTGCACGTTTAAGCTTCTGTTTTCGTTGACCAGTATTTTAACACTGTTTTAGGTTAGTCTACTATGGGATACTCGGAAGCGCTTTGAGGCTTACGGTGAAAAGGAAAATATCTTCAGATAGATACTGGAGAGAAGATTTCCGTGGAGCTGCTTTGTTACATGTGCATTCCACTCACAGAGTTATACCTTTCTTCTCATAGAGGACGGGGGAATCCCATTTGGAGAATAAGCTACCACGGGACATTTGGGAGTATATGGATGGCTATGGTGAAAAAGCAAGTATCCTCAGACAAAAACTGGAAAGAAGCTTTCTGTGAAACTGCTTTGTGATAGATATGTCTATGCATCTCACATAGATAAAACTTTCTTTCTATTACGCAGTTTTGAAACTGTGTCATAGACGAATTTGCGAAGGGATATTTGGGAGCACATTCACACTTGACATTAAATAGGAGATATCTTCAGTTAAAAACTGGAGAGAAGCTTTCTGAGAAACTGCGTTGTGATGTGTGCATTCCACAGGGCGTTATACCTTTTTTCTCATAGCAGTGTTTGAGCACTGTTCCTGTAAACCTGAAAAAGTGATATTTGACAGTGCATTGCAGACTATGGCAAAAAGTGAAATATCTGGAAATAAAAACCAGAAAGAAACGTTCCAAGAACCTGGTCTCTGGGGTGTGCATTCATTTCCGAGAGTTAAAACTTAGACTACATTGCCCAGTTTGGAAACTCTGTCTTTGAGGAATATGGGAAGGGATATTCAGTGTCCCCCAGATTCTTGTAGTGAGAAAGGAAAGGTCTTCTGATGACAAGTGGAGAGAAACTTTCAGAGCAAGTGCTTTGTGATGTGTATTTTCATCCCATAGACTTAAATCATTCTTTGGATTGAGCAGTTTGAAATCACTGTTTCTCTGGAACCTGAGAAAGGATATTTGGGAGTATATGGATGGCTATGGCGAAAAGTGAAATATCTGGAAATAAAACCAGAAGGAAACTTTCTGTGAAACTGCTCTAGGTCACGTGCATTCCACTCACACATTTAAGCTTCTGTTTTCATTGACCAGTATTCTAACACTGTTTTAGGTGAGTCAGCTAAGGGATACTCGGGAGTGCCTTGAGGCTTATGGTGAAAACGGAAATATCTTCAGATAGATACTGGAGAGAAGATTTCCGAGGAGCTCCTTTGTGACGTGTGCATTCCACTCGTCATAGTGTTGATACTGCGTCATAGACGGATTGATACTCGTCATAGACGGAATCACGAAGGGACATTCACATTCAGGCCTGTGGGGTAATAGGAAATATCTCCTGATGAATACTGGAGTGAAGCTTTCCGAGAGACAACTTTGTGATGTGTGCATTCCACTCAGGGAATTATACCTCTTTTCTCATAAGGCAGTGTTCGAACACTGTTCCTGTAAAACTGAAAAAGTGATATTTTGCAGCACATTGAAGACTATGGCGAAAAGTGAAATATCTGGAAATAAAACCCAGAAAGAAGCGTTCCAAGAAACTGCTCTCTGACGAGTGCATTCATTTCAGAGAGTTAAAGCTTCCACTACGTTGCCCAGTTTGGAAACTCTGTCTTTGAGGAATCTGTGAAGGGATATTAAGTGGTGCCCTGGTTTGTGAGAGAAAAATTCAGGTGAAAACTGGTGAGAAGCTTTCAGAGCAACTGCTTTGTGCTGTGTGTATTCATCTCATAGAGTTGAATCATTCTTTGGATTGAGCAGTTTGAAATCACTGTTTCTGTGGAAACTGAGAAAGGACATTTGGGAACACTCTTAAGAATATGCTGAAAAAGAAATACCCTCCAATAAAAACCAGAAGGAAACCTTCTGTGAAACTGCTCTAGGTCACGTGCATTCCACTCGCACATTTAAGCTTCTGTTTTCATTGACCAGTATTCTAACACTGTTTTAGGTGAGTCAGCTAAGGGATACTCGGGAGCGCTTTGAGGCTTATGGTGAAAAGGGCAATATCTTCAGATAGATACTGGAGAGAAGATTTCCGTGGAGCTGCTTTGTTACGTGTGCATTCCACTCACAGAGTTATACCTTTCTTCTCATAGAGGACGGGGGAATCCCATTTGGAGAATAAGCTACCACGGGACATTTGGGAGTATATGGACAGCTATGGTGAAAAAGCAAGTATCCTCAGACAAAAACTGGAAAGAAGCTTTCTGTGAAACTGCTTTGTGATAGATATGTCTATGCATCTCACATAGATAAAACTTTCTTTCTATTACGCAGTTTTGAAACTGCGTCATGGACGGATTTGCGAAGGGACATTCGGGAGCACATTCGCGCTTGATGTTAAATAGGAGATATCTTCAGATAAAAACTGGAGAGAAGCTTTCTGAGAAACTGCGTTGTGATGTGTGCATTCCACAGGGCGTTATACCTTTTTTCTCATAGCAGTGTTTGAGCACTGTTCCTGTAAAACTGAAAAAGTGATATTTTGCAGTATGTTGAAGACTATGGCAAAAAGTGAAATATCCGGAAATACAAACCAGAAAGAAACGTTCCAAGAAACTGCTCTCTGGGGTGTGCATTCATTTCAGAGAGTTAAAGCTTCCACTACGTTGCCCAGTTTGGAAACTCTGTCTTTGAGGAATCTGGGAAGGGATATTAAGTGGCACCCAGATTCTTGTGGTGAGAAAGGAAACGTCTTCCGATGAGAAGTGGAGAGAAGCTTTCAGAGCAAGTGCTTTGTGATGTGTGTATTCATCTCATAGAGTTAAATCATTCTTTGGATTGAGCAGTTTGAAATCACTGTTTCTGTGGAACCTGAGAAAGGATATTTGGGAACGCTCTTAAGAATATGCTGAAAAAGTAATACCCTCCAATAAAAACCAGAAGGAAACTTTCTGTGAAACTGCTCTAGGTCACGTGAATTGCATTCGCACAGTTAAGCTTCTGTTTTCATTGAGCAGTATTCTAACACTGTTTTAGGTGAGTCAGCTAAGGGATACTCGGGAGCGCCTTGAGGCTTATGGTGAAAATGGAAATATCTTCCGATAGATACTGGAGAGAAGATTTCTGAGGAGCTCCTTTGTGACGTGTGCATTCCACTCGTCATAGTGTTGATACTGCATCATAGATGGATTGATACTCGTCATAGATGGATTCGCGAAGGGACATTCGGAGACACATTCAGGCCTGTGGGGAAATAGGAAATATCTTCTGATAAATACTGGAGTGAAACTTTGCAAGAGCCTTCTTTGTGATGTGTGCATTCCATTCAGGGAATTATACCTCTTTTCTCGTAAGGCAGTGTTCGAACACTGTTCCTGTAAAACTGAAAAAGTGATATTTTGCAGTGCATTGAAGACTATGGTGAAAAGTGAAATATCTGGAAATAAAACCCAGAAAGAAGTGTTCCAAGAAACTGCTCTCTGACGAGCCCATTCATTTCAGAGAGTTAAAGCTTCCACTACGTTGCCCAGTTTGGAAACTCTGTCTTTGAGGAATCTGTGAAGGGATATTAAGTGGCACCTGGAGGCTTCTGGTGAGAAAGGAAACGTCTTCGCATGAAAACTGGTGAGAAGCTTTCAGAGCAACTGCTTTGTGCTGTGTGTATTCATCTCATAGAGTTGAATCATTCTTTGGATTGAGCAGTTTGAAATCACTGTTTCTGTGGAACCTGAGAAAGGACATTTGGGAACACTCTTAAGAATATGCTGAAAAAGACATAACCTCCAATAAAAACCAGAAGGAAACTTTCTGTGAAACTGCTCTAGGCCACGTGAAGTCCACTCGCACTGTTAAGCTTCTGTTTTCATTGGGCAGTATTCTAACACTGTTTTAGGTGAGTCAGCTAAGGGACACTCGGGAATGCTTCGAGGCTTATGGTGAAAACGGAAATATCTTCAGATAGATACTGGAGAGAAGATTTCCGAGGAGGTGCTTTTGACGTGTACATTCCACTCACAGAGTGAAACCTTTCTTCTCATAGAGGATTGGGGAATCCCATTTGGAGAAAACGCTACCAGGGGACATTCGGGAGTATACAGATGGCTATGGTGAAAAAGGAATTATCCTCAGACAAAAACTGGAAAGAAGCGCTGTCTCACACTGCCTTGTAATAGATATCTCTATTCACCTCGCTTAGATAAAACTCTCTTTCTATTATGCAGTTTTGAAACTGTGTCGTGGACGAATTCCCGAAGGGACATTCGGGAGCACCTTCAGGGCTATGAGGAAATAGGAAATATCACCAGATATAAACTAGAGAGAAGCTTTTGGAGAAACTGCTTTATGATGTGTGCATTCCACCCTGGGAATTATTCCTCTTTTCTCATAAGGCAGCACTCGAACACTGTTCCTGTAAAACTGAAAAAGGGATATTTTGCAGCACTTTGAAGAATATGGCAAAAAGTGAAATATCCGGGAATAAAACCCAGAAAGCAACGTTCCAAGAAACTTCTCTCTGGCGTGTGCATTCATTTCAGAGAGTTAAAGTTGACACTACGTTGCCCAGTTTGGAAACTCTGTCTCTGATTAATCTGTGAAGGGATATTAAGTGGCACCCAGAAGTTTGTGGTGAGAAAGGAAACGTCTTCACATGAAAACTGGTGAGAAGCTTTCAGAGCAACTGCTTTGTGCTGTGTGTATTCATCTCATAGAGTTGAATCATTCTTTGGATTGAGCAGTTTGAAATCACTGTTTCTGTGGAAACTGAGAAAGGACATTTGGGAACACTCTTAAGAATATGCTGAAAAAGAAATACCCTCCAATAAAAACCAGAAGGAAACCTTCTGTGAAACTGCTCTAGGTCACGTGCATTCCACTCGCACATTTAAGCTTCTGTTTTCATTGACCAGTATTCTAACACTGTTTTAGGTGAGTCAGCTAAGGGATACTTGGGAGCGCTTTGAGGCTTATGGTGAAAAGGGAAATATCTTCAGATAGATACTGGAGAGAAGATTTCCGAGGAGCTGCTTTGTGACATGTGCATTCCACTCACAGAATTATACTTTTCTTCTCTGAGAGGACTGGGAAATCCCATTTGGAGAAAATGCTACCAGGGAACATTCGAGAATATATGGATGGTTATGTTGAAAAAGGAAGTATCCTCAGAGAAAAACTGTAAAGAAGGCTTTCTGTGAAACTGCTTTGTGATAGATATGTCTATTCATCTCACATAGATAAAACTTTCTATTATGCAGTATCGAAACTGCATCATGGACGGATTTGTGAAGGGACATTCGGGAGCACATTTGGGCCTGTGGAGAAATAGGAGATATCTTCAGATAAAAACTGGAGAGAAGTTTTCTGAGAAACTGCGTTGTGATGTGTGTATTCATCTCAGAGAGTTTAATCATTCTTTTGATTGAACAGTTTGAAAGCAGTGTTTGTGTGGAACCTGAGAAAGGATATTTTGGAACGCTCTTAAGAATATGCTTAAAAACTAATACCCTCAGAATAAAACCAGAAGGAAACTTTCTGTGAAACTACTTTGTGATATGTGTATTCATCTCATAGAGTTAAATCATTCTTTGGATTGAGCAGTTTGAAATAACTGTTTCTGTGGAAACTGAGAGAGGACATTTGGGAATGCTCTTAAGAATATGCTGAAAAAAAATAGCCTCCAATAAAAACCAGAGGGAAACATTCTGTGAAACTGCTTTGTGTTGTGTGTATTCATCTCATTGAGTGAAATCATTCTTTGGATTGAGCAGTTTGAAATCACTGTTTCTGTGGAACCTGAGAAAGGACATTTGGGAACGCTCTTAAGTATATGCTGAAAAAGAAATACCCTCCAATAAAGACCAGTAAGAAACTTTCAGAGAACCTGCTTTGTGATGTGTGTATGCATCTCATAGACTTAAATCATTCTTTGTATTGAGCAATCTGAAATCACTGTTTCTGTGGAAACTGAGAAAGGACATTTGGGAACACCCTTAAGAATATGCTAAAAAAGAAATACCCTCCAATAGAAACCAGAGGGAAAAATTCTGTGAAACTGCTTTGTGACGTGCATTCCACTCACAGAGTTATAACTTTCTTCTCATAGAGGATTGGGGAATCCGTTTCGGATAAAAAGCTACCAAGTGACATTCGGGAATATATGGATGGCTATGGCAAAAAAGGAAATATCCTCAGGCAAAAAATGGAAAGAAGATTTCTGTGAAACTGCTTTGTGATGTGTACATTCCACTCAGGGTGTTATACCTCTTTTCTCATAAGTCAGTGTTTGAATACTGTTCCTGTAAAACTGAAAAAGTGATATTTTGCAGCACGTTGAAGACTATGGCAAAAAGTGAAACATCTGGAAATAAAAACGAGAAAGAAACGTTCCAAGAAACTGCTCTCTGGGATGTGCCTTCATTTCAGTGAGTTAAAGCTTCCACTACGTTGGGCAGTTTGCAAACTCTGTTTTTCAGGAATCTGGGAAGGGATACTAAGTGGCACCTGGATTCTTGCGGTGAGAAAGGAAACGTCTTCTGATGAGAAGTGGAGAGAAGCTTTCAGAGCAAGTGCTTTGTGATGTGTGTATTCATCTCATAGAGTTAAATCATTCTTTGGATTGAGCAGTTTGAAATCACTGTTTCTGTGGAACGTGAGAAAGGATATTTGGGAACGCTCTTAAGAATATGCTGAAAAAGTAATACCCTCCGATAAAAACCACAAGAAAACTTTCTGTGAAACTGCTCTAGATCACGTGAACTGCATTCACACAGTTAAGCTTCTGTTTTCATTGGGCAGTATTCTAACACTGTTTTAGATGAGTCAGCTAAGGGATTCTCGGGAGCGCCTTGAGGCTTACGGTGAAAACGGAAATATCTTCAGATA
>JABBCR010001608.1:27500-35000 GCA_014849445.1 Cercopithecus mona | reverse complement strand
TGACCTTTTCCCCTTCCCTTCTCGTAGGGTGAATGTTGTTCCGTCTCGAGAGAAAAATAGGTCAGACACAAAGGAAGCCCGCTCCGCTAGGAGCCCTGTTAAAAACATTTCAAAAAGAAAAATCAAAGGAAAGTCATCAAATCGTCACAACTGACTCTACTAAAATGCACGTTACAGAACCTTACAAAAGGTTTTGCAGGAGATTATAGAGTTCAGTTAACCCCCTAGAGGTTACGAACTCTGGGTGAATTAGAATTGCCCTCTTCTGCTGTTGGATGGCCCACGGAAGGAACTATAGACAGACAGCAATTGGCCGTGTAGTTCAGGTGGTGACGGAGTCGGAGGACGGCCAGCGTACCTAGATCAAATTCCTTTATATTGACTCACGGCGAAATACATTATAGACAAAGCCGGCGTGAATTTAGCCCTGTTTAACAACTTTGTGCAAAATAGCCAAAAGTAAAAGTAAGAGCAGCTTCGCCAGCAGACACGGACTTTAAAAACGGAGTGCCAGGAAACAGCAAGAGAAGCCAGTTTTACGGGAGCCGCGAGAGATAACACACATTCTTTCTCCATGTATCCCAGCCTACCCCGCTTCACCGAGACCAACAACCCCCTCAGAAATGAGATTCAGGAGCTGACACGCCCCAGGTCTCACCTCGAAGGGAAGGATCGGAGCCTCCGGAGGCCAAGGAAAGAAGTCCAGATCGTCAAGTGGGCCATCTCAGATCTGGTCTTGCTCGAACTCTGTAAATGCCTCTCAGGGAGATACGAGGACCTGTCTATTATAATGACCAGGCCCACGTCCGGGGTGGGGGGGGGGGGGCAACAGACTTTCATCTATCAGCCCTTTGTAACCATTGATCTACTAAACTGGAAACACCCTGAACCCACCGCCTTGCTCCCGACACCTAGAGCCCTGTCGAGCATGATTGTGTAGAGGTGTTGGACTCCAGTTTACTCTAGCAGATGTGACCTCCGGGACCAGCCTTGGACATCAGTACACTAGGAGCTATGCGTGGACGGGAACGGCTTCACCAACCCACAAGGACAGAGATGTGCAGAATCTGCGATGCTAACCCTGGACGCTGTCGTTAAGCTGGGCTCATTGCTTTAATCCGGGCCTTACGACTCGGTGAGGGTAAGACTGTAAACGTTTACACTGACTCTCGGTATGCCTGTTTCACCCTCCAAGTGTATCAAGAAAAGAGCCTGTTAAACTCTAGAAAAGAGGGAAAAGAGCAAAACAAAAAGAAAGACTCAAAGCAAGTGTAAAGACAGAGAATCAAAAGAAAACAGGAGAGACAGACAGCAGTGCGTGGGCGGGGGCAGAGCCCGTGCCGTTTCTGGGGCCCCACCCGCGGGCCGTTGGCGGGGGTGGACGGGGGGGGTGGGGGGGGTGGGGAAGGAGCATTGTGAGAGGACGTGGACGTGGATGTAGACATGACAGAAGTCAAGTTAGGCAAGGATTCCAGAGCCGGACAAGGCTAGAGAGAGATTAATGTGCGAGATGGGGCGGGGGGGGGAAGGACACTAGAAGGGTAACTGTTCAGTGGGCAAGACAGGAAATGGCCAAGGCATGAGACAAAGAGGCCATCGGCCAAGGGCTGCTGCACCTTGGAGGAACCAGACACTCATCTGATCAGGCTGACAGGAGCTGAAGAATGTAAAGACTAGGGCACACTAGGCACCTTCTCATTAGGCTCCCAGGAGCCCATGGTCACATTGGAAGTGACAAACAGCAAGACTCTGCCGTATCTGGATTCCAATTTCTTACTGAAGGCTCAGCCACTAGATACAGTGACAAATGGTCGGAGTGGCGGTGGGGATGGCGGGAGGGAGCTCCTCCTCTCAGAAACTTAAACAGGAGAAAGAGCCATACCTTGTGAAAACTTGCTTATAGACTTTACAGAACTACCCCCTGCTGGAGGCTAGTGCTTGTTTGCACCTTTTCAGGGTAAGTTACAGTTTTCCCCACCAGGACAGAAAAAGTACAAGAAGTGACTAAGCTACTGTTAAAAGACATTATCCCCAGGTTTCAGACTACCTCTAATTTTAAAGTCAGACAATAGGCCAGCATTTGTAACTGTAGCTGGAATAGTGCAACCTTTAACAAGACTGTTAACAATACAACACAGGTTACATGCAGCCTATCGGCCACAAAGTTCAACAAAAGGTGGAACGCATGAACAGGACACTCCAGCGAGCAGCTGCTGATGACCACAAAAAAAAAAAAAAAAAAAAAAGAGTTGCTATATGTGTGTCTGTGTGTGTGTCTGTGTGTGTGTGTGTGTGTGTGTGTGTGTGTGTGTGTGTATGCATGCCAGGAAATTCACTTAAGATAAAATCAGGTTTTTGCCTACGGTCCTCCTCCGAGTCAGGCGCACCCCCACCAAACAAACTAGGTATCTGCCCTGTAAGATTGTGCTCAGTTGGCCACCCGCAAATCGTAGGTCAAATAAAAGGTGACCTCCGGAAACTACAGAAATGAACCTTCAAAAGGCAAATGCAGCCTTTCAAAATAGCCAGACGAAGTGTTCATAATTAAATAAAGAACAATAATGCCTATAAGCCTGACACCCATTTACATCTACTGACTCTGTGTAAAGTGAAACCGAATTTTTCTACAACCCATATAGGATGAGCCCGATACTGTAACCTTGTCCACTCCCACTGCTGTTAAAGTTGCAGGTGTTGTGTCTTGGATCCACCACAGTCAGCTAACACCGGCAGCTCAGGACAAGTGGACCGGCCAACAGGACGCAGATCATCCAACCCGGCTGATCCTGAGACGAGACCAAGCTGCTGCCGAGGACCACAAGCCCTGCTCTAGTCACACACCGGCAGCTGACTAGTCTACGCACGGCCGAAGCTTGAGGACTCATCGAGCAAGTCAATGTAGTTAAAAATCTTAAGACAAATAGTTTTCCCAGAATGCTAACTGTTTTCCTATTGTTCTGTCGCTGTGTTCAACCTTTTTCCCAGGTAAGGACCTCTTTCGTCCTTGCCGGACATGAATATGCTATACATTGCTTTGTTGTAGTTGTTACCCCCCCATAACCACGCTAGAGGAAACACCTATGTAAGGTGGCCCCACGGTACACGTACTGCTTAGGAAACCCAGACCCGTCCAGCCCAGCAACACTTGCAAGGTCTTTCAGTCATTCTTTAAACATAGAAACCGGAAGTTACCAGAACCTCCTCCTTTAGCCAAACATTAAAAAAAGATAATAAAAATTAAAAATAAAAAAACCGGAAAACACCTATTTCCTCAGTTGGCAGAAAACATTGCTGGCAGCCTAGCTGTGTCTTCCTGTTATGTTGACAAAAGGGCTAACGTAACAGACCAGTGCCCTGGAGAAGCAGAAGGGCTAATGCCTCAAGATACCTTGACTTTAACCAACTCTTTCCCCAAACAGACCCCGCAAGCTCAAGCGTCTGGCTCGTCAACACTTCGCTGATTAAAAAATACTGTTTTACTGGCTACAAAAAGGTTTGAAGACCCACTGGAAAACTAACCTGCTTAAGACATGACAAAGTTAGTACAAGTGCCTGTACAGGTTTAACACAGGTTTGATCCTAGGTCTTCATTTAGAAAATAGTTTCCAGCTGTAGAAAATGTAAAACCCTCACTGTAAGTGTTTGATTCGTAATACACACTTGCTTGCTGCTCCCCTGTGTATTACACTTGCTCCTTCCAATGACAAAAGGTTTTGTAGCTACCATGGCTCGTCAGAGAACTTCCACACAAGTGTATTACATACAACGCTGTCACTCTGTCTCGCTAAAAGACTCAAAAAGTAAAAATGAAAGTGAACCCTCCCACTAATGAGTGAAAATTCTCAAAGTGGGGGATAAGGAAGGAGACCTCTACTACTCCTGCTGCCCTCCTCCCCCCACCTTGCCTAGTTCACAAGACAGGAGGAAAGAGATAAAGCAAAACGTTCTAAAAAAACAAATTTAATAAAAATCGCCATACAACCTTGGCAGGCACCCCCACCCGGCCGTAGGTTTTTAAAAAAAAAAAAAAAAAAAAAAAAAGTCATACTAATATCATCGACCCCTGACCTAAACTACTTGTGTTATCTGTCAATTCCAGACACTATGGAAAAAGCGTTGTAAAACTTTTTGTTCTGTTAGCTGATGCAGGTAGACCCCAGTCACGTTCCCCACGCGTGCTCCCTTTATCACAACCCTTTCACGTGGACCCCTTACAGTTGTAAGCCTTTAAAAAAATGTCCTTTTCGGGGAGCTCGGCTCTTAAGGTGCAAGTCTGCCGACACGCCCGGCCGAATGAAAAACCTCTTCCTTCTTTAATCTGGTGTCTGCTGAGTTTGGTCTGTGGCTCGTCCTGCGACAATAATAATAATTATTATTCTGATTATTATTATTTATATATTGTATATATAATCATATATACTTTATCTATACACACACACACACACACAAGCACACATATAATTATTATGATAATAACATTCGTTGTGAGTGGTGATGCACGCCTGTAGTCGCAGCTTCTCGGGAGGTTGACACAAGAAGAGGATCACTTGAGGCCCGACAGGTCGAGGCTTCAGTCAGCCGTGACCCACTCCATCCTGGGCAGTCACCAGTCAGGGGCATATGTCCCCTCCCCGTTTTCTTTCTTTTCTTTCTTTTTTTACTTTTCTCCTTCCTTCCTTCCTTCCTTCCTTCCTTCCTTCCTTCCTTCCTTCCTTCCTTCCCTCCCTCCCTCCCTTCTTTCTGTCTTTCTGTCTCTCTCTCTCTCTCTCTCTCTCTCTCTCTCTTTCTTTCTTTCCGTCTCTCTCTCTTTCTTTCTTTCTTTCTTTCTTTCTTTCTTCCTTCCTTCCTTCCTTCCTTCCTTCCTTCCTTCCTTCCTTGCCTGCCTTCCTGCCTTCCTGCCTTCCTGCCTTCCTGCCTTTCTTCTTTCCTCCCTTCCTCCCTTCCTTCCCTCCTTCCTTCTTTCATCCCACCTCAGCCTTCCAAAGTGCTGGGAATACTGGCATGAGGCACCATGCCTGCTTGGCCTAAAGAGACACCTATTGAAAGTAAGACATAGCTCCTTGCAGTGATCTCATCGATTGCTTGACTGATTTACAGACAGCGTCTCACTCTGTCACCCTGGCAGTGGTGCCATCATGACCCACTCACTGCAGTGTGGACGCTCCTGGACTCAAGCGATCCTTCCACCTCAGCCTCCAGAGTGGAGTGCCTGGGACCACGGGCCCGCGCCACTGTGCCCAGATGATTTTCAGTTTTTATTGTTTTATTTTTCTTTTTCCCGAGACCGAGTTTCGCTCTTGTTGCCCAGGCTGGAGTGCAATGGCGCGGATCTCGGCTCACCGCCACTTCTGCCTCCCGGGTTCAAGCGATTCTCCGGCGTCTGCCTCCCGAGTAGCTCGGGTTGCAGGTATGCGCCACCACGTCTGGTTGATTTTTGTATTTTTACTGGAGACGGGGCTTCTCCATATTGGCCAGGCTGGTCTCCAACTCCCGACCTCAGGTGATTCTTCCTCCCCGGCCTCCCAAAGTACTGGGATGGCAGGCGTCAGCCGCCGCGCCCGGCCTTCATTTTTAAATGTTTTTGCACAGACAGGGTCTCATCATTTTGTGGCAACCCTTCTGACACGGCGTCCCAAAGTGCTCGCGTGACGGGCGTGAGCCACAGCGCCTGGACTCCGGGGAATGATTCACGAGCACGACCGCTGTACTAACTATTTATTTCTTATTTATTGACTTACTTACTTACTTATATTATTAGTATTATTATTTTTAAATTATTATTATTATTTTTTTGAGACGGAGTTTCGCTCCGGGCGAGGGCGAGGCGAGGGGAGGCGCGTCGCTGTGGAAACCGCAGCACCGCCTTCTAAAGCCCCATTCAAACGCACAAAGCCCTGTTCCCTCCCTTCCCGGAGTTGGAGCTGATGCCTTCCATAGCCTTGGGCTTCTCTCCATTCAGAAACTTTTACAGGCGCAACCCCACCCAGGGACTGGCTGCGGTTGACGATTGGGGGTGTGCTGGGGCTGGAAAGTCGGTCCCCTATTTTTGCTAGCTCGGCCACGACATCCCCCGACCCCTACCGCTTGCTCACCCTTTCAGATCCCTTGCCTCCACCGCCTTGGGGGCTGACCTCTTATTTTAATATCTGCCTTTCTTCCTGTCTTGGGTTGGAGGAGGGGGTGCAGGAATGAGGGTGTGAGTGGGGAGGGGGTGTGGGGTGGGGACGGGACGGAGGGGAGCGTCCTAAGGGTCGATTTAGTGTCATGCCTCTTTCACCGCCACCACCGAAGATGAAAGCAACGATCAGCTAAAGACCGCGTGTTCTCATCTATAACTGGGAACTAAATAATGAGAACGCGTGGGCAGAACGAGGGGGACGAGAGAGGCGGGAGCCTACCTGAGGGAGGAGGTGTGGAAGGAGAGACATCTTCAGGAAAACAAACAAACAAACAAACAGGCACAGAAACCACAAAAAGTGTCGGATACTGCGCTGAGTATCCGGGTGATGAAATCATCTGCACACTGAACCCCCCAGTCAGAAGTTTACCTGTGTAACAATCTTGCACATGTATGCTTGAACAAGACATAAAAGTTAGGGGAGAAGGGGGGGCGCTGTCGAGAGCGAGAGCGAGAGCGAGAGCGAGAGCGAGAGCGAGAGCGAGAGCGAGAGAGAGAGAGAGAGAGAGAAGGAAATACGACCTCCTTGACCTCAATCATGGGGTTTCCGGTCTTGTGGCGGAACATTCAGTGACAATGGAGTATTTTGGCCTGTTCTTTTTTTGGGTGTTTGCTATTTGTTTGTTGCTGTTGTTGTTGTTGTTCTTTTAAGATAGAGTCTCACTCAGCCACCCAGGCTGCAGTGCAGTGCTGCAATTCGGCTCACTGCAACCACCGTCTCCCAGGTTCAAGCGATTCTCCCGTCTCAGCATCCTGAGTAGCTGGGATTACAGGCACCCGCCGCCGTCATGCCCCGCAAATGTTTCTATGTTAGTAGAGACGGGGTTTCACCATGTTGGCCAGGTTGCTCTTGAACTCCTGACCTCAGGTGATCCGTCCACCTCGGCCTCCCAAAGTGCTGGGATGACAGGCGTGAGCCACCGCGCCCGGTGGCGGGGCCTGTTTTATTTTTCTTTCCTTTTTGCTCTTTCTTTCTTTCTTTCTTTCTTTCTTTCTTTCTTTCTTTCTTTCTTTTTTTCTTTCTTTCTTTCTTTCTTTCTTTCTTTCTTTCTTTCTTTCTTCCTTCCTTCCTTCCTTCCTTCCTTCCTTCCTTCCTTCCTTTCTTCCTTTCTTCCTTTCTTCCTTTCTTCCTTTCTTCCTTCCTTCCTTCCTTCCTTCCTTCCTTCCTTCCTTTCTTCCTTTCTTCCTTTTGTTCCTTTTGTTCCTTTCTTCCTTTCTGTCTTTTTTGGTAGGGGGGGACTGAGTCTCTCTCACTCTGTCACCCAGCCGGGGGTGCAGTGGCCCTCCCTCGGCTCACTGCAGCCTCTGCCTCCCGGATTCCA
>JABBCR010001608.1:15000-17500 GCA_014849445.1 Cercopithecus mona | reverse complement strand
ACCATCACCATCACCATCACCATCACCATCACCGTCAGCATCCTTGCGAGCCTGCCCGAGGCCCCAACTCCCGGGAGACACTTGGGAGCCCGGCCTTCCTCGGCTAAAGTCCAAAGGGACGGCGACTTCCATCCACCAGGTCTCCACTGAACTGCGAAGATGCGGAGCGTAGGGCAGAGAGGGGACGTGGAGGGGAGACGTCCTGACAGGCGATGAGTTCCCTAGGCTCTGACCACCCCAACCACGACCCACGGTCCCGGGCACCCGTGGGACACCCACCATCGCTTTTTCCCCTCCTCTGTCCACAGCCGCCCCCACCCCATCCCATCCCCCACCCCACGCACACACGCTGGAGGTCACAAAACCACACGGCGTGAATACAGCCTGACGGAGTGAGAGAGACCATTTCACGAGTCGGGGGGTGGGTCGGGGGGTGGGGGGTTCTGTAGAGAGCCCGATTCTCCCTCGTGGGTGGCTACAGGCTAGAAATGAATATCGCTTCTTGGGCGGAGGGGCTTCCTTAGGCAGTCACGTTTTGCGGGAGTATCTCTCAAACCCTCCCTTGAGGCCACAACATAGATTCCACCCCACCCCTCGACGTTTCCCTGTTTTCCCGGGTGCCGGATGTATCCTGTCAAGAGACCCGAGGGTGACTCGTTGCGTTAAACACCTTGATTGGCTTTGTGTGTTTGTCTGTTTCTGAGATGCGGTCTCGCTCTGTCCCCCAGGCTGGAGTGCAGTGGCATGATCTCAGCTCACTGCAACCTGTGCCTCCCGGGTTCCAGCGATTCTCCTGCCTTCAGCGGCACCATGCCCGGCTCCTCTTTTAATTTTTAGTAGACACGGGGTTTCGCCCTGTTTCACTGGCTTTCACTGTAGAGTCTAGACAAGAGCCACACCTCGTTCTGTGCCACAGAATGACTTCTTTATCATGCCGACTCTGGAAAGCCCGGCCCCTTGTGATCCATTTCAAACCGAGAGTCACCTCATGTTTGGAAAACGGATCCGCTCCCAAGTTCGGTGGAGGGATGTGACATACGTAGGACGAGGGACTCTCTTTCTTCTGAGTCGGTCTGCACGGTGGGGCCTAGGGCTGGAGCTCTGTCTGTGCGGACCGCTGGCTCCCTCTGCCTTGGGTTCCATCGGCCCCACCCTGGAACGAGGGCCTTGGCAGACTCTGGTCCTTCCTGGCCCTTAAATCGCTGTCAGAAACCCCATCTCGCGCTCGGATGTCCTGAATGACTGTGGCTTGCGCCTCTCTGGAAACATTTGAAATCTATCCTCTACGCATGATCACCGAAAACCACAGGAGCTTGGGACACACGGCCGCCACCCACCTCACTGGTTTTGGGAGAGAGAATGCTGAAAGTCTCTTGCCGACTCTCTCTTGACTTCAGTTCTTCACGGGCGTGTGGTTAAGTCGTAGTGAGACCAGATGTGTGAACTCATGCAGGGTGTGGTGGCTCACGCCTGTCATCCCAGCACTTTGGGAGGCCGAGGCGGGCAGATCACCTGAGGTCGGCAGTTCGAGACCAGCCTGACCCACATGGAGAAACCCCGTCTCTACTGAAAATACAAAATTAGCGGGGCGCAGTGGCACATGCCTGTAATCCCAGCTACTCGGGAAGGGAAACTGAGGCAGGAGAATTGCTTGAACCTGGGAGGCGGAGGTCGCAGTGAGGCGAGATGGCGCCATGGCGCTCCAGTCTGAGCAACACGAGCGAAACTGCGTCTGTTGCGCTCCAGTCTGAGCAACACGAGCGAAACTGCGTCTGTTGCGCTCCAGTCTGAGCAACAAGAGCGAAACTGCGTCTGTTGCGCTCCAGTCTGAGCAACACGAGCGAAACTGCGTCTGTTGCGCTCCAGT
The DNA here is from genome assembly GCA_014849445.1 of Cercopithecus mona. NCBI lineage: Eukaryota > Metazoa > Chordata > Mammalia > Primates > Cercopithecidae > Cercopithecus > Cercopithecus mona. Next base: position 15,633 of record JABBCR010001608.1, on the reverse strand, counting down.
CTGAGCAACACGAGAGAAACTGCGTCTGTTGCGCTCCAGTCTGAGCAACACGAGCGAAACTGCGTCTGTTGCGCTCCAGTCTGAGCAAAACGAGCGAAACTGCGTCTGTAGCGCTCCAGACTGAGCAACACGAGCGAAACTGCGTATCAAAAAAAAAGCAAAAAACAAACAAGCAAACCAAAAAACAAACAAACACACACACACACAAACACACACACACACAAGAAAACACTATTCTCTGAAACTGCTTTGTAGTGTGTGTATTCGTCTCACAGAGTTAAACTTGTCTTTTGAATCAGCAGGTTGGAAGGATTTTTTTGTCGAATCTGTCTATGTACATTTAGGAGACCCTTGTGTCGTATGGTGAAAAAATCTTATGTTTTCAGATAAAAATGAGAGAGAAGGTCTTCATGAAACAGCTTTCTGATGTGTGGATTCCTCATACAGAGGTAAAACTGCCTTTGGATTCAGCAGTTTGGAAGCAGAATGGACATTTGGGAGCCCATTGGGGCCTACTGTGAGAAACCAAATATCCCCACCACAGAAATAGAAAGAAGCTCTCTATGATACTGCTTTGCGATGTGTAGATTCCGCTTACTGAGTTACATCTTTCTGTTGATTCGGCAGATTGGA
>JABBCR010001608.1:0-5000 GCA_014849445.1 Cercopithecus mona | reverse complement strand
TCCCTTCCTCCCTCCCTCACTCCCTCCCTCCCTCCCTCCCTCCCTCCCTCCCTCCCTCACTTCCTCCCTCCCTCCCTCCCTCCCTCCCTCCCTCCCTCCCTCCCTCCCTCCCTCCCTCCCTCCCTCCCTCCCTCCGTCCCTCCCTGCCTCCCTCCCTCCGTCCCTCCCTCCCTCTCTCCCTCCCTCCCTCCCTCACTCCCTCCCTCCCTCCCTTCCCTCCCTCCCTCCCTTCCCTCCCTCCCTCCCTCCCTCCCTCCCTCCCTCCCTCCCTCCCTCCCTCCCTCCCTCCCTCCCTCCCTCCCTCCCTCCCACCCTCCCTCCCTCCCTCCCTCCCTCCCTCCTTCCCTCCCTCCCTCCCTCCCCCCCCTCCCTCCCTCCCCTCCCTCCCTCCCTCCCTCCCTCCCTCCCTCCCTCCCTCCTTCCTTCCCTCCCTCCCTCCCTCCCTCCCTCCCTCCTTCCCTCCCTCCCTCCCTCCTTCCCTTTCTCCCTCCCTCTCTCTCACTTTTCCTTCCTTCCTTCCTTTCTTCCTTCCTCCCTCCCTCCCTCCCTCCCTCCTCCCTCCTTTCCTCCCTCCCTCCCTCACTCCCTCCCTCCCTCCCTCCCTCCCTCCCTCTCTCCCTCCCTCCCTCCGTCTCTGTCTGGATTCAGGAAGAGCCTGCGCAATCTGTGTCTCCCTGTGTCCTCAACGACCCGCGACCGAGTCCTTGCTTGTTGTTTCTCCCTCCGAGATGCCTCTCCGAACATCCCCACGCCGTGGGTTGTCTGCTGACTCTGTCGCGGTCGATGCAGGGACAGGCCTTGGGGACCGTTTCTGTGGGGTTGGGGGACAGGGGCTGCGTTTTCGGCCTCGGGGTAGCGTTTCTCGGCTCACGGTTTCGGTTTCGCGGTCCGCGGGCCGGCCTGCCATCCGGATCTGTCTTGGTGACGTTCGCGACGGTTGTCGGACTCCATCTGGCGGCCGCTTTTATATCGTTCCCTTGGCTTCCGGAGCTGCGGTGGCAGCTGCCGAAGGAAGGACCGTCCCCGCTGTGAGCTAGGCAGAGCTCCGGAAAGAACGCGGTCTTCAGCCGTGCTGTCCAGGTCGCGCCGGAGCTCTGGCGCGTCACTTGTGAGTCAGAGCTCAGGCGTGCAGGCTTATGTGGGGAGAGGCTGTCGCTGCGCTTTCGGGCCTGAGCCGGGTGTGGGGCTGCCGGGGTTGGTCGACCAGCACGCCGCAGCTCCCGAGGCCTGACCCGCGCGACCCGCGGGGACACCCTTCCCGGCCCGGTCGCGGGCCCGCGCGCGTCCTGGCCGTCTGAGGCAGCGGCCGATTGTTTTCCCCAAGTCCCCGTGGGGAGTCGGAGTGCGCTCCGTGAGCGGGCGTGCGGTCCGTGATGTCACGCTTGGCGGGCCTTGGGTCCCTCGTGTGTCCCGGTCGTACGAGGGGACGGCCGAGAACGCTTCCGAGTCTCGCTCTGGAGACGCGGGCCGGCCCCTGCGTGGCACGGGTGGCCGGGAGGACGTCCCTGGCCCGGCGCTGCTCCGGCGTGTGTCCCGGGGTCGACCAGAGGGCCCCGGGTGCTCCGTGTCTGGCTGCGATGGTGGCGATTTTGGGGACAGGTGCCCGTGTCGCGGGTTCCCTGGGCCGGCGGCGTGGTCGGTGGCTCGACCTCCTGTCCCCTGGGGAGGTATATCTTTCACTCCGAGCCGGCATTTTGGGCCACCGGGTTATTGCTGACACGCTGTCCTCTGGCGACTTGTCGCTGGAGAGGTTGGGCCTCTGGATGCGTGGTGGGCCTCTGCGCCTCACGGTGACCCGGTTAGCCGGCCCTGCTCGTGCTTGAGCCGCCCGCTGGGGCCCGTGTGTGCCTGGTCTCTCGTGCCATCCGAGCGTCCTGACTCCCGGTGCCGCCTTGGGTCCGGGTCTCTGACCCACCTGGGGCGGCCGTGACAACCCCACTCCCGCTGGCTCCGTGCCGTGCGTGTCAGGCGTTCCTCGTCTCTGCCGGGTTGTCTGCCGCCCCTTCCCTGGGGCTGGGGATGGTCAGGCTGATCTGCTCGCTGGCCTCTGGGGAGGCTGTGGCTGACTGACCGACCCCGCTCCGGGGTTGCTTTCCCTGATCGATGTGGTGATGTCGTGCTCTCCCGGGCCGGGACCGAGCCGCGACGGGCGAGGGGCGGACATTCATGGCGAATGGGACCCGTTCTTCTCGTCCCGCCCGCGGGGGCCCCCTGTCTCTCGTCCCCGCCTGCGGGCGGTGTGTTGGGAGGCACCGGGGTGCGGAGCCCGGCCTGACCTTGCTGTCCCGCCCCCGCCGTCTGCCTCGTGGCGCTCGGCGGGGGTCGGCGGGGTCCTCTGACGCAGCAGGCACCCCTCGCTGTCGCCTCTTGTGGTTGTTGCCTCGCGGGCCGCCCCCCTCCGCGGCGGTGGGGGTGCTGTCCCGCCGGACCGTGCGGGCCGCCGGTGAAATACCACTACTCTGATCGTTTTTTCACAGTCCCGGTGAGGCGGGGGGGCGTGCCCCGAGGGGCTCTCGCGTCTGGCGCCAAGCGCCCGGCCGCGCTCGCGGCCGCTTCTCCTTCGGGCCTCCGGGGTCGACCAGAGGGCCCCGGGTGCTCCGTGTCTGGCTGCGATGGTGGCGATTTTGGGGACAGGTGCCCGTGTCGCGGGTTCCCTGGGCCGGCGGCGTGGTCGGTGGCTCGACCTCCTGTCCCCTGGGGAGGTATATCTTTCACTCCGAGCCGGCATTTTGGGCCACCGGGTTATTGCTGACACGCTGTCCTCTGGCGACTTGTCGCTGGAGAGGTTGGGCCTCTGGATGCGTGGTGGGCCTCTGCGCCTCACGGTGACCCGGTTAGCCGGCCCTGCTCGTGCTTGAGCCGCCCGCTGGGGCCCGTGTGTGCCTGGTCTCTCGTGCCATCCGAGCGTCCCGACTCCCGGTGCCGCCTTGGGTCCGGGTCTCTGACCCACCTGGGGGCGGCGGGGAAGGCGGCGCGGGCTTGCCCTGCCGCCGTGCGCTCCCTGCTGCGGGCACCTGGGGCGGCCGTGACAACCCCACTCCCGCTGGCTCCGTGCCGTGCGTGTCAGGCGTTCCTCGTCTCTGCCGGGTTGTCTGCCGCCCCTTCCCTGGGGCTGGGGATGGTCAGGCTGATCTGCTCGCTGGCCTCTGGGGAGGCTGTGGCTGACTGACCGACCCCGCTCCGGGGTTGCTTTCCCTGATCGATGTGGTGATGTCGTGCTCTCCCGGGCCGGGACCGAGCCGCGACGGGCGAGGGGCGGACATTCATGGCGAATGGGACCCGTTCTTCTCGTCCCGCCCGCGGGGGCCCCCTGTCTCTCGTCCCCGCCTGCGGGCGGTGTGTTGGGAGGCACCGGGGTGCGGAGCCCGGCCTGACCTTGCTGTCCCGCCCCCGCCGTCTGCCTCGTGGCGCTCGGCGGGGGTCGGCGGGGTCCTCTGACGCAGCAGGCACCCCTCGCTGTCGCCTCTTGTGGTTGTTGCCTCGCGGGCCGCCCCCCTCCGCGGCGGTGGGGGTGCTGTCCCGCCGGCCCGTCGTGCTGCCCTCCCGGGCGTGGCTCTGCCTGGGCCTTTGCGGTGCTCCTGGAGCGCTCCGGGTTGTCCCTCAGGTGCCCGAGGCCGAGCGGTGGTGTGTCGCTCCCACCCCCAGTGCCCCTTTCTCCGGTCGCCGCCACGGTGTCCGCGCGTGGGTCCTGAGGGAGTTCGTTGGGTGCGGGCCGAGGCGGTCGAGTGAGACGCGCCTCTCCCCACGCGGGGAAGGGCGCCGCCTGGTCTGGCGAGCGCACGTCCCCGTGCCTCCCCTGTGGCGGGGGAGCGCGGGCCGTGTGAGCGGTCGCGGTGGGCTCGGGCCGGCCACGCGTGCGCCGGCCGGCCGCCGAGGGGCTACCGTTCTGCCTCCGACCGGTCGGGTCGTGTGGGTTCGCTGTGGAGGTGCTTTGCCTCGCAGAAAGGAGGTGGGTGGACGGCGGGGGGCCTTGGGGGCTGCGCGCACGCGCGCCAGCCGGGCCCCTGCCCTGACCGTGAACGCTCGAGGTTGCCGCAGGTTCCTTCTCCTCGCGCCACAGGTCCCCTCCCTTCCCCAGGCGTCCCTGAGCGCCTCTGTGGGCCCGACGAGAGGCGACTGCCCGGTGGGGAGTGTGACCCACCCTCGGTGAGAAAGCCTTCTCTAGCGATCCGAGAGGTGTGCCTTGGGGTACCGGATCCCCCGGTCTGCCGCCTCTCTCTCCGTTGTGGTAGCGCTGCCGTAGCGACTCGCTTGCGGAGAGCCCTCCTCCGCTGGCCCCCCTCGATGGGATGAGGTTGGGGAAACGGTCGAGGGTTCCGCCGGACCCCCGCGGTGGGGGCCGAGCGCGCGGCTCGTCGTCTACTGTGGCCCGCGCCTCCCCCTTCCGAGTTGGGGGAGGATCCCGCTGGGCCGGGCCCGACGTCCCGGCGGATGGGAAGGCTGCCGCGAGCGGCGGGTGCGCGTGGCACTCCGCCCGGCTCTCCGCTGTGAGCCGGATCTCCGCCCGCTCTCGTGCCGAGCCGCGACCGGTGCCGATGAACCGCGTTCGCGTGGCGCGGGGTTGGGCCCGCCTGGCTCTTGGGGAGCGAGCCGTCCCCACGGGGGGGCGCGCCGGTCTCCCGCAGCGGGACCGGGTCCGGGACGGACGAGAAACGAGCGATATGTGGCCCCTGGTATTGGGCTTGTGGCTGAGGTTGCCTCGGGGCCCCCGGTGGCGGGACCCGGGGGCTCGCGAGGGGAGTGCTCGGTGGGGTTACCCAAGGGCCGTTCGGCGTCCCAGGCGGGGCGCCGCGGGACCGCCCTCGTGTCTGTGGCGGTGGGATCCCGTGGCCGTGTTTTCCTGGTGGCCCGGCCGTGCCCGAGGTTTCTGCCCGAGTAGCCCTCTCTGCGGGTTCCCCGTGCCCCTTGTCCCCGTGGCCCCCTGGCTCCTTGCCTGCCTTGTGCCCCTTTTCCCCGCCCCGCTGCCTGCCGATCCTCTCTTCCCCGAGCGGCTCACCGGC
>JABBCR010000589.1:0-51906 GCA_014849445.1 Cercopithecus mona | reverse complement strand
GTCCCTGAGCGCCTCTGTGGGCCCGACGAGGGGCGACTGCCCGGTGGGGAGTGTGACCCACCCTCGGTGAGAAAGCCTTCTCTAGCGATCCGAGAGGTGTGCCTTGGGGTACCGGATCCCCCGGTCTGCCGCCTCTCTCTCCGTTGTGGTAGCGCTGCCGTAGCGACTCGCTTGCGGAGAGCCCTCCTCCGCTGGCCCCCCTCGATGGGATGAGGTTGGGGAAACGGTCGAGGGTTCCGCCGGACCCCCGCGGTGGGGGCCGAGCGCGCGGCTCGTCGTCTACTGTGGCCCGCGCCTCCCCCTTCCGAGTTGGGGGAGGATCCCGCTGGGCCGGGCCCGACGTCCCGGCGGATGGGAAGGCTGCCGCGAGCGGCGGGTGCGCGTGGCACTCCGCCCGGCTCTCCGCTGTGAGCCGGATCTCCGCCCGCTCTCGTGCCGAGCCGCGACCGGTGCCGATGAACCGCGTTCGCGTGGCGCGGGGTTGGGCCCGCCTGGCTCTTGGGGAGCGAGCCGTCCCCACGGGGGGGCGCGCCGGTCTCCCGCAGCGGGACCGGGTCCGGGACGGACGAGAAACGAGCGATATGTGGCCCCTGGTATTGGGCTTGTGGCTGAGGTTGCCTCGGGGCCCCCGGTGGCGGGACCCGGGGGCTCGCGAGGGGAGTGCTCGGTGGGGTTACCCAAGGGCCGTTCGGCGTCCCAGGCGGGGCGCCGCGGGACCGCCCTCGTGTCTGTGGCGGTGGGATCCCGTGGCCGTGTTTTCCTGGTGGCCCGGCCGTGCCCGAGGTTTCTGCCCGAGTAGCCCTCTCTGCGGGTTCCCCGTGCCCCTTGTCCCCGTGGCCCCCTGGCTCCTTGCCTGCCTTGTGCCCCTTTTCCCCGCCCCGCTGCCTGCCGATCCTCTCTTCCCCGAGCGGCTCACCGGCTTTTACGCTGTTGTGCTCCCAAATATCACTTTTCAGATTCCATGAAAACAGTGTACGCAAATGGTTTCATGAAGAAAAAAGTGTATCTCTTTGAAATGAATTCATAGATCACAAAGAAGTTTCTCAGAAAGCTTCTTTCTAGTTTTTATTTGAGGATATTTCCTTTGTCCGCATAGGCTTAAATGCGATTAAAAATATCATTTCTAAGATTCCCCAAAAACAGTGGTAACAGACTGCTCCATGAAAAGAATGTGTAACTCTGTAAGATGAATTCACACATCAGAGAACAGTTTCTCAGAAACCTTCTTTCTAGTTTTCATCTGAGGATATTTCCTTTTTCGCCATATGCCACAGTGCACTCTCAAATGTGACTTTGCAGATTACAGGAACACAGTGTTAGCAAACTCTTTCATGAAGAGAAAGGTGTAATTCTTTGAGATGAATTCACACATCAAAAAGAAGTTTCTCAGAAAGCTTCTTTCTCCTTTTCATTTGAGGATATTTTCTTTGTCAACAGAGGCTTCAATGTGATCCAAAATATCCTTCGCAGATACCCCAAAAACACTGATAACAGACTGCTCCATGAAACAAAAGTGTAACTCTGTGAGATGAATTCACACATCAGAAATCAGTTTCCCAGAAAGATTCTGGTGGTCATTTGGGAATATGTCCTTTTTCACCATACACCTCAAGGTGTCCCCAGATATCATTTTACAGAATCCATGAAAACAGTGTTAGGAAACTGCTTCATGGAGAGGAAGGTTTACCTCTGTGAGATGAATTCACACATAACAAAGCAATCTCTCAGAAAGTTTCTTTCTAGTTTTTATCTGAAGGTATTTCCTTTGCCACCGTAAGCTTCCTTCTGCTAAGATATGTCCTACTGCAGATTTCAAGAAAACAGTGTTAGCAAACTGATCAATGAAAAGAAAAGTGTAACTCTGTGAGTTGCATTCACACATCACAAAGCACTTGCTGAGACCGCTTCTCTCCAGGTTTTATCTGACGATATTTGCTTTTTCACCATAGGCCTCAATGTGCTCCCAAATAATACCTTTCAGGTTCCATGAAAACAGTGCTAGCAAACTGTTTCATGAAGAGAAAGGTGTATCTCTTTGAGATGAATTCACACATCACAAAGAAGTTTCTCAGAAAGCTTCTTTCTAATTTTTATTTGAGGAAATTTCCTTTGTCTGCTTAGGCTTCAATGTGATAAAAAAAAATCCCTTCTCAGATTCCCCTAAAACAGTGGTAACAGAATGCTCCATGAAAAGAAATTGTAACTCTGTGAGAAGAATTCACACATCAGAGAACAGTTTCTCAGAAACCTTCTTTCTAGTTTTCATCTGAGGATATTTCCTTTTTCACCATATGCCTCAATGCACTCCCAAATATCACTTTGCAGATTACAGGAACAGTGTTAGCAAACTCCTTCATGAAGAGCAAGATGTAATTCTGTGTGGTGAATTCACACATCACAAAGAAGTTTCTCAGAAAGCTTCTTTCACCTTTTTTTTTGAGGATAGTTCCTTTGTCAGTGTAGGCTTCAATGTGATCCAAAATATCCTTTCTCAGATTCCCCAGAAACACTAGTAACAGACTGCTCCATGAAACGAAAATGTAACTCTGCGAGATGAATTCACACATCAGAAATCAGTTTCTCAGAAACCTTCCTTCTGGTTTTCATCTGAGAATAATTCCTTTTTCACCCCATGCCTCAATGCGCTTCCAAATATCACTTTGTAGATTCCAAGAAAACAGTGTTAGCAAACTGTTTCATGAATAGAAAAGTGTACCTCTTTGAGATGAATTCAAACATCACAAAGAAGTTTCTCCAAAAGCTTCTTTCTAGTTTTAATTTGAGGATATTCAATTTGTCCGTGTAGGCTTCAATGCGATCCAAAATATACCTTCTCAGATTCCCCAAAAACAGTGGGAACAGACTGCTCCATCAAAAGAAAAGTGTAACTCTGGGAGTCGAATTCACACATCAGAGAACAGTTTCTCAGAAACCTTCTTTCTAGTTTTCATCTGAGGACATTTCCTTTTCACCATATGCCTCAGTCCACTCCCAAATATCACTTTGCAGATTCAGGAACACAGTGTTAGAGAACTCCTTCATGAAGAGAAAGGTGTAATTCTGTGAGGTGAATTCACACATCACAAAGAAGTTTCTCAGAAAGCTTCTTTCTCCTTTTTATTTGAGGATATTTCCTTGGTCAGCATAGGCTACAATCTGATCCAAAATATTCCTTCTCAGATACCCCAAAAACACTGGTAACAGACTGCTCCATGAAACAAAAGTGTAACTCTGTGAGATGAATTCACACATCAGATATCACTATCTCAGAAAGCTTCTTTCTGGTTGCCATCTGAGGATATTTAATTTTTTTTTTTGCATTTGTCAATTTTATTTATTTTACATTTCTTCATTCATTGTTCAGAATTGTTTATTATTACTTTTAATATTACACTTTAAGTTCTAGGGTACTTGCGCATAACGTGCAGGTTTGTTACATATGTATACATGTGCCATGTTGGTGTGCTGCATCCATCAACTCATCAGCACCCATCAACTCGTCATTTACATCAAGTATAACTCCCAGTACAATCCCACCCCCTCCCCCCTCCCCATGATAAGCCCCAGTGTGTGATGTTCCCCTTTCCGAGTACAAGTGATTTCATTGTTCAGTTCCCACCTATGAGTGAGAACATGCGGTGTTTGGTTTTTTGTTCTTGCAATAGTTTCCTGAGAATGATGGTTTCCAGCTGCATCCATGTCCCTACAAAGGACACAAACTCATCCTTTTTGATGGCTGCATAGTATTCCATGGTGTATATGTGCCACATTTTCTTAATCCAGTCTGTCACTGATGGACATTTGGATTGATTCCAAGTCTTTGCTATTGTGAATAGTGCCGCAATGAACATATGTGTGCATGTGTCTTTATAGCAGCATGATTTATAATCCTTTGTGTATATATCCAGTAATGGGATGGTTGGGTCATATGGTACATCTAGTTCTAGATCCCTGAGGAATCGCCATACTGTTTTCCATAATGGTTGAACTAGTTTACAATCCCACCAACAGTGTAAAAGTGTTCCTATTTCTCCACATCCTCTCCAGCACCTGTTGTTTCCTGACTTTTTAATGATCGCCATTCTAACTGGTGTGAGATGGTATCTCATTGTGGTTTTGATTTGCATTTCTCTGATGGCCAGTGATGATGAGCATTTTTTCATGTGTCTGTTGGCTGTATGAATGTCTTCTTTTGAGAACTGTCTGTTCATATCCTTTGCCCACTTTTTGATGGGGTTGTTTGTTTTTTTCTTGTAAATTTGTTTGAGTTCTTTGTAGGTTCTGGATATTAGCCCTTTGTCAGATGAGTAGATTGCAAAAATTTTCTCCCAGTCTGTAGGTTGCCTGTTCACTCTGATGGTAGTTTCTTTTGCTGTGCAGAAGCTCTTTAGTTTAATGAGATCCCATTTGTCAATTTTGGCTTTTGCTGCCGTTGCTTTTGGTGTTTTAGACATGAAGTCTTTGCCCATGCCTATGTCCTGAATGGTACTACCTAGGTTTTCCTCTAGGGTTTTTATGGTATTAGGTCTAACATTTAAGTCTCTAATCCATCTTGAATTAATTTTCGTATAAGGAGTAAGGAAAGGATCCAGTTTCAGCTTTCTACTTATGGCTAGCCAATTTTCCCAGCACCATTTATTAAATAGGGAATCCTTTCCCCATTTCTTGTTTCTCTCAGGTTTGTCAAAGTTCAGATGGCTGTAGATGTGTGGTATTATTTCTGAGGACTCTGTTCTGTTCCATTGGTCTATATCTCTGTTTTAGTACAAGTACCATGCTGTTTTGGCTACTGTAGCCTTATAGTATAGTTTGAAGTCAGGTAGCGTGATGTCTCCAACTTTGTTCTTTTGACTTAGGATTGTCTTTGAAATGCGGGGTTTTTTTTTTTGTTCCATATGAACCTTAAAGCAGTTTTTTCCAATTCTGTGAAGAAACTCGTTGGTAGCTTGATGGGGATGGCATTGAATCTATAAATCACCTTGGGCAGTATGGCCATTTTCACGATATTGATTATTCCTATCCATGAGCATGGTATGTTCTTCCATTTGTTTGTGTCCTCTTTTATTTCACTGAGCAGTGGTTTGTAGTTCTCCTTGAAGAGGTCCTTTACATCCCTTGTAAGTTGGATTCCCAGGTATTTTATTCTCTTTGAAGCAATTGTGAATGGAAGTTCATTCATGATTTGGCTCTCTGTTTGTCTGTTACTGGTGTATAAGAATGCTTGTGATTTTTGCACATTGATTTTGCATCCTGAGACTTTGCTGAAGTTTCTTATCAGCTTAAGGAGATTTTGGGCTGAGATAATGGGGTTTTCTAAATATACAATCATGTCATCTGCAAACAGGGACAATTTGACTTCTTCTTCTCCTAACTGAATATCCTTTATTTCTTTGTCTTTCCTGATTGCCCCAGCCAGAACTTCCAACACTATGTTGAATAGGATTGGAGAGAGAGGGCAACCCTGTCTTGTGCCAGTTTTCAAAGGCAATTTTTCCAGGTTTTGCCCATTCAGGATGTTATTGGCTGTGTGTTTGTCATAAATAGCTCTTATTATTTTGAGATACTTTCCATCAATACCGAATTTATTGAGCGTTTTTGGCATGAAGGGCTGTTGAATTTTGTCAAAGGCCTTTTCTGCATCTATTGAGATAATCATGTGGTTTTTGTCTTTGATTCTGTTTGTATGAGAGATTACTTTTATTGATTTGCGAATGTTGAACCAACATTGCATCCCAGGGATGAAGCCCACTTGATCGTGGTGGATAAGGTTTTTGATGTGCTGCTGGATCTGGTTTGCCAGTATTTTACTGAGGATTTTTGCATCGATGTTCATCAGGGATATTGGTCTAAAATCTTCTTCTTTTGTTTTGTCTCTGGCAGGCTTTGGTATCAGGATGATGTTGGCCTCATAAAATGAGTTAGGGAGGATTCCCTCTTTTTCTATTGATTGGAATAGTTTCAGAAGGAATGGTACCAGCTCCTCCTTGTACCTCTGGTAGAATTCTGCTGTGAATCCATCTGGTCCTGGACTTGTTCTGGTTGGTAGACTGTTAATTATTGCCTCAATTTCAGAGCCTGCTATTGGTCTATTCAGGGATTCAGCTTCATCCTGGTTTAGTCTTGGGAGAGTATAAGTGTCCAGGAAATTATCCATTTCTTCTAGATTTTCTAGTTTATTTGCGTAGAGGTGTTTATAGTATTCTCTGATGGTAGTTTGTATTTCTGTGGGGTCAGTGGTGATATCCCCTTTATCATTTTTTATTGCGTCTATTTGATTCTTCTCTCTTTTCTTCTTTATTAGTCTTGCTAGTGGTCTATCAATTTTGTTGATCTTTTCAAAAAACCAACTCCTGGATTCATTGATTTTTTGGAGGGTTTTTTGTGTCTCTATCTCCTTCAGTTCGGCTCTGATCTTAGTTATTTATTGCCTTCTGCTAGCTTTTGAATGTGTTTGCCCTTGCTTCTCTAGTTCTTTTAATTGTGATGTTAGACTGTCAATTTTGGATCTTTCCAGCTTTCTCTTGTGGGTATTTAATGCTATATTTTCCCTCTACACACTGCTTTAAATGTGTCCCAGAGATTCTGGTATGTTGTATCTTTGTTCTCATTGGTTTCAAAGAACATCTTTATTTCTGCCTTCATTTCGTTATGTACCCAGTAGTCATTCAGGATCAGGTTGTTCAGTGTCCATGTAGTTGAATGGTTTTGATTGAGTTTCTTAGTCCTGAGTTCTAGTTTGACTGCACTGTGGTCTGAGACAGTTCCCTATAATTTCTGTTCTTGTACATTTGCTGAGGAGTCCTTTACTTCCAATTATGTGGTCAATTTTGGAATAAGTGTGATGTGGTGCTGAGAAGAATGTATATTCTGTTGATTTGGGGTGGAGAGTTCTGTAGATGTCTATTAGTCTGTTTGCTGCAGAGATGAGTTCAATTCCTGGATATCCTTGTTAACTTTCTGTCTCGTTGATCTGTCTAATGTTGAGAGTGGGGTGTTGGAGTCTCCCATTATTATTGTATGGGAGTCTAAGTCTCTTTGTAAGTCTCTAAGGACTTGCTTTCTGAATCTGGGTGCTCCTGTATTGGGTGCATATATATTTAGGATAGTTAGCTCTTCCTGTTGAATTGATCCCTTTACCATTATGTAATGGCCTTCTTTGTCTCTTTTGATCTTTGATGGTTTAAAGTCTGTTTTATCAGAGACTAGTATTGCAACCCCTGCTTTTTTTTGTTTTCCATTTGTTTGGTTGATCTTCCTCCATCCTTTTATTTTGAGCCTATATATGTCTCTGAATGTGAGATGGGTCTCTTGTATACAGCAAACTGATGGGTCTTGACTCTTTATCCAGTTTGCCAGTCTGTGTCTTTTAAATGGACCATTTAGTCCATTTACATTTAAGGTTAATACTGTTATGTGTGAACTTGATCCTACCATGATGATATTAACTGGTTATTTTGCTCGTTAGTTGATGCAGTTTCTTCCTAGCCTCAATGGTCTTTACATTTTGGCATGTTTTTGCAATGGCTGGTACCGGTTGTTCCTTTCCATGTTTAGTGCTTCCTTCAGGGTCTCTTGTAAGGCAGGCCTCGTGGTGACAAAATCTCTAAGCATTTGCTTATCTGTAAAGGATTTTATTTCTCCTTCACTTATGAAAGTTAGTTTGGTTGGATATGAAATTCTGGGTTTAAAATTCTTTTCTTGGGTGCTACCCAGACATCGCTCAGGGTGCCGGCACCATGAAGATCTGGACTTCGGAGCACGTCTTTGACCACCCATGGAAAACTGTTACAACAGCTGCAATGCAGAAATACCCAAACCCTATGAACCCAAGTGTGGTTGGAGTTGATGTGTTGGACAGACATATAGATCCCTCTGGAAAGTTGCACAGCCACAGACTTCTCAGCACAGAGTGGGGACTGCCTTCCATTGTGAAGTCTCTTATTGGTGCAGCAAGAACGAAAACATACGTGCAAGAACATTCTGTAGTTGATCCTGTAGAGAAAACAATGGAACTTAAATCTACTAATATTTCATTTACAAACATGGTTTCAGTAGATGAGAGACTTATATACAAACTACATCCTCAGGATCCAGACAAAACTGTTTTGACTCAAGAAGCCATAATCACTGTGAAAGGCGTTAGCCTCAGCAGTTACCTTGAAGGACTGATGGCAAGTACGATATCCTCAAACGCTAGTAAAGGCCGAGAAGCAATGGAATGGGTAATACATAAATTAAATGCTGAGATTGAAGAACTGACAGCCTCAGCAAGAGGAACCATCAGGACTCCAATGGCAGCAGCAGCCTTTGCAGAGAAGTGATCATGACAGTGGGTAGACAACATCGGGTACTCCAGGTCTCTCCAAGCTGACTGTATATTTATTTGTTATTTTAAAAATACAACTATATTTTGGGGTTTTGTTTTTTGTTTTTTTATAAGTAGGTGTAAGGCTATGTGACTTGATCTTTTCAAAAACCAACTCCTGGATTCATTGATTTTTTGGAGGGTTTTTGTGTCTCTATCTCCTTCAGTTATGCTCTGATCTTACTTATTTCTTGCCTTCTGCTAGCTTTTGAATGTGTTTGCTCTTGCTTCTCTAGTTCTTTTAATTGTGATGTTAGAGTGTCAATTTTAGATCTTTCCAGCTTTCTCTTGTGGGCATTTAGTGCTATAAATTTCCCTCTAAACACTGCTTTAAATGTGTCCCAGAGATTCTGGTATGTTGTATCTTTGTTCTCATTGGTTTCAAAGAACATCTTTATTTCTGCCTTCATTTCGTTATGTACCCAGTAGTCATTCAGGAGCAGGTTATTCAGTTTCCATGTAGTTGAGCGGTTTTGATTGAGTTTCTTAGTCCTGAGTTCTAGTTTGATTGCACTGTGGTCTGAGAGACAGTTTGTTATAATTTCTGTTCTTGTACATTTGCTGAGGAGTGCTTTACTTCCAATTATGTGGTCAATTTTGGAATAAGTGTGATGTGGTGCTGAGAAGAATGTATATTCTGTTGATTTGGGGTGGAGAGTTCTGTAGATGTCTATTAGGTCTGTTTGCTGCAGAGATGAGTTCAATTCCTGGATATCCTTGTTAACTTTCTGTCTTGTTGATCTGTCTAATGTTGACAGTGGAGTGTTGAAGTCTCCCATTATTATTGTATGGGAGTCTAAGTCTCTTTGTAAGTCTCTAAGGACTTGCTTTATGAATCTGGGTGCTCCTGTATTGGGTGCATGTATATTTAGGATAGTTAGCTCTTCCTGTTGAATTGATCCCTTTACCATTATGTAATGGCCTTCTTTGTCTCTTTTGATCTTTGATGGTTTAAAGTCTGTTTTATCAGAGACTAGTATTGCAACCCCTGCTTTTTTTTGTTCTCCATTTGCTTGGTAGATCTTCCTCCATCCCTTTATTTTGAGCCTATATATGTCTCTGCATGTGAGATGGGTCTCCTGAATACAGCAGACTGATGGGTCTTGACTCTTTATCCAGTTTGCCAGTCTGTGTCTTTTAATTGGAGCATTTAGTCCATTTACATTTAAGGTTAATATTGTTATGTGTGAACTTGATCCTGCCATGATGATATTAACTGGTTATTTTGCTCGTTAGTTGATGCAGTTTCTTCCTAGCCTCAATGGTCTTTACATTTTGGCATGTTTTTGCAATGGCTGGTACCGGTTGTTCCTTTCCATGTTTAGTGCTTCCTTCAGGGTCTCTTGTAAGGCAGGCCTAGTGGTGACAAAATCTCTAAGCATTTGCTTATCTGTAAAGGATTTTATTTATCCTTCACTTATGAAACTTAGTTTGGCTGGATATGAAATTCTGGGTTTAAAATTCTTTCTTGGTGCTATATATCGCTCAGTGCTGGCACCATGAAGATCTGGACTTGAGCACGTCTTTGACCACCCATGGAAAACTGTTACAACAGCTGCAATGCAGAAATACCCAAACCCTATGAACCCAAGTGTGGTTGGAGTTGATGTGTTGGACAGACATATAGATCCCTCTGGAAAGTTGCACAGCCACAGACTTCAGTACAGAGGACTGCCTTCCATTGTGAAGTCTCTTAGTGGTGCAGCAAGAACGAAAACATACGTGCAAGAACATTCTGTAGTTGATCCTGTAGAGAAAACAATGGAACTTAAATCTACTAATATTTCATTTACAAACATGGTTTCAGTAGATGAGAGACTTATATACAAACTACATCCTCAGGATCCAGACAAAACTGTTTTGACTCAAGAAGCCATAATCACTGTGAAAGGCGTTAGCCTCAGCAGTTACCTTGAAGGACTGATGGCAAGTACGATATCCTCAAACGCTAGTAAAGGCCGAGAAGCAATGGAATGGGTAATACATAAATTAAATGCTGAGATTGAAGAACTGACAGCCTCAGCAAGAGGAACCATCAGGACTCCAATGGCAGCAGCAGCCTTTGCAGAGAAGTGATCATGACAGTGGGTAGACAACATCGGGTACTCCAGGTCTCTCCAAGCTGACTGTATATTTATTTGTTATTTTAAAAATACAACTATATTTTGGGGTTTTGTTTTTTGTTTTTTTATAAGTAGGTGTAAGGCTATGTGACTTGATCTAAACAGATGCAGGGCCTCTAAATAAAAGGGATCATCTGAAATTGATGTTGTTTGAAATTACTATCTTGATTTTGAGGGTTCCAGTATTTCTGTGAAAACTGAACAAGAACTTCTTGGAAACTGGTATTGATATTCAGTCTCCTTAAGGTAGAATTTTCAAGCTTTTCATACATTGGAACTCCACCTGACTTTGGACCAACCCCAGAACAGAGCAGAGCCACCTCCTATAGACGCCCATTGCCCTGCTGCTGTACACTTCAACAGCTTGCACAAGGGAGCTCACTTAAAAGGAGAAATTGTGTGTAGTTGTAAAATATTTTTTGTGTAAAATACCTTACTCTGCTATAAACCACCACTAAAAACCAGTGTTTTGATTTGGTACTTAAATATTTTTGTAGTGAAAAATTATCACTGAAGTAACATGACTCCAACAAAAGTATGGTTTCATTATAAAAGAGTACTTGATTTGCCAAAGTTTTGTGACTTAGTAAAGGTATTAACTTCCTTGGATTTGTACTTTGTGATTTAGTATGCTGTGTCGTGGCTGGTTATGTTCAAAAAAATAAAGTAATTACCTGAGTTTTGCAGCCTAACTTAAACAGAAGAACAGCTGTTCACATCTTTTAGCATTACTTTGCTAACTTAAAATTGCCATGTGTCAAAATCATGGTTTTGTAATTGCTGAGGCATATGTGAATATTTGAATATAATTACTTTTTGAAGTAATTGTGACCACAAAACATCTTTTTTACATGAAGGAGCTGTACATCATTTGAAATTACTCAAATGATGTCTTGCTCTGAGGCATAAACCCCAGGTACTTAGTGTTTTTAATAATATGGTGCCACTGCAGGATTTGGGGGTGGTGGGGAAGAACAAGGATAATGGTAGGGGGAGGCTTGGCCTGAAACTAACCACTACGTGAATTGCACTGCAGGTTTTACTTATGGGAATTCCTTATTTGGGATGTCAGGAGGGCAGCTGCAAACTGAAAAACAATCTAGTAAATATACTTTGTTTTATACATTGTAGCAGGCAATTAACCACTAAATAATAGCTTCGACATTTGCAATTGTTGCATAGAGTATTTTTGTTAGAAGATGATTAGCTCTTGCCTTTATTTTACAGTGCTTAGTGTGATAAACTTCTAGTCATGTTTCCTATCAAAGAGACCAGTTAATATATGTACATAAACCACAGAAATAGTATAACAAACTATTTTTAAATTATCGTTTTCCTACTTAAACATTGTTTAGCTTAAGACTTCTTAGGACATTTGTAAAAGCAGGTTAAATTTAATAAGGTTTCTGATTATTTTTTTGTAACCAGAGATAGTTTTTACAAGTGAAATAACATTTCAGCTAAATAAAATATCGTTAAATAATTGATACTTGATGAAAATCTGCTTTGTATAATTTCTGCAAATTATCCTTGTTCTGAAAAAGGTGTAATGACCTAATGATAGAGATTTTTAAATCCTTATCCTTTGATTTTTTTTAAACTCTGACCTAATGATAAAACTCTATAAATTTTCATTTTCCAGTGCAGTTAAACATAAATGCACAACAAGCAAATGAATTTAAGAGAACTAAACTGGAATAAGTGTTCATAAATGAAACCCTTGGACTATTTAATACTAAAGTTGATATGTGGATTAAGAAAAACTTTTGTTAATAAAAACTTTCTTTTAAAAAAAATAAAAATAAAAAAAATAAAATTCTTTTCTTTAACAATGTTGAATATTGGCCCCCACTCTCTTCTGGCTTGTAGAGTTTCTGCCGAGAGATCTGCTGTTAGTCTGATAGGCTTCTCTTTGTGGGTAACAAGACCTTTCTCTCTGGCTGCCCTTAAGGTTTTTTCCTTCATTTCAACTTTGGTGAATTTGGCAATTATGTGTCTTGGAGTTGCTCTTCTCAAGGAGTGTCTTTGTGGTGTTCTCTGTATTTCCTGAATTTGAATGTTGGCCTGCCCCACTAGGTTGGGGAAGTTCTCCTGGATGATATCTTAAAGAGTGTTTTCCAGCTTGGTTCCATTTTCCCCCTCACTTTTAGGCACCCCAATCAGATGTAGATTTGGTCTTTTTACATAATCCCATACTTCTTGAAGGCTTTGTTCATTTATTTTTCTTCTTTGTTCTTTAGATTTCTCTTCTTGCTTCATTTCATTCATTTGATCCTCAATCACTGATACTCTTTCTTCCAGTTGATCAAGTAAGTTACTGAAGCTTCTGCATTTGTCACATATTTCTCGTGTCATGGTTTTCATCTCTGTCAGTTCGTTTATGGCCGTCTCTGTATTAATTATTCTAGTTATCAATTCTTCCACTCCTTTTTCGAGACTTTTAGTTTCTTTGTGCTGGGTACGTAATTCCTCCTGTAGCTCTGAGAAGTTTTTTTTTGGTTTTTTGTTTGTTTGTTTGTTTGTTTGTTTTTTGAGATGGAGTCTCGCTCTGTCACCCGGTCTGGAGTGCAGTGGCCAGATCTCAGCTCACTGCAACCTCCGCCTCCCGGGTTTATGCCATTCTCCTGCCTCAGCCTCCCGAATAGCTGGAACTACAGGCGCCCGCCACCTTGCCTGGCTAGTTTTTTGTATTTTTTTTAGTAGAGACGGGGTTTCACCGTGTTAGCCAAGATGGTATCGATCTCCTGATCTTGTGATCCGCCTGCCTCGGCCTCCCAGAGTGCTGGGATTACAGGCTTGAGCCACCGCGCCCCACCAGCTCTGAGAAGTTTGATGGACTGAAGCCTTCTTCTCTCATCTCTTCAAAGTCATTCTCCGTCCAGCTTTGATCCATTGCTGGCAATGAGCTGCGTTCCTTTGCAGGGGGAGATGCGCTCTGATTTTTTGAATTTCCAGCTTTTCTTCCCTGCTTTTTCCCCATCCTTGTGGTTTTATCTGCCTCTGGTCTTTGATGATGGTGATGTACTGATGGGGTTTTGGTGTGGGTGTCCTTCCTGTTTGTTAGTTTTCCTTGTAACAGTCAGGACCCTCAGCTGTAGGTCTGTTGGAGATTGCTTGAGGTCCACTCCAGACCCTGTTTGCCTGGGTATCAGCAGCAGAGGCTGCAGAGGATAGAATATTGCTGAACAGCGAGTGTACCTGTCTGATTCTTGCTTTGGAGGCTTCCTCTCAGGGGTGTACTCCACCATGTGAGGTGTGGGGTGTCGGTCTGCCCCTAATGGGGGATGTCTCCCAGTTAGGCTACTCAGGGGTCAGGGACCCACTTGAGCAGGCAATCTCTCCGTTCTCAGATCTCAACCTCTGTGTTGGGAGATCCACTGCTCTCTTCAAAGCTGTCAGACAGAGTCGTTTGTGTCTGCAGAGGTTTCTGCTGCTTTTGTTGTTGTTGTTGTTGTTGTTGTTTATCTGCACCCTGTCCCCAGAGGTGGAGTCCACAGAGACAGACAGGCCTCCTTGAGCTGCTGTGAGCTCCACCTGGTTCGAGCTTCCCACTGTTTTCCACAAAAACAATGTTAGCAAACTGTTTCAGGAAGAAAATGTTATAATTCTGTGAGGTGAATTCACACATCACAAAGAAGTTTCTCAGAAAGCTTCTTTCTAGTTTTTATCTGAAGTTATTTCCTTTATCACCGTAAGCTTCCTTGCGCTAAGATATGTCCTATTACAGATTTCCAGAAAAAAGTGTTAGCAACCTGATCCATGAAAAGAAAAGTGTAACTCTGTGAGTTGCATTAACACATCACAAAGCAGTTTCTGAGAACGCTTCTCTCCGGGTTTTATCTGGCATTATTTCCTGTTTCACCATAGACCTCAAAGTGCTCCCAAATATCACTTTTCAGATTCCACGAAAACAGTGATAGCAGACTGTTTCAGAAAGAAAAATGTGTATCTCTTTGAGATGAATTCACACATCACAAATAAGTTTCTCCAAAAGCTTCTTTCTAGTTTTTATTTGAGGATATTTCCTTTGTCTGCATAGGCTTCAATGCTATAAAAAAAATCACTTCTCAGATTCCCCAAAAACTGTGTTAACAGACTGCTCCATGCAAAGAAAGTGTAACCCTGTGAGAAGAATTCACATATCAGAGAACAGTTTCTCAGAAACCTTCTTTCTAGTTATCATCGGAGGATATTTCCTTTTTCACCATGTGCCTCAGTGCGTTCCCAAATATCCCTTTGCAGATTACAGGAACACAGTGTTACAAACTCCTTCATGAAGAGAAGGGTGTAATTCTGTGAGTTGAATTCACACATCAACGAGGAAGTTTTGCAGATGGCTTCTTTCTCGTTTTTATTTGAGGATATTTCCTTTGTCAGCATAATCTTCAATGCGTTCCATAATGTCCTTTGTGAGATTCCTCAAAAACACTTGTAACAGACTGCTCCATGAAACGAAAGTGTAATTCCGTGAGATGAATTCACACATCAGAAAGAAGTTTCTCAGAAATCTTCTTTCCCGTTTTTATTTGAGGATATTTCCTTTGTCAGCATAGGCTTCAATGCGATCCAAAATATCCTTTCTCAGATTCCCCAAAAACACTGGTAACAGACTGCTCCATGAAACCAAAATGTAACTTTGTGAGATGAATTCATACCTCAGAAATCAGTTTCTCAGAAAGCTTCCTTCTGGTTTTCACCTGAGTATATTTCCCTTTTCACCTTAAGCCTCAATGCGCTCCCAAATATCAGTTTTCAGATTCCACGAAAACAGTGTTAGCAAAGTGTTTTTTGAAGAAAAATGTGTATCTCTTTGAGGTAAATTCACGGTTCACAAAGAGGTTCCTCAGAAAGTTTCTTTCCAGTTTATATTTGAGGATATTTCCTTTGTCCACATAGGCTTCAATGTGATAAAAAATATCCGGCCTCAGATTCCCCAAAAACAGTGGTAACAGACTGCTCCATGAAAAGAAAGTGTATCTCAGTGAGACGAATTCACACATGAGAGAACAGTTTCTCAGAAACCATCTTCTACTTTTCATCTGAGGATATTTCCTTTTTCACCGTATGCCTCAATGTGCACCCAAATATCACTTTGCTGTTTACAGGAACACAGTGTTAGCAAACTCCTTCATGAAGAGAAAGGTGTAATTCTGTGAGGTGAATTCACACATCAAAAAGAAGTTTTTCAGAAAGCTTCTTTCTCGTTTTTATTTGAGGGTATTTCCCTTGTCAGCATAGGCTTCCATGCGATCCAAAAAATCCTTTCTGAGATTCCCCAAAAACACTGGTAACAAACTGCTCCATGAAACGAAAGTGTAACTCTGTGAGATGAATTCACACATCAGAAATCAGTTTCCCAGAAAGCTGCTTTCTGGTTTTCATCTGAGGATATTTCCTTTTTCACTTTATGCCTTAATGTGCTCCCAAATATCACTTTTCAAATTTCACGAAAACAGTGTTAGCAAACTGTTTCATGAAGAGAATGGTATATCTCTTTGCCATGAATTCACACATCACAAAGAAGTTTCTCAGAAAGCTTCTTTCTAGTTTTTATTTGAGGATATTCCCTTTGTCCATGTAGGCTTCAATGCAATAAAAATATCACTTCTCAGATTCCCCAAAAACAGTGGTAACAGACTGCTCCATGAAAAGAAACTGTAACTCTGTGAGAAGAATTCACACATGAAAGAACAGTTTCTCAGAAACCTTCTTTCTAGTTTTCATCTGAGGATAGTTCCTTTATCACCCTATGCCTCTGTGTGCTCCCAAATATCACTTTGCAGTTTACAGGAACACAGTGTTAACAAACTCCTTCATGAAGAGAAAGGTGCAATTCTGTGACATGAATTCACACATCACAAAGAAGTTTCTCAGAAAGCTTCTTTCTCGTTTTATTTGAGGATATTTCCTTCATCAGCATAGGCTTCAATGTGATCCAATATATCCTTTCTGAGATTCCTCAAAAACACTGGTAACAGACTGCTCCATGAAATGAAAATGTAACTCTGTAAGATGAATTCACACCTCAGAAATCAGTTTCTCAGGAAGCTTCTTTCTGGTTTTCATCTGAGTATATTTCCCTTTTCACCTTAGGCCTCAATGTGCTCCCAAATATTGGTTTTCAGATTCCACAAAAACAGCGTCAGCAAAGGGGTTTTTGAAGAAAAAGGTGTATCTCTTTGAAATGAATTCACACATCACAAAGAGGTTCCTCAGAAAGCTTCTTTCTAGTTTGTATTTGGGGATATTTCCTTTGTCCATGTAGGCTTCAATGTAATAAAAAATATTCGGCTTCAGATTCCCCAAAAACAGTGGTAACAGACTGCTCCACGAAAAGAAAGTGTATCTCAGTGAGACAAATTCACACATGAGAGAACAGTTTCTCAGAAACCATCTTTCTACTTTTCATCTGAGGATATTTCCTTTTTCACCGTATCCCTCAGTGTGCACCCAAATATCACTTTGCAGATTACAGGAACACAGTGTTAGCAAACTTCTTCATGAAGAGAAAGGAGTAATTCTGTGAGGTGAACTCACACATCACAAAAAAATTTCTCAGAAGTCTCTTTTCTCGTTTTTATTTGAAGATATTTCCTTTGTCATCATAGGCTTCAAGGTGATCCAAAATTTCCTTTGTCAGATTCCCCAAAAACATGGGTAACAGATTTCTCCATGAAATGAAAGTGTAACTCTGCGAGATGAATTCACACATCAGAAATCTGTTTCCCAGAAAGCTTCTTTCTGGTTTTCATCTGAGGATATTTCCTTTTTCCTCTTATGCCTCAATGCGCTCCCAAATATCACTTTTCAAATTCCACAAAAACAGTGTTAGCAAACTGTTTCATGAAGAGAAAGATGTATCTCTTTGAGATGAATTCACACATCACAAAGAAGTTTCTCAGAAAGCTTCTTTCTGGTATTCATCTGAGGATATTTCCTCTTTTACCATATGCCTCAGTGCACTCCTAAATATCACTTTGCAGATTACATGAACACAGTGTTAGCAAACTCCTTCATGAAGAGAAAGCTCTAATTTTCTGAGATGAATTCACACATCACAAAGAAGTTTCTTAGCAAGCTTCTTTCTGGTTTTTATTTGATATTTCCTTTGTCGCTGTAAACTTCAATGCGATTCAAAATACCACTTCTCAGATTCCTCAAAAACACTGGTAAGAGACTGCTCCTTGAAACGAAAGTGTAACTCTGTGAGAAGAATTCACACATCAGAAATCAGTTTCTCAGAAAGTTTCTTTCTGGTTTTCATCTGGGGATATTTCCTTTTTCATCCTATGCCTCAATGCACTTCCAAATATCACTTTGCAGATTCCACGAAAACAGCGTTAGGAAACTGCTTCATGGAGAGAAAGGTGTAACTCTATGAGATGAATTCACACATAACAAAGCAGTCTCTCAGAAAGCTTCCTTCTAGTTTTTATCTGAAGGTATTTCCTTTGTCTCCACAAGCATCAGTGTCACAAGAAATATCCCATTGTAGATTTCAAGAAAACAGTGTTAGCCAACTGACCAATGAAAAGTGTAACTCTGTGAGTTGCATTCACACATCACAATTCACTTTCTCAGAACGCTTCTTTCCAGTTTTTATCTGAGGATAGTTCCTTTGTCACCATAGGCCTCAATATGCTCCCAAATATCACTTTTCAGATTCCACGAAAACAGTGTTAGCAAACTGTTTCATGAAGAAAAGGGTGTATCTCTTTGAGATGAATTCACACATCCCAAGAAGTTTCTCAGAAACCTACTTTCTAGTTGTTATTTGAGGATATTTCCTTTGTCTGCGAAGCCTTCAATGTGATAAAAAAAAATTTCCCTTTTCAGATTCCCCAAAAACAGTGGTAACAGACTGCTCCATGAAAAGAAAGTGTTACTCTGTGAGATGAATTCACACATCAGAGAACAGTTTCTCAGAAACCTTCTTTCTAGTTTTCATCTGAGGATATTTTCTTTTTCACCATATGCCTCAGTGCACTCCCAAATATCACTTTGCAGATTACAGGAAAACAACCTTAGCAAACTCCTTCATGAAGAGAAAAGTGTAATTCTGTGTGGTGAATTCACACATCACAAAGAAGTTTCTCAAAAAGCTTCTTTTTCGTTTTTATTTCAGGATATTGCCTTTTTCCGCGTAGGCTTCAATGCAGTAAAAAATATCAATTCTCAGATTCCCCAAAAACAGTGAAAACAGACTGCTTCATGGAGAGAAAGGTGTAACTCTATGAGATGAATTCACACATAACAAAGCAGTCTCTCAGAAAGCTTCCTTCTAGTTTTTATCTGAAGGTATTTCCTTTGGAACCATAAGCTTCCTTGCGCTAAGATATGTCCCATTGCAGATTTCAAGAAAAGAGGTTTCGCACACTGATCAATGAAAAGAAAAGTGTAACTCTGTGAGTTGCATTCACACATCACAAAGCAGGTTTTGAGAATGCTTCTTTCCAGTTTTCATCTGACAATAGTTTCTTTTTCACCATAGTCCTCAATGCACTCCCAAATTTCACTTTGCAGGTTCCACGAAAACAGTGTTAGCAAACGGCTTCATGAAGAGAAAGGTGGAACTATGTAAGATGAATTCACACATCTCAAAGCAGTTTCTCAGAAAGCTTCTTTCCACTTTTTTTCTGAGGATATTTCCTTTGTCACAATAAGTTTCACTGCTATAAAAAATATCCCATTGCAGATTTCAAGAAAACAGTGATAGAAAACTGCCTCCTGAAGGGAAAGTTGTAACTCTGTGAGGTGAATTCGCACATCATAAAGAAGTTTTTCAGAAAGATTCTTTCTCGTTTTTATTTGAGGTTATTTCCTTTGTCTCCACAAGCATCAGTGTCACAAGAAATATCCCATTGTAGATTTCAAGAAAACAGTGTTAGCCAACTGACCAATCAAAAGTGTAACACTGTGAGTTGCATTTACACATCACAATGCAGTTTCTCAGAGCGCTTCTTTCCAGTTTTTATCCGAGGATAGTTCCTTTTTCACCAAAGGCCTCAATACGCTCCCAAATATCACTTTTCAGATTCCACGAAAACAGTGTTAACAAACTGTTTCATGAAGAAAAAGTTGTATCTCTTTGAGATGAATTCACACATCACAAAGAAGTTTCTTGGAAAGCTTCTTTCTCATTTTTATTTGAGGATATTTCCTTTACCTGCGTAGGCTTCAATGCGATAAAAATTACCCCTTCTCAGATACCCCAAAAACAGTGGTAACAGACTGCTCCATGAAAAGAAAGTGTAACTCTGTGAGACAAATTCACACATCAGAGAACAGTTTCTCAGAACCCTTCTTTCTAGTTTTTATTTGATATTTCCTTTGTCGCTGTAAACTTCAATGCGATTCAAAGTATCACTTCTCAGATACCCCAAAAACAGTGGTAACAGACTGCTCCATGAAAAGAAAGTGTAACTCTGTGAGACAAATTCACACATCAGAGAACAGTTTCTCAGAACCCTTCTTTCTAATTTTCATCTGAGGATATTTCCTTTTTCACCATATGCCTCAGTGTGCTCCGAAATATCACTTTGCAGATTACAGGAACACAGTGTTAGCAAACTACTTCATGAAGAGAAAGGTGTAATTCTGTGAGGTGAATTCACACATCACAAAGAAGTTTCTCAGAAAGCTTCTTTCTCATTTTTATTTGAGGATATTTCCTTTGTCTGCATAGGCCTCAATGCAGTAAAAAATATCAATTCTCAGATTCCCCAAAAACAGTGAAAACAGACTGCTCCAGGAAAAGAAACTGCAACTCTGTGAGATGAATTCACACATTGGAGAACAGTTTCTCTGAAACCTTCTTTCTGGTTTTCTTCTGAGGCTATATCCTTTTTCACCATATGCCTCAGTGTGCTCCCAAATATCACTTCGCAGATTACAGGAAAACAGTGTTAGCAAGCTCCTTCATGAACAGAAAGGTGTAAATCTGTGAGATGAATTCACACATCACAAAGAAGTTTCTCAGAAAACTTCTTTCCACTTTTTTTCTGAGGATATTTCCTTTGTCACAAGCTTCATTGCACTAAGAAATATCTCATTGCAGATTTCAAGAAAACAGTGATAGCAAACTGCCTCCTGAAGAGAAAGGTATAACTCTGTGACATGACTTCACAGGTCACAAAGAAGTTTCTCAGAAAGCTTCTTTCTCGTTTTCAGTTGAGGATATATCCTTTGTCAGTGTAGGCTTCAATGTGATCCAAAATATTCCTTCTCAGATTCCCCAAAAACACTGGAAACAGACTGCTCCATGAAACTAAAGTGCAATTCTGCGAGATGAATTCACACGTCAGAAATCAGTTTCTCAGAAAGCTTCTTTCTGGTTTTCATCTGAGGATATTTCTTTTTCACCCTTGCCTCAATGCGATCCCAAATATCACTTTGCAGATTCCACGAAAACAGTGTTAGCAAACTGCTTCATGGAGAGGAAGGTGTAACTCTGTGAGTTGAATTCACACATAACAAAGCAGTCTCTCAGAAAGCTTATTTCTAGTTTTTATCTGAAGGTATTTCCTTTGTCACCATAAGCCTCCTTGCGCTAAGATATGTCCCATTGCAGATTTCAACAAAACACTGTTAGCAAACTGTTTCATGATGAAAAAGATGTATCTTTGGAGATGAAGTCACACATCACAAAGAAATTTCTCAGGAAGCTTCTTTCTAGATTTTATTTGAGGATATTTCCTTTGTCAGCATAGGCATCAATGCGATCCTAAATATCCCTTCTCAGAGTCCCCCAAAACAGTGGCAACAGACTGCTTCATGAAAAGAAAGTGTATCTCTGTGAGATGAATTAACACATCAGAGAACAGTTTCTCAAAAAGCATTTTGCTAGTTTTCATCTGAGGATATTTCCTTTTTCACCATATGCCTCAATGCACTCACAAATGTCAGTTTTCAGATTCCACGAAGACAGTGTTAGCAAACTGTTTCATGAAGAAAAAGGTGTATCTCTTTGAGATGAATTCACACATCACAAAGAAGTTTCTCAGAAAGCTTCTTTCTAGTTTTTATTTGAGGATATTTCCTTTGTCCGTGTAGGTTTCAATGCGATAAAAAATATCACTTCTCAGATTCCCCAAAAACAGTGGTAACAGACTGCTCCATGAAAAGAAAGTGTAACTCTGTGAGACGAATTCACACATCAGAGAACAGTTTCTCAGAAACCTTCTTTCTAGTTTTCATCTGAGGATATTTCCTTTTTCACCATATGCCTCAGTGCACTCCCAAATATCACTTTGCAGATTACAGGAACACAGTGTTAGCAAACTCCTTCATGAAGAGAAAGGTGTAATTCTGTGAGGTGAATTCACACATCACAAAGAAGTTTCTCAGAAAGCTTCTTTCTCGTTTTTATTTGAGGATATTTCCTTTGTCAGCATAGGCTTCAATGCGATCCAAAATATCCCTTCTCAGATTCCCCAAAAACAGTGGTAACAGACTGCTCCATGAAAAGAAAGTGTAACTCTGTGAGACGAATTCACACATCAGAGAACAGTTTCTCAGAAACCTTCTTTCTAGTTTTCATCTGAGGATATTTCCTTTTTCACCATATGCCTCAGTGCACTCCCAAATATCACTTTGCAGATTACAGGAACACAGTGTTAGCAAACTCCTTCATGAAGAGAAAAGTGTAATTCTGTGAGGTGAATTCACACATCACAAAGAAGTTTCTCAAAAAGCTTCTTTTTCGTTTTTATTTCAGGATATTGCCTTTTTCCGCGTAGGCTTCAATGCGATAAAACATATCCCATCTCAGATTCCCCAAAAACATGGGTAACAGACTGCTCCATGAAAAGAAAACAGTGTTAGCAAACTCCTTCATGTAGAGATAGGTGTAATTCTGTGAGTTGAATTCACACATCACAAAGTTTCTCAGAAAGCTTCTTTCTCGTTTTTATTTGAGGATATTTCCTTTGTCCGTGTAGGCTTCAATGCGATCCAAGATATCCCTTCTCAGAGTCCCAAAAACACTGGTAACAGACTGCTCCATGAAACGAAAGTGGAACTCTGTGAGATGAATTCACACATCAGAAATCAGTTTCTCCAATTTCTCAGAAAGCTTCTTTCAGGTTTTCATCTGAGGATATTTCTTTTTTCACCCTATGCCTCAATGCATTCCAAAATATCCCTTAGCAGATTCCACGAAAACAGGGTTAGGAAACTGCTTCATGGAGAGGAAGGTGTAACTCTGTGAGATGAATTCACACATAACAAAGCAGTCTCTCAGAAAGCTTCTTTCTAGTTTTTATCTGAAAGTATTTCCTTTGGAACTGTAAGCTTCCTTGTGCTAAGATATGTTCTATTGCAGATTTCAAGAAAAGAGTGTTAGCAAACTGATCAATGAAAAGAAAAGTGTAACTCTGTGAGTTGCATTCACACATCACAAAGCAATTTCTGAGAACGCTTCTCTCCAGGTTTTATCTGATGATATTTCCTTTTTCATCACAGGCCTCAATGCACTCCCAAATATCACTTTGCAGGTTCCACAAAAACAGTGTTAGCAAAGGGCTTCATGAAGACAAAGGTGTAACTAGGTGAGATGAATTCACACATCTCAAAGTAGTTTCTCAGAAAGCTTCTTTCCACTTTTTTTCTGAGGATATTTCCTTTATCACAATAAGCTTCACTGCTCTAAGAAATATCCCATTGCAGATTTCAAGAAAACAGTGTTTTCCAACTGACCAATGAAAAGTGTAACTCTGTGAGTTGCAATCACACATCACAATGCAGTTTCTCAGAATGCTTCTTTCCAGTTTTTATCCAAGGATAGTTCCTTTTTCACCACAGGCCTCAATGCGCTCCCAAATATCACTTTTCAGATTCCACAAAAACAGTGTTAGCAAACTGTTCCATGAAGACAAAGGTGTATCTCTTTGAGATGAATTCACATATCAGAAAGAAGTTTCTCAGAAAGCTTCTTTCTAGTTTTTATTTGAGGATATTTCCTTTGTCCGTGTAGGCTTCAATGCGATAAAAAGAAAATTCCTTCTCAGATTCCCCAAAACCACTGGTAACAGACTGCTCCATGAAACGAAAGTGGAACTCTGTGAGATGAATTCACACATCAGAAATCAGTTTCTGAGAAAGTTTCTTTCTGGTTTTTATCTGAGAATATTTCCTTTTTCACCCTATGCCTCAATGTGCTCCCACATATCACTTTGCAGATTCCACGAAAACAGTGTTGGGAAACTGCTTCTTGGAAAGAAAGGTGTAACTCTGTGAGATGAATTCACACATAACAAAGCAGTCTCTCAGAAAGCTTCTTTCTAGTTTTTATCTGAAGGTATTTCCTTTGTCACCGTAAGCTTCCTTGCACTAAGATATGTCCCATTGCAGATTTCAAGAAAACAGTGTTAGCAAACTGATCAATGAAAAGAAAAGTGTAACTCTTTGAGTTGCATTCATACATCGCAAAGCAGTTTCTGAGAACACTTCTCTCCGGTTTTCATCTGATGATATTTCCTTTTTCACCATAGGCCTCAATGCACTCCCAAATTTCACTTTGCAGGTTCCATGAAAACAGTGTTAGCAAACGGCTTCATGAAAAGAAAGGTGTAATTGTGTGAGATGAATTCTCACATCTCAAAGCAGTTTCTCAGAAAGCTTCGTTCCACTTTTTTTCTGAGGATATTTCCTTTGTCACAATAAACTTCATTGCTCTAAGAAATATCCCATTGCAGATTTCAAGAAAACAGTGATAGAAAACTGCCTCCTGAAGGGAAAGTTGTAACTCTGTGAGGTGAATTCACACATCGTAAAGAAGTTTCTCAGAAAGCTTCTTTCTCGTTTTTATTTGAGGGTATTTCCTTTGTCACCGCAAGCTTCATTGTGACAAGAAATATCCCATTGGAGATTTCAAGAAAACAGTGTTAGCCAACTGACCAATGAAAAGTGTAACTCTGTGAGTTGCATTCACACATCACAAAGCAGTTTCTGAGAACACTTCTTTCCAGTTTTTATCCGAGGATAGTTCCCTTTTCACCATAGGCCTCAATATGCTCCCAAATATCACTTTTCAGATTCCACGAAAGCAGTGTTAGCAAACTGTTTCATGAAGTAAAAGGTGTATCTCTTTGAGATGAATTCACACATCACAAAGGAGTTTCTCAGAAAGCTTCTTTCTAGTTTTTATTTGAGGATATTTCCTTTGTCCGCATAGGCTTCAAGGTGATAAAAAAATATATCCCTTCTCAGATTCCCCAGACAGTAGTAACGGACTGCTCCATGAAAAGAAAGTGTTACTCTGTGAGATGAATTCACACATCAGAGAACAGTTTCTCAGAATCCTTTTCTCTAGTTTTCTTCTGAGGATATTTCCTTTTTCACCATATGCCTCAGAGTGCTTCCAAATATCACTTTGCAGATTAAAGGAAAACAGTGTTAGTAAACTCCTTCATGAAGAGAAAGGTGTAATTCTGTGAGATGAATTCACATATCACAAAACAGTTGCTGAGAATGCTTCTCTCCAGTTTTTATCTGACAATATTTCTTTTTTCACCATAGGCCTCAAAGTATTCCCAAATATCACTATGCAAATTCCAAGAAAACAGTGTTAGCAAACGGCTTCATGAAGAGAAAGGTGTAACTCTTTGAGATGAATTCACACATCACAAAGAAGTTTTTCAGAAAGTTCTTTCTAGATTTTATTTGAGGGTATTTCCTTTGTCAGCATAAGTATCAATGCGATCCTAAATATCCCCTCTCAGATTCCCCAAAAACAGTGGTAACAGAACGCTCCATGAAATGATGGTGTAACTCTGTGAGATGAATTCCACATCAGAAAGCAGTTTCTCAGAAAGTTTCTTTCTGGTTTTCATCTTAGGATATTTCCTTTTTCACCATATGCCTCAATGCGCTCCCAAATGCCACTTTGCATGTTCCATGTAAACAATGTTAGCAAAACGGCTTCATGAAGAGAAAGGTGTAACTATGTGAGATGAATTCACACATCACAAAGCAGTTTTTCAGAAAGCTTCTTTCTACTTTTTTTCTGAGGATATTTGCTTTGTCACCATAAGCTTCATTACTCTAAGAAATATCCCATTGTAGATTTCAAGAAAACAGTGATAGCAAACTGCCTCCTGAAGAGAAAGTTGTAACTCTGTGAGGTGAACTCACACATTGAAAAGAAGTTTCTCAGAAAGCTTCTTTCTCGTTTGTATTTCAGGATATTTACTTTGAGAGTGTAGGCTTCAATACCAACAAAAATATCCCTTCTCAAATTCCCCAATAACTGTGGGAAAAGACTGCAACATTAAACGAAAGTCTAACTCTGTGAGATGAATTCACACATCAGAAAGCAGTTTCTCAGAAAGCTTCTTTCAAGTTTTCATCTGAGGATATTTCGTTTTTCACCATAGGCCTCAAGACACTCCCAAATATCACTTTGCAGATTCCAGGAAAACAGTGTTAGCAAACTGCTTCATGAAGAGAAAGGTTTAACTCTGTGAGGTGAATTCACACATCACAAAGAAGTTTCTCAGAAAGCTTCTTTCTCGTTTTTATTGAAGGGTATATTTCCTTTGTCACTGTAAGCTTCATTGCGACAAGAAATATCCCATTGTAGATTTCAAGAAAACAGTGTTAACCAACAGACCACTGAAAAGTGTGACTCTGTGAGTTGCATTCACACATCACAATTCACTTTCTCAGAACGCTTCTTTCCGGTTTTTATCTGAGGATAGATCCTTTTTCAACATAGGCCTCAATAGGCTCCCAAATATAACTTTTCAGATTCCATGAAAACAGTGTTAGCAAACTTCTTCATGGAGAGAAATGTGTATCTCTGTGAGATGAATTCACACATCACAAAGCAATTTCTCAGAAAACTTTTTTCTAGTTTTTATCTAAGGGTAATTCCTTTTTCACCATAAGCCTCATTGCACTCACAAGTGTCACTTTGCAGATTCCACAAAAACTGTTATAGGAAACTGCTTCATGAAGAGAAAGGTGTATCTCTGTGAGATGAATTCACACATCAGAAATCAGTTTCTCAGAAGGCTTCTTTCTGGTTTTCATCTGAGGATATTTCCTTTTTCACCATAGGCCTCAATGCGCTCCCATATATCACTTTGCAGATTCCACAAAAACAGAGTTAGGAAACTGCTTCATGAAGAGAGAGGTATAACTATGTGAGATGAATTCACACATCACAGAGAAGTTTCTCAGAAAGCTTCTTTCTCATTTTTGGGGGGGAATATTTTCTTTGTCAGTGTAGGCTTCAATGCGATTTAAAATATCCCTTCTCAGATTCCCCAAAAATAGTGGTAACAGGCTGCTCCATGAAACGAAGGTGTAACTCTGTGAGATGAATTCACGTATCACAAAGCACTTTCTCAGGAAGCTTGTTTCCAGTTTTTATCTGAGAATATTTCCTTTGCCATGATAGGATTCAAAGCAATCAGTAATGTCACTTCTCAGAATCCACAGAAGCAGAACTAACAAACTGCTCTGGATAAGATTGGTGTAACTCCGTGAGGCAAATTTACACATCACAAAGCAGTTTCTCAGAAAGCTTCTTTCACACTTTTTTCTGAGGACACTCCCTTTGTCACCATCGGCCTCAATGCCCTCCCAAAAGTCCCAGCACACTGCTCAATGAAAGAAGAACGTAACTCTGTGAGGGGAATTCACACATCACAAAGAAGCTTCTCCGAAGGCTTCTCTCCAGTTATTTTTGAGTATATTTCCTTTTCCATGATGGGCTTCAATGCAATCTAAACTACCCCTTCTCAGATTACACAGAAGAAGAGCAAATAAACTGCTCCATGATCAGAATGGTGTAACACTGTTAGATTAATTTACACATCACAGATCAGTTTCTCAGAAAGCTTCTTTCCAACTTTTATCTGAGGATATTTCCTTTTTTCACCATGGGCTTCAATGCAATCTGAAGTGTCAATTCTCAGATTCCACAGAAGCAGTGCTAACAAACTGGCTCCATGAACAAAATGGTGTCACTCTGTGAAATGAATACGCACATCACAGTACAGTATCTCAGAAGGCTTATTTCTAGTCTTTATCTGAGGATGTTCCCTTTGTCACCATAGGCTTCAAAGTGATCAGAAATGTCCCTTCTCACAGATTCCACAGAAACAGTGCTAGCAGGCTGCTCCATGAAAGAGTAGTGTAACTCTGAGAGATGAATTCACACATCACAAAGCAGTTTCTCCAAAAGCTTCTATCTAGTTTTTTCTCTGAAGATATTTCCTTTGTCACAATAGGATTCAAAGCGATCAGAAATGTCACTTCTCAGAATACACAGAAGCAGACCTAACAAACTGCTCCATATAAGATTGGTGTAACTCTGTGAGATGAAATCACACATCACAAAACAATTTCTCCGAAGGCTTCTCACCAGTTTTTATCTGAGGATATTTCCTTTCTCACCATAGCACTCAATGCGGTCATAATATCCCATTGAAGATCAAATGAAAAACAGTGGTAGTAAACTGCTGAATGAGAAGAATTGTGTAACTCTGTCGGATGAATTCACACATCACTAAGCAGTTTCTTAGAAAGCTTCTTTCACGTTTTTATCTGAGGATATTTCGTTTGTCACCATAGGCTTCAAAGTAATCCAAAATATCCCTTCTCAGATTCCACAAAAACAGTGCTAGCAAACTGCTCCATGAAAGAGTCGTGTAACTGTGTGATGAATTCACACATCACAAAGCACTTTCTCAGGAAGCTTGTTTCCAGTTTTTATCTGAGGATATTTCCTTTGCCATGATAGGAGTCAAAGCGATCAGAAGAACATGGCCAAATAGGAACAGCTCCAGTCTCCAACTCCCAGTGCCAGTGACACAGAAGACGGGTGATTTTTGCATTTTCAAGTGAGGTACCAGGTT
Organism: Cercopithecus mona; assembly: GCA_014849445.1. Lineage (NCBI taxonomy): Eukaryota > Metazoa > Chordata > Mammalia > Primates > Cercopithecidae > Cercopithecus > Cercopithecus mona. Next base: position 23,554 of record JABBCR010000589.1, on the reverse strand, counting down.
CATCTCCCTAGGGAGTGCCAGACAATTGGTGCTCATCAGCTGCTGCAGACCAACCAGTGAGAGCTGAAGCAGGGCGAGGCATCGCCTCACCTGGGAAGTGCAGGGGGGAAGGGAATCCCTTTTCCTAGCAAGGGGAACTGAGACACACAACACCTGGAAAATTGGGTAATTCCCACCCCAATACTGCACTTTACTAAAGGTCTTAGCAAACGGCACACCAGGCGATTATAACCCACACCTGGCCAGGAGGGACCCACACCTATGGAGCCTCTCTCATTGCTAGCCTAGCACAGCAGACTGAGATCTAAATGCAAGGCAGTAGTGAGGCTAGGGGAGGGGCACCTGCCATTGCTGAGGCTTAAGTAGGTAAACAAAGCCGCTGGGAAACTCAAGCTGGGTGGAGCCCACAGCAGTTCAAGGAGGCCTGCCTATCTCTGTAGACTCCACCTCTGGGGACAGGGCACAGCTAAACAGAAAGCAGTAGAAACCTCTGAAGATGCAAACGACCCTGTCTGAGAGCTTTGAAGAGAGCAGTAAATCTCCCAACATGGAGGATGAGATCTGAGAACGGACAGACTGCCTGCTCAAGTGGGTCCCTGACCCCTGAGTAGCCTAACTGGGAGACATCTGCCACTAGGTGCAGACTGACACCCCACACCTCACAAGGCAGGTACACCCCTGAGACGAAGCTTCCAAAGCAAGAATCAAACAGGTACACTCGCTGTTCAGCAATATTCTATCTTCTGCAGCCTCTGCTGCTGATAACCAGGCAAACAGGGTCTGGAGTGGACCTCAAGCAATCTCCAACAGACCTACACTGGGGGTCCTGACTGTTAGAAGGAAAACTAACAAACAGAAAGGACACCCACACCAAAACCCCATCAGTACATCACCATCATCAAAGACCAAATGCAGATAAAACTACAAAGATGGGGGAAAAGCAGGCAGAAAAGCTGGAAATTCAAAAAATAAGAGCACATCTCCCACTCCACAGCATCGCAGCTCATCGCCATCAACAGATCAAAGCTGGATGGAGAATGACTTTGACGAGTTGAAAGAAGAAGGCTGCAGTCCATCAAACTTCTCAGAACTAAAGGAGGAATTACGTACCCAGTGCAAGAAAACTAAAAATCTTGAAAAAAGAATGGAATAATGGATAGCTAGAATATTCAATGCAGAGAAGGTCATACACGAACTGACAGAGATAAAAACTATGACACGAAAAATACATGACGAATGCACAAGCTTCAGTAACTGACTTGATCAACTGGAAGAAAGAGTATCAGCGATTGAGGAACAAATGAACGAAACAAAGCCAGAAGAGAAGTCTAAAGAAAAAAGGAAAAAGAAATAAACAAAGCCTTCAAGAAGTATGGGACTATGTGAAAAGACCAAATCTACCTCTGATTGAGGTACCTGAAAGTGAGGGGGAAAATGGAACCAAATTGGAAAACACTCCGCAGGATATCATCCAGGAGAACTTCCCCAACCTAGTAAGGCAGGCCTGCATTCAAATTCACGAAATACAAAGAACACCACAAAGATACTCCTCGAGAAGAGCAACTCCAACGCACATAATTACCACATTCACCAAAGTTGAAATGAAGGAAAAAATCTTAAGGGCAGCCAGAGAGAAAGGTCGGGTTACCCACAAAGGGAAGCCCATCAGACTAACAGCAGACCTCTCAACAGAAACTCTACAAGCCAGAAGAGAGTGGGAGCCAATATTCAACATTCTTAAAGAAAAGAATTTTAAACCCAGAATTTCATATCCAACCAAACTAACTTTCATAAGTGAAGGAGAAATAAAATCCTTTACAGATAAGCAAATGCTTAGAGATTTTGTCACCACTAGGCCTGCCTTACAAGAGACCCTGAAGGAAGCACTAAACATGGAAAGGAACGACCGGTACCAGCCTTTGCAAAAACATGCCAAAATATAAAGACCATCAAGGCTAGGAAGAAACTGCATCAACTAACGAGCAAAATAACCAGTTAATATCATAATGGCAGGATCAAGTTCACACATAACAATATTAACCTTAAATGTAAATGGACTAAATGCTCCAATTAAAAGACACAGACTGGCAATTTGGATAAAGAGTCAAGACCCATCAGTCTGCTGTGTTCAGGAGACCCATCGCACATGTAGAGACATACATAGGCTCAAAATAAAGGGATGGAGGAAGATCTACCAAGCAAATGGAGAACAAAAGAAAGCAGGGGTTGCAACACTAGTCTCTGATAAAGGAGAATTACGTGCCCAGCGCAAAGAAACTAAAAGTCTTGAAAAAGAAGTGGAAGAATTGATGGCTAGAATAATTAATGCAGAGAAGGTCATAAACGAAATGAAAGAGATGAAAACCATGACACGAGAAATACGTGACAAATGCACAAGCTTCAGTAACCGACTCGATCAACTGGAAGAAAGAGTATCAGCGATTAAGGATCAAATGAATGAAATGAAGCGAGAAGAGAAACCAAAAGAAAAAAGAAGAAAAAGAAATGAACAAAGCCTGCAAGAAGTATGGGATTATGTAAAAAGACCAAATCTACGTCTGATTGGGGTGCCTGAAAGTGAGGGGGAAAATGGAACCAAGTTGGAAAACACTCTTCAGTATATCATCCAGGAGAACTTCCCCAACCTAGTAGGGCAGGCCAACATTCAAATCCAGGAAATACAGAGAACACCACAAAGATACTCCTCGAGATGAGCAACTCCAAGACACATAATTGCCAGATTCACCAAAGTTGAAATGAAGAAAAAAATCTTAAGGGCAGCCAGAGAGAAAGGTCGGGTTACCCACAAAGGGAAGCCCATCAGACTAACAGCAGATCTCTCGGCAGAAACTCTACAAGCCAGAAGAGAGTGGGGGCCAATATTCAACATTCTTAAAGAAAAGAATTTTCAACCCAGAATTTCATATCCAGCCAAACTAAGTTTCATAAGTGAAGGAGAAATAAAATCCTTTACAGATAAGCAAATGCTTAGAGATTTTGTCACCACTAGGCCTGCCTTACAAGAGACCCTGAAGGAAGCACTAAACATGGAAAGGAACAACCAGTACCAACCATTGCAAAAACATGCCAAAATGTAAAGACTATCGAGGCTAGGAAGGAACTGCATCAACTAACGAGCAAAATAACCAGTTAATATCATAATGGCAGGATCAAGTTCACACATAACAATATTAACCTTAAATGTAAATGGACTAAATGCTCCAATTAAAAGACACAGACTGGCAAACTGGATAAAGAGTCAAGACCCATCAGTCTGCTGTATTCAGGAGACCCCTCTCACATGCAGAGACATACATAAGCTCAAAATAAAGGGATGGAGAAGATTTACCAAGCAAATGGAGAACAAAAAAAAGCAGGGGTTGCAATACTAGTCTCTGATAAAACAGACTTTAAACCATCAAAGATCAAAAGAGACAAAGAAGGCCATTACATAATGGTAAAGGGATCAATTCAACAGGAAGAGCTAACTATCCTAAATATATATGCACCCAATACAGGAGCACCCAGATTCATAAAGCAAGTCCTTAGAGACTTACAAAGAGACTTAAACTCCCATACAATAATAATGGGAGACTTCAACACTCCACTGTCAACATTAGACAGATCAACGAGACAGAAAGTTAACAAGGATATCCAGGAATTGAACTCATCTCTGCAGCAAGCAGACCTAATAGACATCTATAGAACTCTCCACCCCAAATCAACAGAATATACATTCTTCTCAGCACCACATCGCACTTATTCCAAAATTGACCACATAATTGGAAGTAAAGCACTCCTCAGCAAATGTACAAGAACAGAAATTATAACAAACTGTCTCTCAGACCACAGTGCAATCAAACTAGAACTCAGGACTAAGAAACTCAATCAAAACCGCTCAACTACATGGAAACTGAACAACCTGCTCCTGAATGACTACTGGGTACATAACGAAATGAAGGCAGAAATAAAGATGTTCTTTGAAACCAATGAGAACAAAGATACAACATACCAGAATCTCTGGGACACATTTAAAGCAGTGTGTAGAGGGAAATTTATAGCACTAAATGCCCACAAGAGAAAGCAGGAAAGATTTAAAATTGACACCCTAGCATCACAATTAAAAGAACTAGGGAAGCAAGGGCAAACACATTCAAATGCTAGCAGAAGGCAAGAAATAACTAAGATCAGAGCAGAACTGAAGGAGATAGAGACACAAAAAACCCTCCAAAATATCAATGAATCCAGGAGTTGGTTTTTTGAAAAGATCAACAAAATTGATAGACCACTAGCAAGACTAATAAAGAAGAAAAGAGAGAAGAATCAAATAGACGCAATAAAAAATGATAAAGGGGATATCACCACTGACCCCACAGAAATACAAACTACCATCAGAGAATACTATAAACACCTCTACGCAAATAAACTAGAAAATCTAGAAGAAATGGATAATTTCCTGGACACTTACACTCTTCCAAGACTAAACCAGGAAGAAGTTGAATCCCTGAATAGACCAATAGCAGGCTCTGAAATTGAGGCAATAATTAATAGCCTACCAACCAAAAAAGTCCAGGACCAGATGGATTCACAGCTGAATTCTACCAGAGGTACAAGGAGGAGCTGGTACCATTCCTTCTGAAACTATTCCAATCAATAGAAAAAGAAGGAATCCTCCCTAACTCATTTTATGAGGCCAACATCATCCTGATACCAAAGCCTGGCAGAGACACAACAAAAAAAGAGAATTTTAGACCAATATCCCTGATGAACATCGATGCAAAAATCCTCAATAAAATACTGGCAAACCGGATTCAGCAACACATCAAAAAGCTTATCCACCATGATCAAGTGGGCTTCATCCCTGGGATGCAAGGCTGGTTCAACATTCGCAAATCAATAAACATAATCCAGCATATAAACAGAACCAAAGACAAGAACCACATGATTATCTCAATAGATGCAGAAAAGGCTTTTGACAAAATTCAACAGCCCTTCATGCTAAAAACGCTCAATAAATTTGGTATTGATGGAACGTATCTCAAAATAATAAGAGCTATTTATGACAAACCCACAGCCAATATCATACTGAATGGGCAAAAACTGGAAAAATTCCCTTTGAAAACTGGCACAAGACAGGGATGCCCTCTCTCACTACTCCTATTCAACATAGTGTTGGAAGTTCTGGCTAGGGCAATCAGGCAAGAGAAAGAAATCAAGGGGATTCAGTTAGGAAAAGAAGAAGTCAAATTGTCCCTGTCTGCAGATGACATGATTGTATATGTAGAAAACCCCATTGTCTCAGCGCAAAATCTCCTTAAGCTGATAAGCAACTTCAGCAAAGTCTCAGGATACAAAATTAATGTGCAAAAATCACAAGCATTCTTATACACCAGTAACAGACAAACAGAGAGCCAAATCATGAATGAACTTCCATTCACAATTGCTTCAAAGAGAATAAAATACCTAGGAATCCAACTTACAAGGGATGTAAAGGACCTCTTCAAGGAGAACTACAAACCACTGCTCAGTGAAATAAAAGAGGACACAAACAAATGGAAGAACATACCATGCTCATGGATAGGAAGAATCAATATTGTGAAAATGGCCATACTGCCCAAGGTAATTTATAGATTCAATGCCATCCCCATCAAGCTACCAACGAGTTTCTTCACAGAATTGGAAAGGCTGGTTCAACATTCAAATCAATAAACATAATCCAGCATATAAACAGAACCAAAGACAAGAACCACATGATTATCTCAATAGATGCAGAAAAGGCTTTGACAAAATTCAACAGCCCTTCATGCTAAAAACGCTCAATAAATTTGGTATTGATGAACGTATCTCAAAATAATAAGAGCTATTTATGACAAACCCACAGCCAATATCATACTGAATGGGCGAAAACTGGAAAAATTCCCTTTGAAAACTGGCACAAGACAGGGATGCCCTCTCTCACCACTCCTATTCAACATAGTGTTGGAAGTTCTGGCTAGGGCAATCAGGCAAGAGAAAGAAATCAAGGGATTCAGTTAGGAAAAGAAGAAGTCAAATTGTCCCTGTTTGCAGATGACATGATTGTATATTTAGAAAACCCCATTGTCTCAGCCCAAAATCTCCTTAAGCTGATAATCAACTTCAGCAAAGTCTCAGGATACAAAATTAATGTGCAAAAATCACAAGCATTCTTATACACCAGTAACAGACAAACAGAGAGCCAAATCATGAATGAACTTCCATTCACAATTGCTTCAAAGAGAATAAAATACCTAGGAATCCAACTTACAAGGGATGTAAAGGACCTCTTCAAGGAGAACTACAAACCACTGCTCAGTGAAATAAAAGAGGACACAAACAAATGGAAGAACATACCATGCTCATGGATAGGAAGAATCAATATCGTGAAAATGGCCATACTGCCCAAGGTAATTTATAGATTCAATGCCATCCCCATCAAGCTACCAATGAGTTTCTTCACAGAATTGGAAAAACTGCTTTAAAGTTCATATGGAACCAAAAAGAGCCTGCATCTCCAAGACAATCCTAAGTCAAAAGAACAAAGCTGGAGGCATCACGCTACCTGACTTCAAACTATACTACAAGGCTACAGTAACCAAAACAGCATGGTACTGGTACCAAAACAGAGATATAGACCAATGGAACAGAACAGAGTCCTCAGAAATAATACCACACATCTACAGCCATCTGATCTTTGACAAACCTGAGAGAAACAAGAAATGGGGAAAGGATTCCTATTTAATAAATGGTGCTGGGAAAATTGGCTAGCCATAAGTAGAAAGCTGAAACTGGATCCTTTCCTTACTCCTTATACGAAAATTAATTCAAGATGGATTAGAGACTTAAATGTTAGACCTAATACCATAAAAATCCTAGAGGAAAACCTAGGTAGTACCATTCAGGACATAGGCATGGGCAAAGACTTCATGTCTAAAACACCAAAAGCAACGGCAGCAAAAGCCAAAATTGACAAATGGGATCTCATTAAACTAAAGAGCTTCTGCACAGCAAAAGAAACTACCATCAGAGTGAACAGGCAACCTACAGAATGGGAGAAAATTTTTGCAATCTACTCATCTGACAAAGGGCTAATATCCAGAACCTACAAAGAACTCAAACAAATTTACAAGAAAAAAACAAACAACCCCATCAAAAAGTGGGCAAAGGATATGAACAGACAGTTCTCAAAAGAAGACATTTATACAGCCAACAGACACATGAAAAAATGCTCATCATCACTGGCCATCAGAGAAATGCAAATCAAAACCACAATGAGATACCATCTCACACCAGTTAGAATGGCAATCATTAAAAAGTCAGGAAACAACAGGTGCTGGAGAGGATGTGGAGAAATAGGAACACTTTTACACTCTTGGTGGGATTGTAAACTAGTTCAACCATTATGGAAAACAGTATGGCGATTCCTCAGGGATCTAGAACTAGATGTACCATATGACCCAGCCATCCCATTACTGGGTATATACCCAAAGGATTATAAGTCATGCTGCTATAAAGACACATGCACACATATGTTCATTGCGGCACTATTCACAATAGCAAAGACTTGGAATCAACCCAAATGTCCATCAGTGACAGACTGGATTAAGAAAATGTGGCACATATACACCATGAAATACTATGCAGCCATAAAAAGGATGAGTTTGTGTCCTTTGTAGGGACATGGATGCAGCTGGAAGCCATCATTCTTAGCAAACTATCACAAGAACAGAAAACCAAACACTGCATGTTCTCACTCATAGGTGGGAACTGAACAATGAGATCACTTGGACTCGGGAAGGGGAACATCACACACCGGGACCTATCATGGGGAGGGGGGAAGGGGGAGGGATTGCATTGGGAGTTATACCTGATGTAAATGACGAGTTGATGGGTGCTGACGAGTTGATGGGTGCAGCACACCAACATGGCACAAGTATACATATGTAACAAACCTGCACATTATGCATATATATCCTAGAACTTAAAGTATAATAATAATAAATAAATAAATAAATAAATAAATAAATAAATAAAAGAAATGTCCCTTGTCAGATTTCAGAGAAACAATGCTAGCAAACAGCTCCATGAAAGATTTGTGTAACTCTGTGTGATGAATTCACACATCACACAGCAGTTTCTCAGAAAGATTCTTTTCAACTTTTGTCTGAGGATATTTCCTTTTTCATCATGGGCTTCAATGCAATCCAAAGTATCAATTCTCAGATTCCACAGAAGCAGTGCTAACAAACTGCTCCATAAACAGAATGGTGTAACACTGTGAGATGAATTCACACATCACAAATCAGTTTCTCAGAAGGCTTCTTTCTAGTTTTTATCTGAGGATGTTTCCTTTGTCACCATAGGCTTCAAAGCAATCAGAAATGTCCCTTCTCAGATCCACAAAAACAGAGCTAGCAGGCTGCTCCATGAAAGAGTAGTGCAACTCTGAGAGATGAATTCACACATCACAAAGCAGTTTCTCCGAATGCGTCTCTTCAGTTTTAACCTGAGGATATTTCCTTTCTCACCATAACACTCAATGCGCTCGGAATATCCCATTCCTGATTCAAGGAAAGCAACGAAATTGCTGATTCAACAAAATCTGTTCCATGAAAAGAAAAGTGTTACATTGTGAGCTGAATACACACAACACAAAGCAGTTACTCAGAAAGCTTCTCTCTAGTTTTTCTCTGAGGATATATCCATTGTCAAGATAAGGATATATCCATTGTCAAGTGCAAAGTGATCAGTAATGTCACTTCTCAGAATCCACAGAAGCAGAGCCAGCAAACTGCTCCATATAAGATTGGTGTAACTCTGTGTGATGAATTCACACATCACACAGCAGTTTCTCAGAAAGCATCTTTCACGTTTTAATCTGAGGACATTTCCTTTGTCACCATCAGCCTCAATGCCCTCCCGAATATCCCATTGCAGATTCCACGAATATAGTGTTAGCAAACTGCTCAATTGATAGAATGGTGTAGCTCTGAGAGACTAATTTGCATATCACAAAGCAGTTTCTCCGAATGCGTCTCTTCAGTTTTAACCTGAGGATATTTCCTTTCTCACCATAACACTCAATGCGCTCGGAATATCCCATTCCTGATTCAAGGAAAGCAACGAAATTGCTGATTCAACAAAATGTGTTCCATGAAAAGAAAAGTGTTACATTGTGAGCTGAATACACACAACACAAAGCAGTTACTCAGAAAGCTTCTCTCTAGTTTTTCTCTGAGGATATATCCATTGTCAAGATAAGGATATATCCATTGTCAAGTGCAAAGTGATCAGTAATGTCACTTCTCAGAATCCACAGAAGCAGAGCCAGCAAACTGCTCCATATAAGATTGGTGTAACTCTGTGTGATGAATTCACACATCACACAGCAGTTTCTCAGAAAGCATCTTTCACGTTTTAATCTGAGGACATTTCCTTTGTCACCATCAGCCTCAATGCCCTCCCGAATATCCCATTGCAGATTCCACGAATATAGTGTTAGCAAACTGCTCAATTGATAGAATGGTGTAGCTCTGAGAGACTAATTTGCATATCACAAAGCAGTTTCTCCGAAGGCTTCTCTCCAGTTTTAACCTGAGGATATTTCCTTTCTCACCATAGCTCTCAATGGGCTCGTAGTATCCCATTGCAGATTAAACGAAAACAGTGTTACTAAACTGCTCAATGAGACGAACGGTGTAACTCTGTGAGATGAATTCACACATAACTAAGCAGTTTCTCAGAAAGCTTCTTACTAGTTTTTATCTGAGGATATTTCCTTGGTCTCCATAGGCTTCAAAGCGATTGAAAATATCCCTTCTCAGATTCCACAAAAATGGTGCTAGCAAACTACTCCATGAAAGAGTAGTGTAACTCTGTGAGATGAATTCACACATCACAAAGCTGTTTGTCAAAAAGATTCTTCCTACTTCTTATCTGAAGATATTTCCTTTGTCACGATAGGATTCAAAGTGATCAGAAACATCACTTCTGAGAATCCACATAAGCAGATCTAACAAACTGCTCCATATAAGGTTGGTGTAACTGTGTGAGATGAATTCACACATCACAAAGCAATTTCTCAGTAACCTTCTTTCTCGATTTTATCTAAGGACATTTCATTTTTCACCATCGGCCTCAATGCCCTCCCGAATATCCCATTGTAGATTCCATGAAAATAGTGTTGGGAAACTGCTCAATTGAAAGAATGGTGTAACTCTGAGAGATTAATTTGCACATCACAAAGCAGTTTCTCTGAAGGCTTCTATCCAGTTTTTACCTGAGGTTGTTTCCTTTCTCACCATAGCACTTAATGCGCTGGCAATATCCTGTTTCTCATTAAACGAAAACAGTGTTAGTAAACTGCTTCATGAGAAGAACGGTGTAACTCTTTGAGATGAATTCACACACAATTATGCAGTTTCTCAGAAAGTTCTTTCTAGTTTTAATCTGAGGATATTTCCTTTGTCACCATAGGCTGCAAAGAGATCTAAAATATCCCTTCTCAGATTTCACAAAAACAGTGCTAGCAAACTACTCCATGAAAGAGTAGTGTAACTCTGTGAGATGAATTCACACATCACAAAGCAGTTTCTCAGAAAGATTCTATCTAGTTTTTCTCTGAGGATATTTCCTTTGTCACGATAGGATTCAAAGCGATCAGAAATGTCACTTCTCAGAATCCACAGATGTAGAGCTAACAAACTGCTCCAGATAACATTGGTGTAACTCTGTGAGATGAATTCACACATCACAAAGAAGTTTCTCAGAGAGCTTCTTTTAAGCTTTTATCTGAGGACATTTCCTTTTTCACCATCGGCCTCAATACTCTCCTGAATGTCCCACTGCAGATTCCACTAGAACAGTGTTTGCAAACTGCTGAATGAAAGAATGATGTAACTCTGTGAGGTGAATGCACACATCACAAAGAAATTTCTCCGAAGGCTTCTCTCCAGTTTTTATTTGAGGATATTTCCTTTTTCACCATGGGCTTCAAGGCAATCTGAAGTATCCCTTCTCAGATTCCACAAAAGAAGTGCTAATAAACTGCTCCATGAACAGAATGGTGTAACTCTGTGAGATGAATTCACACATCACAGAGCAGTTTCTCAGAAAGCTTCTTTCTAGTTTTTATCTGAGGATATTTCCTTTGTCACCATAGGCTTCAAAGTGATCCAAAATATCCCTTCTCAGATTCCACAAAATCAGTGCTAGCAAGCTGCTCCACAAAAGAGTAGTGTAACTCTGTGAGATGAATTCACATATCACAAATCAGTTGCTCAGAAAGCTTCTTTTCAACTTTTATCTGAGGACATTTCCTTTTTCACCATCAGCCTCCATGCCCTCCCGAATATCCCATTGCAGATTCCACGAAAAGAGTGTTAGCAAACTACTCAATTGAAAGAATGGTGTAATTCTGTGAGATTAATTCGCATATCACAAAGCAGTTTCTCCGAATGCTTCTCTCCAGGTTTTACCTGAGGATATTTCCTTCTCACCACAGCACTCAAGGTGCTTGCAATATCCCATTGCAGATTAAATGAAAGCAGTGTTAGTAAACTGCTCCATGAGAAGAACAGTGTAACTCTGTGAGATGAATCCACACATAACTAAGCAGTTTCTCAGAAAGCTTCTTTCTAGTTTTTATCTGAGGATATTTCCTTTGTCACCGTAGGCTTCAAAGTGATCCAAAATATCCCTTCTCTGATTCCACAAAACTGTGCTAGCAGGCTTCTGCAAGAAAGACTAGTGTAACTCTGTGAGATGAATTCACACATCACAAAGCTGTTTCTCAAAAAGCTTCATTCCAGTTTTTCTCTGAGGATATTTCCTTTGTCACGATAGGATTCAAAGCGATCAGAAATGTCACTTCTCAGAATCCACAGAAGCAGATCAAACAAACTGCTCCATATAAGATTGGTGTAACTCTGTGTGATGAATTCACACATCACAAAGCAGTTTCTCAGAAAGCTTCTTTCACGTTTTTATCTGAGGACATTTCCTTTTCACCATCGGCCTCAATGCCTTCTCGAATAGCCCATTGCAGATCCCACGAGAATAGTGTTAGCAAACTGCTCAATGAAAGAATCATGTAACTCTGTGAGGTTAATTCACACATCACAAAGCAGTTTTTCTCCAAAGGCTTCTTTCCATGTTTTACCTGATGATATTTCCTCTCTCACCATAGCACTCAAGGCCGTCCCAAATATCCCACTGCAGATCCCATGAGAATATTGTTAGCAAACTGCTCAATGAAAGATTGATGTAACTCTGTGAGGTGAATTCACACATCACAAAGAAATTTCTCTGAAGGCTTCTCTCCAGTTTTTATTTGAGGATATTTCCTTTTTCACCATGGGCTTCAATGCAATCTAAAGTATCTCTTCTCAGATTCCACAAAAGAAGTGCTAATAAACTGCTCCATGAACAGAGTGGTGTAACTCTGTGAGAAGAATTCAGACATCACAGAGAAGTTTCTCAGAAAGCTTCTATCTAGTTTTTACCTGAGGATATTTCCTTTGTCACCATAGGCTTCAAAGCAATCCAAAATATCCCTTCTCAGATTCCACAAAAACAGTGCTAGCAGGCTGCTCCATGAAAGAGTTGTGTAATTCTGAGAGATGAATTCACACATGTCAAAGCTGTTTCTCAAAAAGCTTCTTTCTAGTTTATCTCTGAGAATATTTCCTTTGTCACGATAAGATTCAAAGCAATGAGAAATGTCACTTCTCAGAATCCACAGAAGTAGATCTAACAAACTGCTCCATATAAGATTGGTGTAACTCTGTGAGATGAATTCACACATCACAAAGCAGTTTCTCAGAAAGCTTCTTTCACTTTTTTATCTGAGGGCATTTCCTTTTTCACCATCGGCCTCAATGCCCTCCCGAATGTCCCATTGCAGATTCCAGGAGAATAGTGTTAGCAAACTGCTCATTGAAAGAATGACGTAACTCTGTGAGGTGAATTCACACAGTACAAAGCAGTTTCTCTGAAGGCTTCTCTCCAGTTTTTACCTGAGGATATTTCCTTTCTCACCATAGAACTCAATGCATTTGCAATATCCCATTGCAGATTTAACGAAAACGGTGTTAATAAACTGCTCCATGAGAAGGACAGTGTAACTCTGTGAGATGAATTCACACATCACTAAGCAGTGTCTCAGAAAGCTTCTTTCTAGTTTTTATCTAAGGATATTTCCTTTGTCACCATAGGCTTCAAAGCAATCCAGAATATCCCTTCTCAGATTCCACAGAAACAGTGCTAGCAGGCTGCTCCATGAAAAAGTAGTGTAACTCTGAAAGATAAATTCACACATCATAAAGCTGTTTCTCAAAAAGGTTTTTTCTAGTTTTTATCTGGAATTATTTTGAGGCATAGGTTTGTTTGCCAGCTCTTGGTTAGTTGAATGTGTCCCATCCATACTAGGCCTACTCTTTGCTCAGCTACCATGGGTGGTCCATGGTGTCTTGAACTTTATAGCCATGGAGAACTACCTCAAAGACTTCCCCAGGCATGCACAAAATTCTGAATATCAGAATCACCACTGCCTTTTCATTCTTCATAAGCCATATCAAACACAACCCTCCATCCCACAGAGCTTTCCTTGGAAATGTCTCCCACACGTAACCTCGCCTTTCCATTCACCTTTTACTTAGTCACACTTTAGCATGTCTCCAAATCATTTCCTTGGAATACCCTTCTGTTACTCTCCATTTGTCCATATCAGAACCATTATTAAATTTGCAGCTTTTTTTCCTTTCTTTTTTTCATATGACAGTTTTTATTAGTTTTATGCTGGAACTTACATAATCAAGAGTTGTGCTCTTGAAGATAGTCAATCATCTTGGTTGAATTTACATGACTTTCTTTTTTTGGGAAGTTGTTTCAGAACATGACTTCATTGTATTATTTCACACACCTTCAGCAGAACCTCATCTTGCTTCTTTTTAGGGCAGCTTTGATTTCTAGAAATAGCCACAATTCATCTGAAATGAAATCTACCAGGTAAAATTGGCAAACAAAAGAGATACCTAGATTTTTGATGCTGATGGAGATGTGGCTCTGAAATGATAACACTGATTTGTATTTGTATGTTGAATTGGCCTTAATGACTGTGAGATAAACATAACGGTAGCCTCATTGGTTTATATGATTTATAGATTTATAATTCCTGAGGTTGCTTTTTCTTTTATTTCTCCCTCTCTTCTCCCTGAAGCTACTCAGGTCCTTCTCTTGCTGCTTCTCCTGCCTCTGGCATCTCAGTTGATGGTATTACCCACCAGGAGACAACCTCTTCTGAAGAAATATACTCTTCTTCCTTTGAGACCAGCCTAGTTATCCATTGAGTCACCAGCAGCTGCCTCAGCCCATGCTACCAATTCTTTTTCTGAATCCCCATCTCGGCTAAGTCCATACCTCAGAACCACCTACATGTCCTTAAACACTTAGCTTACCAATTGTGTGTATATGGGCTATTCCTTGCACTATGCTTGTCCCAGATTGTTGTGTGAAGAAAATGTGAAGGCCATGACATATGGAGGTAGAGCTGATGCAGGGAAAAGCAGTCTCCCCAAATTGTGGAAATGAAGCTCAGAATATGTGAAGACCAAAGGGACTAGAGTTTGCCAGACAGAGTACCAGAGAAGAGTATTTCACAGACAGACTACTCCAGACATTTTCAAAGGGTTCTCCTAAAGCATTTAGTTGAGTATTGATCAGCACAAACCTGTGAAGGAACTGCCCAAGGTCGGGTAAGGAACCACTTGAAAGGATTAGAGGTAACAGTGACTGACATTCATACAGGGTTGGAAGTAGTCCCTCTTGCCACCAGCCAGACTGAAAAAGTTTATGATTTACAGAGCATTGGCTTACATACAGGGAAGGATGTTGTCTCAATAGGGGAATAATTAGCTACGAACTGAGCACTTGTCCAGTTCGATCTAACAAATCATGATAGCAAGGTCCAAAGTATTAAACTGTTGCCAAGTAACTTAGCTACATGCCAGAACAAAGCTCAAGAATATTTATAGAAATCAAAAATACCTCCCAACAAGGTGAAATTTACAATGTCTGGCATCCAATCAGAGACTGTCAGACATGGAAAGAAGCAGGACAATATGTCTCATATGAGGATTTTTTTTTAAAAAATAAATCAATCAGAAATGAACCAGAACTGACACAACTTTTAGAATCAGCAGTCGATAACATTACAACAGTTATTGCAACTGCTTTCTATATGCTCAAAGTTAACTAGAGACATGAAGATATAAAACCACCCAAATTGAATTTATAGAGATGAAAACTATAATGTCTGAGATTAAAAATACACTGGATGCTACTAATGGCAGATTAGACATTGCTGGAAAAAAAGATTAGTGAACTGAAAACCTAGCACTAAAAACTATACAATGGAATACAGAGGGAAAAGTGGATTTATTAAAGAGAAAAGAAAAGAAAAAGAACAGTAGTAAGTTGTGGAACAACTTCAAGCCTAATATATATGTAATTGGCATCTCCAGAGGAGGTGTGAAAGAAACTAGAAAGCTGAAAAAATTTGAAGATATAATGGCCAAAATTTTCTGATATTTGATTAAAACTATAAACCCACAAATCCAAGATGCTCAGTAAACCCCTAAAACAAGAAATATGAAAAAAACTGCACTGGGACACATCATAATCAAATTGCTAAAAAAAAAAAATTGATGAAGAAAACATCTTGAAAGCAGCTAGAGGGAAAAGACACATTACAGAGGAACATTTGTAAGAATAACAGCAGATTTCTTACTGAAAATAGGAGGAGATGATAATTTTAAAAATATTTAAAAACCTATAAGGAAAGAACTGTCAACCTAGAATTCTTTACCCAGCAAAAGTATGTTTCAAACATGAAGGACTTAGAGACAGAAAATAGATTAGTGTGACAGGAACTGTGGGGAGGAGAGAATGGTCAGTGGCTATCAAAGATTATAGGGTTTTGGGGGGATAAATGTCCTGGAATTAGATAGTAATGATAGTTGTGCAACCTTGTGAACATACTAAAGGCCACTGAATTATACAGTTTAAAAATGGTAAATTCGATGATATGAGTTTTATTTCAATTTTTAAAAACTAAAAATGAAAAACATAATAAAGACTTTTCCTGACACAAAAAAGATGCAAGAATTTATCATGAACCAACCTGCATTGCAAGAAATGGTAAAGAAAATACTTCAAGCAGAGGAAAGTGATACCAGATAGAAATACAGATCTTTGCAAAGGAAGGGAGTACATTAGAGATATTATACAGTAAATATATAACTTTTTATTATAATTTAAATCTCTTTAAAAGACAACTTTGTAGATGAAAGTAATGAAATAATAAAAATGCATGATGGGGTTTATACCATGTGTATTAGTAAAATGTATGACAACAGCACAGAGCAAGAAGTGACATCACTACATATTTTACAGATATTAAAAATATTAAGTCAAGATTATAAACATCTTTATGCCTTTAGAATAAAGTCAACAATGTAGAAGAAATAGCCAAATTTCTTAAGTGACACAAGCTATCAAAGTTTACTCAAGAAGAAATAAATAATGTTACTAGCTCTCTTTAAAAAATTGAATTTGGGCCAGATGTAGCTCACACCTGTAATCCCAGCAATTTAGGAGGCTGAGGTAGGACAATTGCTTGAGCCCAGGAGTTCAAGAGCAGCCTAGGCAACATATTAAGACCCCCATCTCTACAAAAAAAATACAGAAAAAAATATTAGCTGGGTGTGGTGGCATGACCTGTGGTCCCAGCTACTTGGGAGGCTGAGGTGGAAGGATCAGTTGAGTCCAGGAGGTGAAGGCTGCAAGAGTTACAATTGCACCACTGCACTCCAGCCTGGGCAACAGTGAGACTCTGTCTCAAAAATAACAACAACTAATTATTAAAAATGGAATTTGTAGTTAAAAGCCTTCCCAAAATGAAGACTCCAGGCCCAGATAACTTCACTGAATTCTACCAAATATGTAAGAAGTAAATAATATTGGGATTATACAAACTCATCCAGATATCAAAACCAGAAAAAGACTTTACAGGAGAAGACAACTACAGAAAAATATCCTTTATGAACATACACACAAAATTTCTAAACAAAATCTTAGCAAATCAAATCCAACAATTAAAAAAGGGTAATATTGAGAGGCTGAGGCTCACTTCAGGCCAGGAGTCTGAGACCAGCTTGGGAAACATAGCAAGACCTGGTCTCTACAAAGAATAAAAAAAATTAGCTGTGCATGGTAGTATGTGCCTGTAGTCCCAGCTACTTAAGAGTTTGAGGCAGGAGGATTGCTTGAGCCCAGGAGTTCAAGGTGGCAGTGAGCTATGATTGTGCTATGATCATGCCACTGCACTGCAGTCTGGAGTGAGACTCTTAAAACAAAAAAGGTAATATATTGTGAGTGAATGAGATTTATGCCAGGATTGCAGGTTGATGTAACATTTGAAAAATTAGTCAATGTTATTTGTCATATTAACAAACTAATAAAGAAAAGCCATATTGTCATCTCAATAGACACAGCAGAAGCAATTGTGATAAAAACTCTCAGCAAAGGAGAAATTGATGGGAATTTCCATGACCTGATAAAGGGCATCTGGAAAACCTACAGCTACCATCACACTTAATGTGATGCTTTCCACTCTATTCCTCACTATGCTAGAGGTTCTAGCCAGTACAATAAACAATTAAAAGAAATAAATGGCATCCAGATTGGTCAGGAAGAAGTAAAATTGTCTTTATTTGGGATGACATCATAGTCTACGCAGGGAATCTAATTCTATTTAGTTTTAGAAAAAGTAAGCTTAGTTAGGTCATAAGATGCAAGATCAATATTTTTTAAAATCTTACATATCCTGCAGTAAACAATGGGAAATTGAAATAAAAGTTACCATTTACAATAATATTTAAAAAAATCAAATAGAGATATATCTGACAAAAGATACGAAAGACCAGTACACTGAATAGTATAAAACATTACTGACACAAATTTTTAAAATTTAAAAATAGAGAGATACACTGTGTTGATGGATCAGAAGACTCAATATTGTTAAGATGTTATTTCTCCTAAAATTGGTCTACAGGTTTAACGGAATCTTAAAAATCCAAGCAAGTTTTTTAATGATAAAAATTGACAAGCTGATTTTTTTTTTTTTTTTTGAAATGGAGTTTCACTCTTGTCCCCTAGGCTGGAGTGCAGTGGCATGATCTTGGCTTACTGCAAGTAAGATCTTGGCTTACTCCGCCTCCCGGGTTCAAGTGATTCTCCTGCCTCAGCCTCCTGAGTAGCTCGGATTACAGGCACGCACCACCAAGCCTGGATAATTTTTTGTATTTTCAGTAGAGATGGGGTTTCACCATGGCCAGGCTGGTTTTGAACTCCTGACCTCAGGTCATCCACACACCTTGGCCTCCCAGACTGCTGGGATTAGAGGCGTGAGCCACCACACAAAATTTCTAAACCAAATCTTAGCAAATCAAATCCAACAATTTAAAAAAGGGTAATATTGAGAGGTTGAGGCTCACTTCAGGCCAGGAGTTCAGGCCGACAAGCTGATTCTGAAGTTCATATGGAAATACAAAGGATCTGAAATAGTTATAACATTTGAAAAAGTATGATAAAGTTAGAGAACTAACACTACATGATTTCAAAAATTATTATAAAACTATAGTAATCAGGGCAGTGTAGTATCGGCACAAAATCAGAAAAATAGATTAGTAAAACAGAATAGAGATACTAGCAATAAACCCAGGTATATATGGACAACTGATTTTTTACAAAGGTACAGGCAATTTAGTGGAGAAAGGAAAGCTTTGCCATCAAATGGTGCTAGAACAATAGGAGATATTCAGATGCAAAAACAAAACAAAACAAAACTACTTCAATCCATGCCTGTACCATATATAAAAATTTACTCAAAATAGATCTAAAACTATAAAATTTCCAGAAAAAAAACAAAGTAGATAATCTTTGTGATCTTGGGTTATATAAACATTTCTTAGGTATATTATCAAAAGTGGAATTCATTTTTTTAAATACCCAAATTAATAAATTGGACTGAAAATTAAACACTTCTACTCTTTGGAAGACACTGTTGAGAGAATGAAAAAAGAAGCCACAGACTGAGAGAAAATATTTTAAAATCACATATCTGGGCCAGGCAAACTGACTCATACCTGTAATCCCAGCACTTTGGGAGGCTGAGATGGGCAGATCACTTGAGGCCAGGAGTTTGAGACCAGCCTGGCCAACATAGTGAAACCCCCATCTCTACTAAAAATACAAAAATTAGCCAGGTGTGGTGGTGCATGCCTGTAGTCCCAGCTACTTGGGAGGTGAGACATGAGAATCACTTGAACCTGGGAGGTGGAGGTTGCAGTGAGCTGAGATCTATACTACACTCCAGCCTGAGTGACAGAATAAGACTTCATCTCAAAAATAAATAAATAAATAAATAAAATATATATCTGATATAAAAGGTTGTGGATCCAGAATATATAAAAGCTTTCAAAACTCAGTAATAAGCAAACCAACAACCCATGCAAAAGTTACAAAACTATTTTAATAGACCCTTAGTTAAAGAAGACACATGGTTGGCAAATAAACATATAATAAGGTTTTCAACATCATTAGCCATTAGGAAAATACAAATTAAAACCATAATGAGATACCTTTACATACTCACTAGAATGGCTAAGATTAAAAAAATTCACTATTCCTAGTGTTGGAACTCTCACACACTGCTGGTGGAATTATAAAATGAATATCCACTTTGGAAAAACTATTTGGCAGGTTTTATTTATTTTTTACTTTTAAAGTTAAACCTATCCCTACTGTGTCACCCAGCCATTCCCCTCCTGGGTATTTTCCCAAGAGAAAATAATGCATATATCCAAACAAAGACTTGCATAAATGTGCATAGCAGCTTTATTTGTGTTAGCCATTGTTAGTTTCAAGCCCCAGCTAAGGCCCAAGGGGAGTGGGTGGACGGGTGGGGAAGAGGGAGGGCAGGGAGCTGGAAGAACACTCAAGAGACAGTAGGTAGATAGGACATGGCTTTATTCAGCCCCACTGTCACAGTGTTGGTGCTGCATTTATACACCTCACAGAAAATAATGACTCAGAGTCAGGTGATGAGCTTTCCCATCTTATGGCTACATAGCTGTGATTATATAATGCACGAAATTGTGCTCCTGTGCTCCAATCCTGCTGAGTCACGCAGGATGTTTGCCTCCACCTATGTCTGCCTGGCTGCAGTGTAGTCATGTCCTTACAGCCATGTATTCACTTATCTAAAATTCACAACCATCCTATAAGTAAGTAGCCTCCATACCCTTATTTTCCAGAATATTGTTAGGAAGCAGGGAAGTGTTGAGTTAGCTTCACTTCTCAACTGGGCTCACCAACTGGGCTAATAACAGCACCTGCTTCAAAATGGGTTGGGAATTTCAAATTGAATAGTGCATATAGAATACCCAGTCCAGTGCTGAGCACATTGTATATTCTCAATAATATAATTGATGATGATGCTGAAAATGGTTATTTTATAGTAGGGCAATGATAGTCCAAATTCATGTAGACAGAGGCTAGAATTAAGAGGACCTAATTAAGAATTAAGATATATAGGATTCTTTGCCATATTTTGCCATATATTTTAGAGAATTTAAAAATAAAGAGCTTGTTTTGTAAGGAAACAGTAACAAATTTTAATAAAATATTATTGAATTCTGGAGGCAGGCAGGAAGGTATGCAGATTTCATTCCTTTAGGAAACAGGCAAATCTACTGAATTAGGACCAAACTGTCTGCATCAGGGCCTCCAGATGAGAAACCTGTAGTTCCTCACACCTTTACAGTTATAACAGTGGAGGTGGTCAGGGTATAACGTGAGAAGATCTGTTTTCTGAAGACATATTTCCTTGTGTCAGAAGGGCAGGCCCACATTGTAACACTTTTTAGTGGTCTGAGAGAAGCAGGTGACTACTTATCTGGATAGGCAAGGCAATTAACTCTTCACTTAAGGTATTTCCCTTCTAGCCATCAAGACATTTTTTATTGTTGTCATTTGACTACACAGGTAATTTGTGATCTTCTGAGAAAAACAGAAAAATGCGATCAAACAAGATGAGAGTACAGAAGCCTTACAACCCCACCTATCTATTAATCCCTTAATGGATATCTTTCCAGAACTTTTTCTAGGCAGTTTTAAAAAGAAACAAAAATGGGATAATGGCACACATATGTATTGTTTGTAAATTGATTTTTTTTACTTGATGATAGATTCTGAATTTTTTTTCATTTCAGTTGATGCATTTCTGTAACATCATTAATCTTTGTATAGGTATATCATCATCTACTTAACTAATCCCCTAATTGTGGACATTTCCAATTATCTGATATTCTAACAGGGCTTTTCTGACCATCTTTAATCCTACCACATGATTCGACAAATTATCGTGACTGACAATTTTCTTAGTGGAAACTGTCTAAAAGAGAAATTGCGTAGTCAAAGGGTAGGAACATTTTAAAGATATTTGGATGCATTTCCAATTACCCATCAATGAAGCTGTGCAACTATCACTGTCAGTGCACATACTGTTACTTTAAGATAAAATCCATAAGGGGAGGCTGTAATAAATTCATGTATTACTAGTGTATACCTTTTAATCTGTGAGCAGTCAAATACTATGCAAATGGGGTTACTTTGTACATCTAAATTGGGATTAGGGTAGGCAACTTAGGGTAATCAGGTCAAGGCAGATAGATTTATCCCAAGCTGAGGAGCATGAAACATTAACCAAAAGATAAAAATAGAAGAAAAGAAATAGAAGTGAAAAGCCTACTCAAGGAAAGATGAAGCAATCAATAGCGTATTTTTGTTTTTTTTGCTGTTGATATTGTAAAATTTCTTCTATCTATCTATCTATCTATCTATCTATCTATCCACCTATCAATCAATTGAGATGGTGTCCTGCTATGTTGTCCAGGCTAGAAAAAAATTCCTGGGCTCAAGGGAGCCTACTGCCTCCACCTCTCAAGTAACTGGGACTACAGGTGCTCACTACTGTGCCCAGCGATATATATATCAGACTATACATATATATATATAGTCTGTTACCCAGACAGGAATGCAGTGGCATGATCTCAGCTCACTACAACCTCCAGTTCAGGGATCCTCAGGTTCAAGCAATCCTCTTGCCTCAGCCCCCCAAGTAGCTGGGATAACAGGCATGC
Source organism: Cercopithecus mona (assembly GCA_014849445.1). Classification (NCBI taxonomy): domain Eukaryota; kingdom Metazoa; phylum Chordata; class Mammalia; order Primates; family Cercopithecidae; genus Cercopithecus; species Cercopithecus mona. The sequence continues at coordinate 1,274 of JABBCR010000589.1, read as the reverse complement.
ACCACCATGCCTGGCTAATTTTTGTACTTTTGATAGAGATGGGGTTTTGCCATATTGGCCCGGCTGGTCTTGAACTCCTGACCTCAGGTGATCCAACCACTTTGGCCTCCCAAAGTGCTGGGATTATAGGCATATATAGTTTTAAAAGAACAAAGGGGGATTCCATTCCAAGATGGCCCAATAGGAACAGCTCCGGTCTGCAGCTCCCAGCATGATCGACACAGAAGACAGTGATTTCTGCATTTCGAACTGAAGTATCTGGTTCATCACATTGGGACTGGCTGGACAGTGGGTGCAGCCCATAGAGGGTGAGCTGAAGCAGGGCAGGGCATCGCCTCACCCGGGAAGGGCAAGGGGTCGGGGGATTTCCCTTTCCTAGCCAAGGGAAGCCATGACAGACTGTACCTGGAAAATGAGGACACTCCTGCCCAAATGCTGTGCTTTTCCAATAGTCTTAGCAAACAGCACACCAGGAGATTATATCCCATGCCTGCCTTGGTGGGTCCCACACCCATGGAGCCTTGCTCACTGCTAGCACAGCAGGCCGAGATCGACCTGCGAGGCAGCCACCTGGCAGGGGGAGGGGTGTCCACCATTGCTGAGGCTTGAATAGGTAAATAAATTCAAAGTGGCAAAATTCAACAGCCTTCATGCTAAAAACTCTCAATAAACTAGGTATTGATGAAACATATCTCAAAATAATAAGAGCTATTTATGACAAATCCACAGCCAATATCATACTGAAAGTGCAAAAACTGGAAGCATTCCCTTTGAAAACTGGCACAAGACAGGGATGCCCTCTCTCATGACTCCTGTTCAACATAGTGTTGGAAGTTCTGGCCAGGGCAATCAGGCAAGAGAAAGGAATAAAGGGTATTCAATTAGAAAAAGAGGAAGTCAAATTACCCCTCTTTGCAGATGATATGATTGTATATTTAGAAAACCCCATCATCTCAGTACAAAAATCTCCTCAAGCTGATAAGCAACTTCAGCAAAATCTCTGGATACACAATCAATGTGCAAAAATCACAAGCATTCCTATACACCAATAACAGACAAACAGAGAGCCAAATCATGAGTGAACTCCCATTCACAATTGCTACAAAGAGAATAAAATACCTAGGAATCCAACTTACAAGGGATGTGAAGGACCTCTTCTAGGAGAACTACAAACCACTGCTCAGCAAAATAAAAGAGGACATAAACAAATGGAAGAACATTCCATGCTCATGGGTAGGAAGAATCAATATTGTGAAAATGGCCATATTGCCCAA
>JABBCR010000870.1:0-68594 GCA_014849445.1 Cercopithecus mona | reverse complement strand
TATAGCACCAGGCTGGAGTGCAATGGTGAGATCTTGGCTCACTGCAACCTCTGCCTCCCAGGTTCAAGCGATTCTCCTGCCTCAGCCTCCTGAGCAGCTGGGATTGTAGGTGCCCACCACTGCACCCAGATAATTTTTGTATTTTTAGTAGAGACGGGATTTAATGTTGGCCAGGCTGATCTCAAACTCCTGACCTCAGCCAATCCACCCACATCGGCCTCCCAAAGTGCTGCAATTACACGCATGAGCCACTGTGCCCGGCCTTGTCTTTGGATTAATCTGCCTTGCATTTTTTGCTGATGACTGTGGCTGACAGAATTGGCGAGTACAGGATCATGGAACATGTGGAGCTTTTTCCTCCCTAAAGTGGGAAACTTGAGAGCAGATGGGACTGTGAAAAACATTCTTTCACAACCAACAAGCAATCACCTAAACTTTTGATTCAATGTGTGGGTCTTTCTCTAGCTTTCCTGAGCTCCTCAACTTTCCTGTCCTACCATAAGCAATGCTGTCTGTCTTTCTCTCTCTCTCTCCCCCTCTCTGTCTCTCCTATCCTTTCTGTTACTCTGGGCCACCATCTTCCTCAAAGATCACATGTTGGAACTTCTGGTCAGAAGTCCCTGAAACAGGCTGGGCATGGTGACTCACTCTTGTAATACTAGCACCTTGAGAGGCCGAGGCAGGTAGATCACCTGAAGTCAGGGGTTCAAGACCAGCCTGCCAACATGGCAAAACCTTGTCTCTACTAAAAATACAAAAATTAGCCAGGATGGTGGCAGGTGCCTGTAGTCCCAGCTACTCAGGAGGCTGGGGCAGGAAGAATTGCTTGAACTTGGGAAGCAGAGGTTGCAGTAAGCTGAGATTGTGCCACTGCACTCCAGCCGGGAAGAAAGGAGAGATTCCGTCTCAAAAAAACAAACAAACAAACAAAAAGAAACAAAAAAGAAGTCCCTGAAACAAATAACAACAAAATAACGGATAAAGTTTCCCTCTTGTTTTATGTTCTTGGGAGCTTGACCTTGTAGCCATGCAGCAGTATTTTTTCTTGGTTTCTACCATCCAGCATACAGAAATTTTGAAATTTTTGTTACAGTTAACCCTAAAAATGATCTTGAGCAGTTGAAAACCTTTGCAAGCTCAAAATTGGCTGCTGGAGGCTTCTGCTGGGAGACTCCAATAGAGCCTGCTCAGTGCTGTAGCTCAGTAGCTGGGCTTTGCTGTCTCACAGTGGCAGCCTGAGTTCAGGCTTCAATTTCTGGCTTAGGAAATGAATTCTTTCTGATTTGATATCTGTATGAACATTTGTTGGTTCTCTTCCCCTCCAAGAAGCATTTTCGATTTTCCTTTCTCTGAGCTACCTTTGAAGATTCTAGATTTTGTAAAAACTGCTTGCCACCTTTTTGAAAATACCTTGTACACTTGTGGTTAGGTTAATAACCTTAGTTAAAGCTTATTGGTTTCAGGAGGTGGAGGTTGCAGTGAGCTGAGTTTGGCCACTGCACCCCAGCCTGGGTGACAGAGGGAGACTCTGTCTCAAAAAACAAAACAAAACAAAACAAAACAAAGAACAAAAACAAAAAACCTTATTGGTTTTGCCTGGGAGGTTATGTTAGTAAAGTTCAAAAGTCAGAAATATGGGCAGTGTGGCATGGCTAAAGCCAAGTAATAAGAGAATTAAATACATTTTTTTTTTTTAAAAAAAAAAAGAGCATCATGGTTAAAAGTTGACTTAACTATTATTGTTATTTTATTTTATTTTTAATTTTTTTGAGATGGAGTATTGTTCTGTAACTCAGGCTGGAGTGTAGTGGTGCAATCTTGGCTCACTGCAACCTCCATCTCCTGGGATCAAGCGATTCTCCTGCCTCAGCCTCCTGAGTAGCAGGGATTACAGACACCCACCACCACACTCGGCTAATTTTTCTATTTTTAGTGGAGATGAGGTTTCACCATGTTGGCCAGGCTGGTCTTGAATTCTTGACCTCAAGTGATCCGCCTGCCTCGGCCTCCCAAAGTGCTGGGATTACAGGTATGAGCCACTGTGCCTGGCCCAAAAGTTGGCTTAATTAATTGCAGATGTTCAAGCTCTAACAGCCAGGAAGTCCTTGGAAAAAACAGAGGAGGTGCCACAATAGGCATTTTGGGAAAAACGTCTGTTTTCTTCCTGAAACCCCAGGAATTGGAAGTAGATAGATCCCTCTCTAAGTCCAAGGCTCTGTTCCATTTTGTATTGCATTATCTGATGGTTTTTACTTTCCAGGATATCAGAAATTACTTCACATTATGAGAGCATTTAGATATGTAATAACTAGGTAGGAAATATAGATTTAGGGATGGCTAATGGCAGCTATGGGGGGATACTCGGTTTTTTGCACATTTGAATCAGTGAAGTGTGTTCCTGGCCACCTACAAGATATGGAAATGTTCCCTTCCCCCACTGAGAGGTAAGACGCCAATGGGAGATGAGCTGATTCCCTCTTCTTGGGATCCAGGGTCTAGTATAAAAATAGGAGTCTTAATTTTGGAGGATCTGTTTTGCCTTCCAGCTGTGCTTACTTATTAGGCTATAGAAACTGCTTGGTTTTTAGGCCGGGCGCAGTGGCTCAAGCCTGTAATCCCAGCACTTTGGGAGGCCGAGACGGGTGGATCACGAGGTCAGGAGATCGAGACCATCCTGGCTAACACGGTGAAACCCCGTCTCCACTGAAAAATACAAAAAAAAAAAAAAAAAAAAAACTAGCCGGGCGAGGTGGCGGGCGCCTGTAGTCCCAGCTACTCGGGAGGCTGAGGCAGGAGAATGGCGTAAACCCTGGAGGCAGAGCTTGCAGTGAGCTGAGATCCAGCCACTGCAGTCCAGCCTGGGAGACAGAGTGAGACTCCGTCTCAAAAAAAAAAGAAACTGCTTGGTTTTTGCTTTCCTGGCCCTGTTTCTCCTAGGGATCCACCCTGAAGCCAGGATGGTAATCCAATTAAGAAATTGACAAATAAAAAATCTCACAGGTGCTTGATCTTCTTCCACCAGAAGAAGACCAGTCCAGCCTGGCCAACATGGTGAGACTCCGTCTCTACTAAAAATACAAAACACATATAAATCTGTGTATTTACATGTGTTTTGTGTACAATATGAAAGAGCTTTGATTAATTGGTTTAAAAATAATAAGAGCTTAAATCAAATATTTTATCAGAAAAATAGAAACTGTGGTGTATTTTAGTTTACATGACTTTAGTAATCATTGGGAAATAAAAACAGTTTTACATGCTAGGTATGTAAAAAAAGTAAAATGTGTTTTTGGTAAAAGATTACAAGATCTCATGGGAATGTGGATTATTTTGGTCTAAATTAAAGGGTTAAAGGATTGTTTTAAGTTAAATAAAATAGTACGGAAGGTTTAAACAAGTTGTGAAAGGTTTGTAAAGAATTAAATCTTGTAAAATAAATTCTCTGTGTTAATATATTGGTTAAAGTGAAAGGGGTATTCAGTTTTTTTTAAAAAAAATAAATTGAACACTGGAATAGAGCACTAACTTGCTTTTTCACAAAAATTGTGAAGTGTTATAAAAGGATTATAGGAATCTTACCTTATGGTCAAACTGATTAAGACTGGATAGATTTGTCTATAAGGCTTTATTAATAATTAGGTTTGACGTCAACTAATGCAAGGGTGAGATTTAGCTTTTTCCCATGAACAAGATTTTTATACAATATTTTTAAAATGAAAGATTTTTGTCTGCCCTTTTGAATAAACTGGAGCAAAAGGAAAGGAAAAAAAAGATTGTTTGGAAAGTGAAGTCTTCCCTCTATTAATGAGTAAAGGTTTTTGCCTTTTTAAAATTTTTGAGTTATCATTTTGGTTAATGAGTGATTTATGGTAACCTGGGATTTGATATTCGACAAACTTTATAAAATCAAATTATAAATTATTTATTTTTCTTACCTAAATTCTTTTAGATATTAGGTCCCCTAAAGTACAAAGATGACATTTGGCTTATTTGGTATAAAAATCATACGGGAAGAATTGTCAGAAAGTATTGTCAGGGTTGGTGCAGTGGCTAATACCTATAATCCCAGCACTTTGGGAGGCCTAGGAGAGTGGATCACCTGAGGTTAGGAGTTAGAGACCAGCCTGGCCAACATGGTGAAATCCTGTCTCTACTAAAAATACAAAAAAGAAAAAAAATTGCCAGGTGTGGTGGCTGGCACTTGTAATCTCAGCTACTCAGGAGGCTGAGGCAGGAGAATCACTTGAACTCAGGAGGCAGAGGTTGCAGCGAACCAAGATTGTGGCATTGCACTGCAGTCTGGACAACAAGAGTGAAAATCTAGCTCAAAAAAAGAAAGAGAGCATTGTCAAATATGAAATGGTGTTTGGTTTTCCTTGGTTTGTATTTGTATAAATATGTTATTGGTATGTGTTTCAAAAAATGGAAAACTCCTATAATTCTGATATGACTTAGTGTATGTTATTAATAGTAATAATTGTTACGTAAAATTGTTGCATGCAACAGAAGTAACCAAAATCTCCCTGTCAATTGTGGCTTTAATAGTGGCTGTCCTAAGACTTCTTTGTCATCGACAATTGTTGTCTTGTTTTAATCCTCTTTGAAAAGTGATTTATAATCAGGTATAGAACGTTGACAGGTGCTCTTAAATGCAGATTTCTGATAAATTTGGAAATTTTGGCGTTAAAATAAAGAAAAAACTTTCAGGACTCTCATGGAGAGCTGAAATGTTCATGAATATCAAGCAGAACAGGACATAACTGCATGGAGTAAACTAATATAAGACTGAAGTAATCTTTTTTTTTAATTACTTTGCTTAAAACATTACTGATACTTTGTTGTGTTTTTCAGGGTCCAGGAAACTTTTATTTTGAGCTATTTGCAGCTTTTAGCAATTGAGTAAAATACACTTCTGTAAACAAAATTTGGAGCACATTTTTTTCTCTCTACCTGTTTTCTCCAGAATTTGGAAACTATTTGTGGGTATTCTTAACTATGGCAATATAATTTGAATAAGTGCAAAAGAATGTTTTCTTCTGCACCAGGACACAATAGGACAAATTATTTTGCCAAGGCTTTAACTGGAAAGGCATACTTTCCTTTAAGGAATCAAATTTGACTTACACAGCCAATAAAGGTCCCTTAGGAAAACAGGTTTTATACCTTGTCTCTACTAAAAATACAAAAAGAAAAAAATTGCCAGGTGTGGTGGCTGGCACTTGTAATCCCAGCTACTCAGGAGGCTGAGGCAGGAGAATCACTTGAACCCAGGAAGCAGAGGTTGCAGCGAACCAAGATTGCGGCATTGCACTCCAGTCTGGACAAAAAGAGTGAAAATCTAGCTCAAAAAAAGAAAGAAAGCGTTGTCAAATATGAAATGGTGTTTGGTTTTCCTTGGTTTGTATTTGTATAAATATGTTATTGGTATGTGTTTCAAAAAATGGAAAACTCCTATAATTCTGATATGACTTAGTGTATGTTACTAATAGTAATAATTGTTATATAAAATTGTTTTATGCAACAGAAGTAACCAAAATCTCCCTGTCAATTGTGGCTTTAATAGTGGCTGTCCTAAGACTTCTTTGTCATCGACAATTGTTGTCTTGTTTTAATCCTCTTTGAAAAGTGATTTATAATCAGGTATAGGACGTTGACAGGTGCTCTTAAATGCAGATTTCTGATAAATTTGGAAATTTTGGCATTAGAATAAAGAAAAAATTTTCAGGACTCTCATGGAGAGCTGAAATGTGCATGTATATCAAGCAGAACAGGACATAACTCTGGAGCAAAAGATGAAATAGGAACAGCTCCAGTCTCCAACTCCCAGCGTGAGCGACACAGAAGACCGGTGATTTCTGCATTTTCCACTGAGGTACTAGGGTCATCTCACTGGTGAGTGCCAGACGGTCGGTGCTGGTCAGCTGCTGCAGCTCGACCAGCGAGAGCTGAAGCAGGGAGAGGCATTGCCTCACCTGGAAAGCGCAAGGGGGAAGGGAATCCCTTTTCCTAGCCAGGGGAACTGAGACACACAACACCTGGAAAATCGGGTAACTCCCACCCCAATACTGCGCTTTAAGCAAACCGGCACACCAGGAGATCATATCCCACACCTGGCCGGGAGGGTCCCACACCCACGGAGCCTCCCTCATTGCTAGCACAGCAGTCTGTGATCTACCGGCAAGGCAGCAGCGAGGCTGGGGAGGCGCCCGCCATTGCTGAGGCTTAAGTAGGTAAACAAAGCTGCTGGGAAGCTCGAACTGGGTGGAGCTCACAGCAGCTCAAGGAAACCTGCCTGTCTCTGTAGACTCCACCTCTGGGGACAGGGCACAGTAAATAATAACAAACTCAGCAGCTCTGAAGACGCAAACGACTCTGTCTGACAGCTTTGAAGAGAGCAGTGGATCTCCCAACCCGGAGGTTGAGATCTGAGAAGGGACAGACTCCCTGCTCAAGTGGGTCCCTGACCCCTGAGTAGCCTAACTGGGAGACATCCCCCACTAGCGGCAGTCTGACACCCCACACCTCACAGGGTGGAGTACACCCCTGAGAGGAAGCTTCCAAAGCAAGCATCAGACAGGTACACTCGCTGTTCAGAAATATACTATCTTCTGCAGCCTCTGCTGCTGATACCCAGGCAAACAGGGTCTGGAGTGGACCTCAAGCAATCTCCTACAGACCTACAGCTGAGGATCCTGACTGTTAGAAGGAAAACTATCAAACAGGAAGGACACCTACACCAAAACCCCATCAGTACATCACCATCATCAAAGACCAGAGGCAGATAAAACCACAAAGATGGGGAAAAGCAGGGCAGAAAAGCTGGAAATTCAAAAATAAGAGCGATCTCCCCGCAAAGGAGCGCAGCTCATCGCCAGCAACGGATCAAAGCTGGACGGAGAATGACTTGACGAGATGAGAGAAGAAGGCTTCAGTCCATCAAATTTCTCAGAGCTAAAGGAGGAATTACGTACCCAGCGAAAGAAACTAAAAATCTTGAAAAAAAGTGGAAGAATTGATGGCTAGAGTAATTAATGCAGAGAAGCTCACAAACGAAATGAAAGAGACGAAAACCATGGCACGAGAAATTCGTGATAAATGCACAAGCTTCAGTAACCGACTCGATCAACTGGAAGAAAGAATGTCAGCGATTGAGGATCAAATGAATGAAATGAAGCGAGAAGAGAAACCAAAAGAAAAAAGAAGAAAAGAAATGAACAAAGCCTGCAAGAAGTATGGGATTATGTAAAAGACCAAATCTACGCCTGATTGGGGTGCCTGAAAGTGAGGGGAAAATGGAACCAAGTTGGAAAACACTCTTCAGGATATCATCCAGGAGAACTTCCCAACCTAGTATGCAATGCCTAGAACTCAAGTATAATAATTAAAAAAAAAATGATTGTTCAGTGATCTTCCCTCTATTAATGAGTAAAGGTTTTTGCCTTTTTAAAATTTTCGAGTTATCATTTTGGTTAATAAGTAATTTATGGTAACCTGGGATTTGATATTTGACAAACTTTATAAAATCAAATTATAAATTATTTATTTTTCTTACCTAAATTCTTTTAGATATTAGGTCCCCTAAAGTACAAAGATGACATTTGGCTTATTTGGTATAAAAATCATACGGGAAGAATTGTCAGAAAGTATTGTCAGGCTGGGTGCAGTGGCTAATACCTGTAATCCCAGCACTTTGGCAGGCCAAGGAGGGTGGATCACCTGAGGTTAGGAGTTAGAGACCAGCCTGGCCAACATGGTGAAACCCTGTCTCTACTAAAAATACAAAAAAGAAAAAAAATTGCCAGGTGTGGTGGCTGGCACTTGTAATCCCAGCTACTCAGGAGGCTGAGGCAGGAGAATCACTTGAACCCAGGAAGCAGAGGTTGCAGCGAACCAAGATTGCGGCATTGCACTCCAGTCTGGACAAAAAGAGTGAAAATCTAGCTCAAAAAAAGAAAGAAAGCGTTGTCAAATATGAAATGGTGTTTGGTTTTCCTTGGTTTGTATTTGTATAAATATGTTATTGGTATGTGTTTCAAAAAATGGAAAACTCCTATAATTCTGATATGACTTAGTGTATGTTACTAATAGTAATAATTGTTATATAAAATTGTTTTATGCAACAGAAGTAACCAAAATCTCCCTGTCAATTGTGGCTTTAATAGTGGCTGTCCTAAGACTTCTTTGTCATCGACAATTGTTGTCTTGTTTTAATCCTCTTTGAAAAGTGATTTATAATCAGGTATAGGACGTTGACAGGTGCTCTTAAATGCAGATTTCTGATAAATTTGGAAATTTTGGCATTAGAATAAAGAAAAAATTTTCAGGACTCTCATGGAGAGCTGAAATGTGCATGTATATCAAGCAGAACAGGACATAGGAATTACTCTTGGGGGGGGGCGGAGCAAGATGGCCGAATAGGAACAGCTCCAGTCTCCAACTCCCAGCGTGAGCGACACAGAAGACCGGTGATTTCTGCATTTTCAACTGAGGTACTAGGTTCATCTCACTGGGGAGTGCCAGACGGTCGGTGCTGGTCAGCTGCTGCAGCTCGACCAGCGAGAGCTGAAGCAGGGAGAGGCATTGCCTCACCTGGAAAGCGCAAGGGGAAGGAATCCTTTTCTAGCCAGGGAACTGAGACACACAACACCTGGAAAATCGGGTAACTCCACCCCAATACTGCGCTTTAAGCAAACCGGCACACCAGGAGATCATATCCCACACCTGGCCGGGAGGGTCCCACACCCACGGAGCCTCCCTCATTGCTAGCACAGCAGTCTGTGATCTACCGGCAAGGCAGCAGCGAGGCTGGGGAGGCGCCTGCCATTGCTGAGGCTTAAGTAGGTAAACAAAGCTGCTGGGAAGCTCGAACTGGGTGGAGCTCACAGCAGCTCAAGGAAACCTGCCTGTCTCTGTAGACTCCACCTCTGGGGACAGGGCACAGTAAATAATAACAAACTCAGCAGCTCTGAAGACGCAAACGACTCTGTCTGACAGCTTTGAAGAGAGCAGTGGATCTCCCAACACGGAGGTTGAGATCTGAGAAGGGACAGACTCCTGCTCAAGTGGGTCCCTGACCCCTGAGTAGCCTAACTGGGAGACATCCCCACTAGGGGCAGTCTGACACCCCACACCTCACAGGGTGGAGTACACCCCTGAGAGGAAGCTTCCAAAGCAAGAATCAGACAGGTACACTCGCTGTTCAGAAATATACTATCTTCTGCAGCCTCTGCTGCTGATACCCAGGCAAACAGGGTCTGGAGTGGACCTCAAGCAATCTCCTACAGCTACAACCTACAGTTGAGGATCCTGACTGTTAGAAGGAAAGCTATCAAACAGGAAGGACACCTACACCAAAACCCCATCAGTACATCACCATCATCAAAGACCAGAGGCAGATAAAACCACAAAGATGGGGAAAAAGCAGGGCAGAAAAGCTGGAAATTCAAAAATAAGAGCGCATCTCCCCGGCAAAGGAGCGCAGCTCATCGCCAGCAACGGATCAAAGCTGGACGGAGAATGACTTGACGAGATGAGAGAAGAAGGCTTCAGTCCATCAAATTTCTCAGAGCTAAAGGAGGAATTACGTACCCAGCGCAAAGAAACTAAAAATCTTGAGAAAAAAGTGGAAGAATTGATGGCTAGAGTAATTAATGCAGAGAAGCTCACAAACGAAATGAAAGAGACGAAAACCATGGCACGAGAAATACGTGATAAATGCACAAGCTTCAGTAACCGACTCGATCAACTGGAAGAAAGAATGTCAGCGATTGAGGATCAAATGAATGAAATGAAGCGAGAAGAGAAACCAAAAGAAAAAGAAGAAAAGAAATGAACAAAGCCTGCAAGAAGTATGGGATTATGTAAAAGACCAAATCTACGTCTGATTGGGGTACCTGAAAGTGAGGGGAAAATGGAACCAAGTTGGAAAACACTCTTCAGGATATCATCCAGGAGAACTTCCCAACCTAGTAGGGCAGGCCAACATTCAAATCCAGGAAATACAGAGAACGCCACAAAGATACTCCTCGAGAAGAGCAACTCCAAGACACATAATTGCCAGATTCACCAAAGTTGAAATGAAGGAAAAAATCTTAAGGGCAGCCAGAGAGAAAGGTCTGGTTACCCACAAAGGGAAGCCCATCAGACTAACAGCAGATCTCTCGGCAGAAACTCTTCAAGCCAGAAGAGAGTGGGGGCCAATATTCAACATTCTTAAAGAAAAGAATTTTAAACCCAGAATTTTGTATCCAGCCAAACTAAGTTTCATAAGTGAAGGAGAAATAAAATCCTTTACAGATAAGCAAATGCTTAGAGATTTTGTCACCACTAGGCCTGCCTTACAAGAGACCCTGAAGGAAGCACTAAACATGGAAAGGAACAACCGGTACCAGCCATTGCAAAAACATGCCAAAATGTAAAGACCATCAAGGCTAGGAAGAAACTGCATCAACTAACGAGCAAAATAAACAGTTAATATCATAATGGCAGGATCAAGTTCACACATAACAATCTTAACCTTAAATGTAAATGGACTAAATGCTCCAATTAAAAGACACAGACTGGCAAACTGGATAAAGAGTCAAGACCCATCAGTCTGCTGTATTCAGGAGACCCATCTCACACGCAGAGACATACATAGGCTCAAAATAAAGGGATGGAGGAAGATTTACCAAGCAAATGGAGAACAAAAAAAAGCGTGGGTTGCAATACTAGTCTCTGATAAAACAGACTTTAAACCATCAAAGATCAAAAGAGACAAAGAAGGCCATTACATAATGGTAAAGGGATCAATTCAACAGGAAGAGCTAACTATCCTAAATATATATGCACCCAATACAGGAGCACCCAGATTCATAAAGCAAGTCCTTAGAGACGTACAAAGAGACTTAGACTCCCATTTGTCAATTTTGGCTTTTGCTGCCGTTGCTTTTGGTGTTTTAGACATGAAGTCTTTGCCCATGCCTATGTCCTGAATGGTACTACCTAGGTTTTCCTCTAGGATTTTTATGGTATTAGGTCTAACATTTAAGTCTCTAATCCATCTTGAATTAATTTTCGTATAAGGAGTAAGGAAAGGATCCAGTTGCAGCTTTCTACTTATGGCTAGCCAATTTTCCCAGCACCATTTATTAAATAGGGAATCCTTTCCCCATTTCTTGTTTCTCTCAGGTTTGTCAAAGATCAGATGGCTGTAGATGTGTGGTATTATTTCTGAGGACTCTGTTCTGTTCCATTGGTCTATATCTCTGTTTTGGTACCAGTACCATGCTGTTTTGGTTACTGTAGCCTTGTAGTATAGTTTGAAGTCAGGTAGCGTGATGCCTCCAGCTTTGTTCTTTTGACTGAGGATTGTCTTGGCAATGCGGGCTCTTTTTTGGTTCCATATGAACTTTAAAGCAGTTTTTTCCAATTCTGTGAAGAAACTCATTGGTAGCTTGATGGGGATGGCATTGAATCTATAAATAACCTTGGGCAGTATGGCGTGAATTTTCACGATATTGATTCTTCCTATCCATAAGCATGGTATGTTCTTCCATTTGTTTGTGTCCTCTTTTATTTCACTGAGCAGTGGTTTGTAGTTCTCCTTGTAGAGGTCCTTTACATCCCTTGTAAGTTGGATTCCTAGGTATTTTATTCTCTTTGAAGCAATTGTGAATGGAAGTTCATTCATGATTTGGCTCTCTGTTTGTCTGTTACTGGTGTATAAGAATGCATGTGATTTTTGCACATTAATTTTGTATCCTGAGACTTTGCTGAAGTTGCTTATCAGCTTAAGGAGATTTTGGGCTGAGACAATGGGGTTTTCTAAATATACAATCATGTCATCTGCAAACAGGGACAATTTGACTTCTTCTTTTCCTAACTGAATACCCTTGATTTCTTTCTCTTGCCTGATTGCCCTAGCCAGAACTTCCAACACTATGTTGAATAGGAGTGGTGAGAGAGGGCATCCCTGTCTTGTGCCAGTTTTCAAAGGGAATTTTTACAGTTTTTGCCCATTCAGTATGATATTGGCTGTGGGTTTGTCATAAATAGCTCTTATTATTTTGAGATACGTTCCATCAATACCGAATTTATTGAGAGTTTTTAGCATGAAGGGCTGTTGAATTTTGTCAAAGGCCTTTTCTGCATCTATTGAGATAATCATGTGGTTTTTGTCTTTGGTTCTGTTTATATGCTGGATTATGTTTATTGATTTGCGAATGTTGAACCAGCCTTGCATCCCAGGGATGAAGCCTACTTGATCATGGTGGATAAGCTTTTTGATGTGCTGCTGGATCCGGTTTGCCAGTATTTTATTGAGGATTTTTGCATCGATGTTCATCAGGGAAATTGGTCTAAAATTCTCTTTTTTTGTTGTGTCTCTGCCAGACTTTGGTATCAGGATGATGTTGGCCTCATAAAATGAGTTAGGGAGGATTCCCTCTTTTTCTATTGATTGGAATAGTTTCAGAAGGAATGGTACCAGCTCCTCCTTGTACCTCTGGTAGAATTCAGCTGTGAATCCATCTGGTCCTGGACTTTTTTGGTTGGTAGGCTATTAATTATTGCCTCAATTTCAGAGCCTGCTATTGGTCTTTTCACGATATTGATTCTTCCTATCCATGAGCATGGTATGTTCTTCCATTTGTTTGTGTCCTCTTTTATTTCACTGAGCAGTGGTTTGTAGTTCTCCTTGAAGAAGTCCTTTACATCCCTTGTAAGTTGGATTCCTAGGTATTTTATTCTCTTTGAAGCAATTGTGAATGGAAGTTCATTCATGATTTGGTTCTCTGTTTGTCTGTTACTGGTGTATAAGAATGCTTGTGATTTTTGCACATTAATTTTGTATCCTGAGACTTTGCTGAAGTTGCTTATCAGCTTAAGGAGATTTTGGGCTGAGACAATGGAGTTTTCTAAATATACAATCATGTCATCTGCAAACAGGGACAATTTGACTTCTTCTTTTCCTAACTGAATACCCTTGATTTCTTTCTCTTGCCTGATTGCCCTAGCCAGAACTTCCAACACTATGTTGAATAGGAGTGGTGAGAGAGGGCATCCCTGTCTGGTGCCCGTTTTCAAAGTTTTTTCCAGTTTTTGCCCATTCAGTATGATATTGGCTGTGGGTTTGTCATAAATAGCTCTTATTATTTTGAGATACGTTCCATCAATACCGAATTTATTGAGAGTTTTTAGCATGAAGGGCTGTTGAATTTTGTCAAAGGCCTTTTCTGCATCTGTTGAGATAATCATGTGGTTTTTGTCTTTGGTTCTGTTTATATGCTGGATTATGTTTATTGATTTGCGAATGTTGAACCAGCCTTGCATCCCAGGGATGAAGCCCACTTGATCGTGGTGGATAAGCTTTTTGATGTGCTGCTGGATCCGGTTTGCCAGTATTTTATTGAGGATTTTTGCATCGATGTTCATCAGGGATATTGGTCTAAAATTCTCTTTTTTTGTTGTGTCTCTGCCAGGCTTTGGTATCAGGATGATGTTGGCCTCATAAAATGAGTTAGGGAGGATTCCCTCTTTTTCTATTGATTGGAATAGTTTCAGAAGGAATGGTACCAACTCCTCCTTGTACCTCTGGTAGAATTCAGCTGTGAATCCATCTGGTCCTGGACTTTTTTTGGTTGGTAGGCTATTAATTATTGCCTCAATTTCAGAGCCTGCTATTGGTCTATTCAGATATTCCACTTCTTCCTGGTTTAGTCTTGGAAGAGTGTAAGTGTCCAGGAAATTATCCATTTCTTCTAGATTTTCTAGTTTATTTGCGTAGAGGTGTTTATAGTATTCTCTGATGGTAGTTTGTATTTCTGTGGGGTCGGTGGTGATATCCCCTTTATCATTTTTTATTGCGTCTATTTGATTCTTCTCTCTTTTCTTCTTTATTAGTCTTGCTAGCAGTCTATCAATTTTGTTGATCTTTTCAAAAAACCAACTCCTGGATTCATTGATTTTTTGGAGGGATTTTTGTGTCTCTATCTCCTTCAGTTCTGCTCTGATCTTAGTTATTTCTTGTCTTCTGCTAGCTTTTGAATGTGTTTGCTCTTGCTTCTCTAGTTCTTTTAATTGTGATGTTAGAGTGTCAATTTTAGATCTTTCCTGCTTTCTCTTGTGGGCATTTAGTGCTATCAATTTCCCTCTACACACTGCTTTAAATGTGTCCCAGAGATTCTGGTATGTTGTATCTTTGTTCTCATTGGTTTCAAAGAACATCTTTATTTCTGCCTTCATTTCGTTATGTACCCAGTAGTCATTCAGGAGCAGGTTGTTCAGTTTCCATGTAGTTGAGCGGTTTTGATTGAGTTTCTTAGTCCTGAGTTCTAGTTTGATTGCACTGTGGTCTGAGAGACAGTTTGTTATAATTTCTGTTCTTGTACATTTGCTGAGGAGTGCTTTACTTCCAATTATGTGGTCAATTTTGGAATAAGTGTGATGTGGTGCTGAGAAGAATGTATATTCTGTTGATTTGGGGTGGAGAGTTCTGTAGATGTCTATTAGGTCTGCGTGCTGCAGAGATGAGTTCAATTCCTGGATATCCTTGTTAACTTTCTGTCTCGTTGATCTGTCTAATGTTGACAGTGGGGTGTTGAAGTCTCCCATTATTATTGTATGGGAGTCTAAGTCTCTTTGTAAGTCTCTAAGGACTTGCTTTATGAATCTGGGTGCTCCTGTATTGGGTGCATATATATTTAGGATAGTTAGCTCTTCCTGTTGAATTGATCCCTTTACCATTATGTAATGGCCTTCTTTGTCTCTTTTGATCTTTGATGGTTTAAAGTCTGTTTTATCAGAGACTAGTATTGCAACCCCTGCTTTTTTTTTGTTCTCCATTTGCTTGGTAGATCTTCCTCCATCCCTTTATTTTGAGCCTATGTATGTCTCTGCATGTGAGATGGGTCTCCTGAATACAGCAGACTGATGGGTCTTGACTCTTTATCCAGTTTGCCAGTCTGTGTCTTTTAATTGGAGCATTTAGTCCATTTACATTTAAGGTTAATATTGTTATGTGTGAACTTGATCCTGCCATTATGATATTAACTGGTTATTTTGCTCGTTAGTTGATGCAGTTTCTTCCTAGCCTCGATGGTCTTTACATTTTGGCATGTTTTTGCAATGGCTGGTACCGGTTGTTCCTTTCCATGTTTAGTGCTTCCTTCAGGGTCTCTTGTAAGGCAGGCCTGGTGGTGACAAAATCTCTAAGCATTTGCTTATCTGTAAAGGATTTTATTTCTCCTTCACTTATGAAACTTAGTTTGGCTGGATATGAAATTCTGGGTTGAAAATTCTTTTCTTTAAGAATGTTGAATATTGGCCCCCACTCTCTTCTGGCTTGTAGAGTTTCTGCCGAGAGATCTGCTGTTAGTCTGATGGGCTTCCCTTTGTGGGTAACCTGACCTTTCTCTCTGGCTGCCCTTAAGATTTTTTTCCTTCATTTCAACTTTGGTGAGTCTGGCAATTATGTGTCTTGGAGTTGCTCTTCTCGAGGAGTATCTTTGTGGCGTTCTCTGTATTTCCTGAATTTGAATGTTGGCCTGCCCTACTAGGTTGGGAAAATTCTCCTGGATGATATCCTGAACAGTGTTTTCCAACTTGGTTCCATTTTCCCCCTCACTTTCAGGCACCCCAGTCAGACATAGATTTGGTCTTTTTACATAATCCCATACTTCTTGCAGGCTTTGTTCATTTCTTTTTCTTCTTTTGGTTTCTCTTCTCGCTTCATTTCATTCATTTGATCCTCAATTGCTGATACTCTTTCTTCCAGTTGATCGAGTCGGTTACTGAAGCTTGTGTATTTGTCTCGTATTTCTCGTGTCATGGTTTTCATCTCTGTCCATTCGTTTATGGCCTTCTCTGCATTAATTATTCTAGTTATCAATTCTTCCACTTTTTTTCCAAAGTTTTTAGTTTCTTTGTGCTGGGTATGTAATTCTTCCTTTAGCTGTGAGAAGTTTGATGGACTGGAGCCTTCTTCTCTCATCTCGTCAAAGTCATTCTCCGTCCAGCTTTGATCCGTTGCTGGCGATGAGCTGCGTTCCTTTGCAGGGGGCAATGCGCTCTTATTTTTTGAATTTCCAGCTTTTCTGCCCTGCTTTTTCCCCATATTTGTGGTTTTATCTGCCTCTGGTCTTTGATGATGGTGATGTCCTGATGGGGTTTTGGTGTGGGTGTCCTTCCTGTTTGTTAGTTTTCCTTCTAGCAGTCAGGACCCTCAGCTGTAGGTCTGTTGGAGATTGCTTGAGGTCCACTCCAGACCCTGTTTGCCTGTAAAAAGCAGCTCAATAAATTCGGTATTGATGGAGCGTACCTCAAAATAATAAGAGCTATTTATGACAAACCCACAGCCAATATCATACTGAATGGGCAAAAACTGGAAAAATTCCTTTGAAAACTGGCACAAGACAGGGATGCCCTCTCTCACCACTCCTATTCAACATAGTGTTGGAAGTTCTGGCTAGGGCAATCAGGCAAGAGAAAGAAATCAAGGGGATTCAGTTAGGAAAAGAAGAAGTCAAATTGTCCCTGTTTGCAGATGACATGATTGTATATTTAGAAAACCCCATTGTCTCAGCCCAAAATCTCCTTAAGCTGATAAGCAACTTCAGCAAAGTCTCAGGATACAAAATTAATGTGCAAAAATCACAAGCATTCTTATACACCAGTAACAGACAAACAGAGAGCCAAATCAGGAATGAACTTCCATTCACAATTGCTTCAAAGAGAATAAAATACCTAGGAATCCAACTTACAAGGGATGTAAAGGACCTCTTCAAGGAGAACTACAAACCACTGCTCAGTGAAATAAAAGAGGACACAAACAAATGGAAGAACATACCATGCTCATGGATAGGAAGAATCAATATCGTGAAAATGGCCATACTGCCCAAGGTAATTTATAGATTCAATGCCATCCCCATCAAGCTACCAATGAGCTTCTTCACAGAATTGGAAAAACTGCTTTAAAGTTCATATGGAACCAAAAAGAGCCCGCATCTCCAAGACAATCCTAAGTCAAAAGAACAAAGCTGGAGGCATCACGCTACCTGACTTCAAACTATACTACAAGGCTACAGTAACCAAAACAGCATGGTACTGGTACCAAAACAGAGATATAGACCAATGGAACAGAACAGAGTCCTCAGAAATAATACCACACATCTACAGCCATCTGATCTTTGACAAACCTGAGAGAAACAAGAAATGGGGAAAGGATTCCCTATTTAATAAATGGTGCTGGGAAAATTGGCTAGCCATAAGTAGAAAGCTGAAACTGGATCCTTTCCTTACTCCTTATACGAAAATTAATTCAAGATGGATTAGAGACTTAAATGTTAGACCTAATACCATAAAAATCCTAGAGGAAAACCTAGGTAGTACCATTCAGGACATAGGCATGGGCAAAGACTTCATGTCTAAAACACCAAAAGCAACGGCAGCAAAAGCCAAAATTGACAAATGGGATCTCATTAAACTAAAGAGCTTCTGCACAGCAAAAGAAACTACCATCAGAGTGAACAGGCAACCTACAGAATGGGAGAAAATTTTTGCAATCTACTCATCTGACAAAGGGCTAATATCCAGAACCTACAAAGAACTCAAACAAATTTACAAGAAAAAAACAAACACCCCCATCAAAAAGTGGGCAAAGGATATGAACAGACATTTCTCAAAAGAAGACATTGATGCAGCCAACAGACACATGAAAAAATGCTCATCATCACTGGCCATCAGAGAAATGCAAATCAAAACCACAATGAGATACCATCTCACACCAGTTAGAATGGCGATCATTAAAAAGTCAGGAAACAACAGGTGCTGGAGAGGATGTGGAGAAATAGGAACACTTTTACACTGTTGGTGGGATTGTAAACTAGTTCAACCATTATGGAAAACAGTATGGCGATTCCTCAAGGATCTAGAACTAGATGTACCATATGACCCAGCCATCCCATTAATGGGTATATACCCAAAGGATTATAAATTATGCTGCTATAAAGACACATGCACACGTATGTTTATTGCAGCACTATTCACAATAGCAAAGACTTTGAATCAACCCAAATGTCCATCAGTGACAGATTGGATTAAGAAAATGTGGCACATATACACCATGGAATACTATGCAGCCATCAAAAAGGATGAGTTTGTGTCCTTTGTAGGGACATGGATGCAGCTGGAAACCATCATTCTTAGCAAACTATCACAAGAACAGAAAACCAAACACCGCATGTTCTCACTCATAGGTGGGAACTGAACAATGAGATCACTTGGACTCGGGAAGGGGAACATCACACACCGGGGCCTATCAGGGGGAGGGGGGAGGGGGGAGGGGGGAGGGATTGCATTGGGAGTTATACCTGATGTAAATGATGAGTTGATGGGTGCAGCACAGCAACATGGCACAAGTATACATATGTAACAAACCTGCACGTTATGCACATGTACCCTACAACTTAAAGTATAATAATAATAAATAAATTTTAAAAAATAAAAAAATAAAAAAAAGAACAGGACATAACTGCATGGAGTAAACTAATATAAGACTGAAGTAATCTTTCTTTTTTATTACTTTGCTTAAAACATTACTGATACTTTGTTGTGTTTTTCAGGGTCCAGGAAACTTTTATTTTGAGCTATTTACAGCTTTTAGCAATTGAGTAAAATACACTTCTGTAAACAAAATTTGGAGCACATTTTTTTCTCTCCACCTGTTTTCTCCAGAATTTGGAAACTATTTGTGAGTATTCTTAACTTATGGCAATATAATTTGAATAAGTGCAAAAGAATGTTTTCTTCTGCACCAGGACACAATTGGAGAAATTATTTTGCCAAGGCTTTGACTAGAAAGGCATACTTTCCTTTAAGGAATCAAAATTGACTTACAGAGCCAATAAAGGTCCCTTAGGAAAACTGGCTTTATACCTTGTCTACACAGTCCCTGTACAGGGTTCCTAACCTGTGGTAAGTAAATAATGTCACTTCCTGACAGGCTCTTGAGCCCCAAGTTATCCTGTGATCTCAAAAGAGAAATTTATGCAACTCATATTTGAGGGTACAGACTCGTGGCTGGGCTCAGCTTTAAAAAGTCTTATCTGACATTCATTTCATGGAACAAGGTTTCATCAAATCCAGTTTTTAAAACCTATGTAAAAATAATTATTCTTGCTGAATTTTATGCAAATAATGAGGCCAAGTATAACAAAGCAACTTGGTCATACCATGATTTGTCTTTAGTAAAATGGGAGACTGGAGAGAGAAAAAAAATTATACTTTAAGAACTATGGTACATCTGTTATTAAATTCTAGATTTATCTGTTGTTTTTGAAATTTTTTTGAAAGAAGTTGAATCTTTGAATGAACCAATAACAAGTTCTAAAACTGAGGCAGTAATAAACAGCCTACTAACTAAAAAAAAGCCCAGGATCAGATGTTTTCACAGCCAAATTCTGCCAGAGGTACAAAAGGGAGCTGGTACCATTTCTTCTGAAACTATTCCAAACAATTGAAAAAGAGGGACTCCTCCTAACTCGTTTAATGAGGCCTTCATCATCCTGATACCAAAACCTGACCCTGGTGGCACTGGTGATAGTGCAGTGAGAGGGGGTGGGGATGGGGTTTATCCACGGGCCAGGGGTTATAGGATTCCCTGGGCAGCACACTGCCTGGCTCCATTCTTTTCATCTTAGATTTAGTGGGGGAGGTTGATACACAGAGAAAGTAGAGAACTATCTCAATAAAGGGTGTGAATAGGGGACTGAAATCAAGAACCAATCTTTGGAGGAGGGCTGCTTATATCTATCTAACTCTGAGAACAGATTGGGGCGGCATGGGATTGGAGGAGAGGAGGGAGCCTCTTAAGAGAAAGACCGTAAGAGACTGGGCCCCTGCCTAAAGCATAACAGGACATAAAATGCACGGAGTAAACTAACATAAGATTGAAGCAATCTTACATTCAATCTTATATTGAATCTTATACTAATTGAAGGCCCCTGTCCTTTGACAATGCTTTCTTTTTCGTTTTTGAGATAGTTTCGCTCTTGTTGTCCAGACTGGAGTGCAATGCCGCAATCTCGGCTCGCTCACTGCAACCTCCGCCTCTTGGGTTCAAGCGATTCTCCTGCCTCAGCCTCCTGAGTAGCTGGGATTACAGGTGCCTACCACCACACCTGGCTATTTGTGTGTGTGTGTGTTTTTAGTAGAGACAGGGTTTCACCATGTTGGCCAGGCTGATCTCTTACTCCTGACCTCAGGTGATCCACCCTCCTCAGACTCCCATAGTGCTGGGATTTCTGGTGTGAGCCACTGTGCCCAGCCTGCTTTCTGACAATTCTTCCTGTATGATTTTTATACCAAATAAGCCAAATGTCATTTTTGTCCTTTAAGAGATCTAATGTCTGAAAGATATTTAGGTAAGAAAAATACATAATTTATAATTTGATTTTTAAAGTTTGTCAAATATCAAATCCCAGGTTGTCATAAGTCACTCATTAACCAAAATGATAACTCAAAAAGTTTAAGGCCAAGCATAGTGGTTCACACTTGTAATCCCACCACTTTGGAAGGCCAAGGCTGGGGGATCACAAGGTCAGGAGTTCAAGACCACCCTGGCCAAGGTAGTGAAACCCTGTCTCTACTAAAAATACAAAATTAGCTGGATATGGTGGCACGTGCCTGTAATCCCAGCTACTCAGGAGGCTGAAGCAGAGAATTGCTTAAACCCAGAAGGTGGAGGTTGCAGTGAGCCAAGATCATACCACTGCACTCCAGCCTGGATGACAGAGTAGGACTCCACCTTAAAAAAAAAAAAAAAGAATTTAAACAGGCAAAAACCTTTACTCATTAATAGAGGGAAGACTTCACTTTCCAAATAATCTTTTTTTTCCTTTCCTTTTGATCCAGTTTATTCAAAAGAGCAGACAAAAATCTTTCATTTTTAAAATATTACATGAAAATCTTGTTCATATGGTTTGCTAAATCTCACCCTTGTGTTAGTGCACTATTGATGTCAAACCTAATTCTTAATAAAATCTTATAGGCAAATCTATCTAGTCTTAATCACTTTGATCATAAGGTAAGATTCCTATAATCCTTTGATAACACTTTACAATTTTTGTGAAAAAGCAGATTAATGTTGTAAGGAAAACCAGCTGTTCTTTTATTCCAGTGTTCAATTTGTAAAAAAACTGAATATACCTTTAACTTTAGCCAATATGTTAACACAGAGAATTTCCTTTACAAGATTTAATTTTTGACAAACCTTTCACAACTTGGTTAAACCTTCAGCTCTATAATTTAGGCCAAAAGTAATCCACATTCCCATGACTTCTTGTAATCTTTTACCAAAAACACATTTTACTTTTTTTACATACCTAGCATGTAAAGCTGTTTTTGTTTCCCAAAGTTACTAAAGTCATGTAGATTAAAACATGACTTTAGTAAAACACACCATGGTTTCTATTTTTCTGATAAAATATTTGGTTTAAGCTCTTATTATTTTTAAACCAATTATTCAAAGCTCTTTCTTATTGCACACACAACACTTATAAATACACAGATGGAAGAAGATCAAGTACCTTTAAGATTTTTCCTTTGTCAGTTTTTGAATTGGATTACCACCCTGGCTTCAGGGTGGATGCCTCGGAGAAACAGGGCCAGGAAAACAAAAACCAAGCAGTTTCTATAGACTAGTAAGTAGGCATAGCTGGAAGGCAAAACAGATCCCTCCAAATTAAAACTCCTATTTTTATACTAGACCTGGATCCCAAAAAGAGAAAATTAGCCCATCTCCCATTGGCATCTTCTCTCTCAGTAGGGGGAGGGGACATTTTCATAGCTTCTAGGGAGCCAAGAGCACAGTTCTCTGATTCAAATTTGCAAAGAGCCAAGTATCCCCCCATAGCTGCCATTAGCCATCACTCAATGTATATTTCCTACCTAGTTATTACATTTCTAAGTTGTCTCATAATGTGAAGTAATTTCTGATACTCCAGAAAGTAAAAACCATCAGACAATGCAATGCAAAATGGAATAGAGCCTTAGACTTTGAGAGGGATCTATCCACTTCCAGTTCCTGGGGTTTCATGAGGAAAACAGACGTTTTTCCCAAAATGCCTATTGTGGCACCTCCTCTGTTTTTTCCAAGGAGTTCCAGCTATTAGAGCTTGAATATCTGCAATTAATTAAGCCAACTTTTGGGCCAGGCATGGTGGTTCACACCTGTAATTCCAGCACTTTGGGAGGCCAAGGCAGGCAGATCATTTGAGGTCAGGAGTTCAAGATCAGCCTGGCCAACATGGTGAAACCCCATCTCTACTAAAAATACAAAAATTAGCGGGGTGTGGTCGTGGGCGCCTGTAATCCCAGCTACTCCGGAGGCTGAGGCAGGATCATTGCTTGATCCCAGGACATGGAGGTTGCAGTAAGCCAAGATTGCTCCACTGTACTCCAGCCTGAGTGACAGAGCAAGACTCTCTCAGAAAAAAAATAATAATAGTAAAAATAAGCTGAATTTTTACAATGAAGCACTTCTTAAAATTTTTGTTTATTTATTTATTTATTTTGAGATGGAGTTTTGTTCGTATTGCCCAGGCTGGAGTGCAATGGCATGATCTCGGCTCACTGCAACCTCCACCTCTCGGGTTCAAGCAATTCTCCTGCCTCAGCCAACAGTAGCTAGGATTAAAGGTATGCGCCACCATGCCTGGCTAATTTTGTATTTTGAATAGAGACAAGGTTTTTCCATATTGGTCAGGCTGGTCTCAAACTTTCAACCTCAGGTGATCTGCCCGCCTTGGCCTCCCAAAGGGCTGGCATTACAGGTGTGAGTCACCGTGCCTGGCAAAAACTTTATTTCATTCTCTTATTACTTGACTTAAACCATGCCAAAGTGTCAATATTTCTGATTTTTGAAGTTTACTAACATAACCTCCCAGGTGAAACCAATAAGCTATTTTGTTTTTGTTTTTGTTTTTGTTTTGAGAGAGAGTCTCCCTCTGCCACCCAGGCTGGAGTGCAGTGGCTAAACTTGGCTCACTACTTCTGCCTCCTGAAACCAATGAGCTTTAACTAAGGTTATGGACCTAACCATAAGTGTACAAGGTATTTTCAAAAAGGTGGCAAGCAGTTTTTACAAAATCTAGAATCTTTAAAAGTAGCTCAAGATGATTCATAGAGGGGAAGAGAATCAACAAATGTTCACACAGATATCAAATCACAAAGGACTCATTTCCTAAGCCAGAAATTGAAGCCTGAACTCGGGCTGCCACTGTGAGACAGCAAAGCCCAGCTACTGAGCTACAGCACTGAGCAGGCTCCATTGGAGTCTCCCAGAAGAAGCCTCCAGCAGCCAATTTTGAGCTTGCAAAGGTTTTTAACTGCTCAAGATCATTTTTAGGGTTAACTAGAACACAAATTTAAAAGCTTCTGTATGCTGGATGGTAGAAACCAAGAGAACATATTGCCACATGGCTACAAGGTCAAGCTCCCAAGAACGTAAAACAAGAGGGAAACTTCATCCATTTTGTTGTTGTTTGTTTCAAGGCCTTCCTTTTTGTTTCTTTGTATCTTTGAGAGGGAGTCTTGCTCTGTCTCCCATGCTGGAGTGCAGTGGTGGGATCTTGGCTCACTGCAACCTCTGCCTCCCAGGTTCAAGCAGTTCTCCCTGCCTCAGTCTCCTGAGTAGCTGGGACTACAGGTGCCTACCACCACCCTGGCTAATTTTTGTATTTTTAGTAGAAATGAGGTTTCACTATGTTGGCCAGGCTGGTCTTGAACTCCTGACCTCAGGTGATCCGTGTGCCTCAGCCTCCCAAAGTGCTGGGATTACAGGCATGAGCCACCTTGCCAGGCCTGTTTCAGGAACTTCTGACCAGAAGTTTCAACATGTGGTCTCTGGGAAAGATGGTGGCCCAGAGTAACAGAAAAGACAGGAAAGGGAAATACATATGTATCCCTTCAGCTCTCAAGTTTCCCACTTTAGGGAGGAAAAAGTGTTCCATGATCCTGTACTCGCCTAATTCTGACAGCCACAGTCATCAGCGAAAGTGCAAGGCAGATTAATCCAAAGACAGGGATGGGTGCGGTGGCTCAAGCCTGTAATCCCAGCACTTTGGGAGGCTGAAGTGGGCGGATCACGAAGTCAGGAGTTTGAGCCCAGCCTGACCAACATGGGAAAACCCCATCTCTACTAAAAATACAAAACGTAACTGGATGTGGTGGCGTGTGCTTGTAATCCCAGCTACTTGGGAGGCTGAGCAGGAGAATCGCTTGAACCTGGGAAGTGGAGGTTGCAGTGAGCTGAGACCTCGCATTGGACTCCAGCCTGGGCGACAAGAGCGAGACTCCATCTCAAAACAAACAAAGAAACATACAAACAAACACAAAGACAATTGTGGCTGACATTCCATAATGCCAAATCTAATCTTAGCTGAGAGGGACTTTACTGCGAGGAGCTTCTAACTCCCTAAATCTTAGGAAAGACTCAACCTTTTGAAGTTGCGCCTCAAACACAAGTTTTGTCAAGTGTTCTTGCCTTTTATTAAAGGGGACCTTTTGTTTTATCTGCCTTAGGAGACACTCTAACTCCCCTAAATTGGACTACTAACCCAATCCCATTCTTTACCCGGATATGCCAGCACTTACAAAAAGTTAATTAGTAATTCACTCACTTACTGACTCTGATAGCTTCCTCACCCCAGCCTGGGTCCTCCTCTGTTAGATGGGGGTCCCAGGCTTCCTACAGATGGAAGCCAAGCACCAGCCCCACCTTGTGGGCCCACCTGGGCCTCTTTACCCCACTGACCAGTGAGACCCAACTGGCCAGACCTGGTGTCCTATTTGTATATTGCCCTTTCTCCCAGTGTGTTTCCGTAATGACTGCTGTGTGGAGCTTCCATATAAGCTGCAGAATACAGAATGTCCTCTAACGAAAATCTCCCTGTCAATTGTGGCTTTAATAGTGGCTGTCCTAAGACTTCTTTATCATCCACAGACCTTGTTGTCTTTTTTCAATCCTCTTTGAAAGGTAATTTATAATCAGCTATAGGACATTGACAGGTGCTCTTAAATGCAGGTTTCTGATAACCTTGGAAATCTTGGAATTAGAATAAAGAAAAAACTTTCAGGACTCTCATGGAGAGCTGAAATGTTCATGAATATCAAGCAGAACAGGACATAACTGCATGGAGTGAACTAATATAAGACTGAGGTAATTTTTTTGACTTTGCTTAAAATATTACTGATCCTGACCGGGCACGGTGGCTCATGCCTGTAATCCGAGCACTTTGGGAGGTCAACGTGGGTGGATCACAAGGCCAGGAGTTCGAGACCAGCCTGACCAACATGGTGATACCCTGTCTCTACTAAAAATACAAAAATTAGCCAGGTGTAGTGGCGCACAACTGCAATTCCAGCTACTCAAAAGGCTGAGGCAGGAGAATCACTTGAATGTGGGAGGCAGAGGTTGCAGTTGAGCTGAGATAGTGCCACTGCACTCCAGCCTGGGAGACAGAGTGAAACTCCGGCTCAAAAAGAAAAAAATTACTGATCTTTTGTTCTGTTATTAAATGCTAGTTTCATCTGTTGTTTTTGAAATATTTTTTGAAAGAAGTTGAATCTTTGAATAAACCAATAACAAGTTCTAAAATTAAGGCAGTAGTAAATAGCCTACTAACCAAAAAAGACCCAGGACCAGATGTTTTCACAGTCAAATTCTACCAGAGGTACAAAGAGGAGTTGGTACCATTTCTTCTGAAACTATTCTAAACAAGTGACAAAGAGGGACTTAATGAGGCCTTCATCACCCTGATACCAAAACCTGACCCTGGTGGCACTGGTGGTAGTGCAGCATGAGAGGGGGTGGGGATGGGGTTTATCCACAGGCCAGGGGTTAGAGGATTCCCTGGGCAGCACACTGCCTGGCTCCATTCTCTTCATCTTAGATTTTTTGGGAGGGTTTGATACACAGAGAAAGAGGAGACCCATCTCAATAAAAGGTGTGAATAGGGGACTGAAATCAGGACCAATCTTTGGAGGAAGGCTGCTTCATCTATCTAACTCTGAGAACAGATTGGGGTGGCGTGGGGTTGGAGGAGAGGAGGGAGCTTCTTAAGAGAAAGCCCCCGAGAGGCTGGGCCCCTGCTCCCTCCCTTCCCCACAAGGCCCCTTCAGCATCTTCCACCCAGGCCCTGTCAGTATCCTGTCCTTCCCTCTGTGTCTAGAAAATCAAAGTTCTCCAGGAGATGTAGCCGCTCCAGGTGGCTGAAAAAAATGACTGTTTTCAGTCCAAGGAGAATCTTTGGGTCTGCTTTCAGGCAATGAAGTGGCTAAGTGAGAATGAGAGAAGAGGACCCAGCCAATTAGCAGAGGGAAGGAAAACACTCTTTTTTGTGGCCAGCGCAGAGAGCCTGTGGCCATAGCTCACCGATCAGTGCCAGGTCCTGTTGCCTAGTAATCACTGGGGCACAAATATTCCAGCTGGGCAAGTACCGGGAGTGAGACCTGAGGTGTGACTCCCAGTAGCCTCACAGCTGCCTTAATGTCCTGCAGCTACAACCATTTCTGCCAGTTGCCGCCCCCATCCCAGCAGGCCAGCAGCTCATTCAGCACCTGTAGTGTCTGAGGCTCCACCAGAATGGGATTCAGGACATCAGTCCTGTACCTTCCTTGATGGAGGGAGTGAGCCCCAGGGGACAACCTCGATGCAAGTGGGAACTTAGCTCCATGGTGTCTCTGTTACCAAACACCAAGTGCTCCTGCTGGTTGGATTAGGTCCCAGGACCTCTGCAGGTGAGGTGGGTGACCACGAGGCAGGCACCCCAATATTTGACGCTCTGGGGCTTAACTCCCCCACAATAGGCACATGGCACCCCCATTTTACAGACACCCCAGTGAAGGTCAAAGCAGCCCTGAGTGGGGAAGACTCTGACCCAGAGCCCAGAGTCCCACCAGACAATTCTCAAACCAAGGTCTAAAAACTCTTCCTCAAAATGGCTGGGGGTCAATATTTGCAGCTTTCCCAACCCATGTCGATTGCAATGACTCAAATCTGCAGCTGTAGCATGACAGCAGCCTCCCGCAGACAACCTGTGAATGAAGGCGTGTGGCCGCAATCTCACAGAACTTTACTTATGGGCACTGAAAACTCCAGTTTCAAAATGCCACAAAGTATGATTCTTCTTTTGGTTTGTTTGACCATTTGGAAATGTAAAATTCATCCTTGGCTCATGGGAGGCAGAAGAGCAGGTGGGGACAGGCTGCACTTTGATGACCTCTGGCAGAAATGAAGCTCAGAGAAGGAAATGACGGTGGGGGGGCTGAGGCCAGGCCCTCTCAGCTGAGATTTACCCCAGGAGGGGTCCCTGTCTACACCACCCCACATCTTGGCTTCAAGAGCAGTTCAGGAAGAGCAGGGGAACAGAAAAGACCTCAGCGACAAAAAGGAAGGAGACACAGGGTCAGGCAGCCATGTGGATGGATGGCATTCAACAGAGCACACTGTAGCAGCCATTTGCAAAAAAAAAAAAAATTTATTTTATTTTATTTTATTTTTTGAGACAGTGTCTTGCTTTGTCGCCCAGGCTGGAGTGACGTGGCATGATCTTGGCTCACTGCAACCTGCACCTGCTGGGTTTAAGCAATTCTCCTGCTTCAGCCTCCCCAGTAACTGGGATTATGGGGGTGCTCCACCACACCTGGCTAATTTTTGTAATTTTAGTAGAGACAGGATTTCACCATGTTGGCCAGACTGGTCTCGAACTCCTAACCTCATGATCTGCCTGCCTCGGCCTCCCAAAGTCCTGGGGTTACAGGCATGAGGCACTGCACCTGGCCTAATTTCTATATTTTTAGTAGAGACAGGGTTTCGCCATGTTGGCCAGGCTGGTCTCGAACTCCTGACCTCAGGTGATCCATTTTGCCTCCCAAAATTATAGGATTACAGCTGTGAGCCACTGCACCCGGCCAGCAGCAGCCATTTACATCAAGTTGAGCAAGGCACGATCAGCCCTAGTGGGACAGTGGTGGGGGCTCTGTGGGGTAGAGGACATTCTGTATTCTGCAGCTTATATGGAAGCTCCACACAGCAGTCATTACAGAAAACACGCCGGGGAAAAGGGCACTACACAAATAGGACACCAGGTCTGGCCAGTTGGGTCTCATTGGTCAGTGGGGTAAAGAGTTCCAGGTGGGCCCACAAGGTAGGGCTGGTGGTTGGCTTCTGTCTGCAGGAAGCCTGGGACCCCCATCTAACAGGGCAGGACCCAGGCTGGGGTGAGGAAGCCATCAGAGTCATCAGGTGAGTGGGTCAGAGCTGGAAACAGAGCAGGTGGGGAACCCTGGCATCTCCCAGTGAGGGCTGAGAAACTGGGGTGGGAACATATCCCATAGGCAGATGCACTTGTCCCTTGCCCAGTCCCTGGGCCCCTCCCTCTGCCCAGTGAATGCCCAGTTCCTAAGGAGCCACTGAGGCCTGAGACCCATGGACACACCAGCTGATCATCACCCCCAGGCCTTTCTGTCAAGACCAGACAATGCCCAGTGCAGGCAGCTGGTCTAGGATTGGGGTCTGGGAAAGGGGTGTATATTCCCACATGGCAGGCGCCCTGACCTAGACCTGCCTGAGCTAGTTGCACCATCTCTTGTTATTCTGCCTATGTATGGCCTAGATTCAAAGGTCCAGCTGTCCATTTTGGCCACATCATTCCCAGGCTCCTCTGCCAGGCCCAATTGTGTCTGACCTACCTAAGCCAGCCCCACCTGTCCAGTGATCATCAGAATCCTGCCAGCCAGAAGGACCCACATTTGTCCCCTGAAATATCCACAGGAGCCTGTCTTATTTATTTATTTATTCATCAAGACGGAGTCTCGCTCTGTTGCCCAGGCTGGAGTGCAGTGGCGTGAACTCAGAGGAGCCTGTCTTTTGCAGGAGCCACAACTCAGGGCCAGGTTTCTGGAAGCCCCAGAGCCAGGTGCACTCCTGTCCTGAATTCCAGCCTTCAGTCCTGGCTATCTTGTCTTTTGGGGACCACTCAGCACTGGGAGCTGCCCGAAGCCCCCAAATGGCAGAGAACGTCCTGATCATGACAGCCTCAGCCCAAGACCCCGGCCCAAGAGCAAAAGCCAGTTCGTTCTAGCGTCTGGATAGTGACAACAGGTGAAGCCATCTGCACAAATACTGCCTTCAATCAGGTGCAGTCACAGACTAGGGGGCCCACAGAGCAGCCCCCAAGCCAGCCCTGCCCAGTCAATAAATGAGGCAATCAGTGTGGCATGGAAAAAGGACCCTGTACTCAGCCAAAAGCTGAGCCCTGACCTGCCGCCCACCCTGCCCGCGAGGGACTCTGACTTCAGGCCGAGGCAGGCAGCAGAGTTGTCAGCTTCTGTGACTCTATCCCACCGCCCACAAGGGCCTGAAGAGACCCAAAAAGAGCTGAGCTGGGGGAGTCAGAGAAAGGCCTGCTGAGTGAAGGGCAGCGTGGGCCTGGGCATGAGTGGGCACTAAGGGCACATGACCTGGCTCCCACTGGAGAGGAGGCAGCAGGGGAGAGTCCTGCAGAGCCCTCATGTACCCCACTCAGCTCCCAGGTACATGTAGTGCCCATAAGCCTCTCAGGAGACCTAGGAATGGTTCTTTATTGGTCAAGAAATGAGGCAACTCCACCCAAACCCACAGACACTGATGCCTGCACACATCAGAGAACAAACTTTTTGTGCCCAGGATGAGGCAAAGGGGGAATATCCCCTCCTTCCCCCTGTGGAGCCCGGAACACTTGCTCCTCCTGGTGCCTCCATCCCCAACCCCACAGGGTGCTGACCACAACTACAGTGCTCCATGGAAAGAACAGCCCATGGTTGGATCCCAAGAGGCGTTATGTCCTGAACGGGCCATGCTGGGTCTAAGGTGGCATTTCCCAATCACAGAGCCTCTCACTTTGCCACCCACTGGCCCTGTGCTGCAGCTTCCCTTGGTGGCACATGGTAACAATCCCACTCTGAAGGCCGGAGGACCCACAGAGGCCGCCACACCCAGTTAAATGGCTGCATTGTGAAAGTCGGGGGCAACAGACATTCCTTGCCTTGGGCCTCTTGCCTTGGGACTGATGTCCATCAGGCCACAGCCAGGCCGGCCTCCTGGAGAGGGCTGTGTTCCCTGTACTCTGAGTGGGAAATGGTGCTCAGAGTTCTGGGTCACTACTGTTGACTCCCCCAAAACACAGGGGCAGGTGTGCTCCATTATGTAAGCCTTGGGTCAATCCCAGAGAATAAGCCTCAAATTCACTCCTGTCTGAAGCTGTCTGCCCCGAGGCATTTGGGTTTTGGGGTGAGATAAGGATCTGGAGTCAGCATCAGAGTGTTCTGGATTTGGAAACACATGAAGTTCTCTGCAGCTCTCTGAGGTACAGGACATGGTGCCAGGTCTGTGCTTTAAAAAAGTCTAAGAGGAGTGGGGGTGCCTGGAAGGAACTCTGAAGCCAAGGGTAAGGGTTTCACCTTTCCTACATCCCCACCGGAGACATTCCACAAAGTCTCATGACAAACTCGGAATAGGCAAATAATAATAATAATATAAAAAAATAAAAAGGAGTTGGGATGCAGAAAAGTGGAGGGGAGAGGAGGGAGTGATAAGAGGTTACAGGGGATCATCTGGACCAATCCTGAAACACTCCTGCCATATCATGCCCTATCAGTCCTCTGAGACAGCTGAGGAATCTGAGGTCTGGAGGAGGCAATCAGAGCCTGGACAGGCAGCTGGCAGCCTGGAGCCCCCAAGGTCCAGGCAGACACCACCCCAACCCTCAGCCAGAGGCAGACGGACTCCCAGCTCATTCACTTGGAAATCACTCAGGTTGGCTGTGCCATTGGCCCTCCCAAACCCTCCCCTTCCACTTACCAGACAACAGCCTTCCTGCAAAGCTGCCAGGCTAGGGATGAGGATGCCTCAGTTCCCCTAGGAATTGGCTGTCCCAAGGGGGCAGGTGCCTGGCAGCCGCCCACCAGGCCACTGCTCTCTGCTTACTGCGTGGAGCCCGGGGCTCATGTAAAGAGCAGGTGGCATGCACAGCACTTAGCCCGGCTTGGCTGGGGACTGTAGGTGCTGCACCTCTGGGACCGTGGTACCCCTGCAGGTTGGGGTCAGCTCACCATTCCCCCTGCTGGCCCCACAAACCCTTCTAGAAGACCCACCACGATCTTCCTGACCCTGACAGCCAGCAGCCCCACAGCCCTGGGACATCTGCCCACTGCCCTTCTCCTTGCATTGGGCACCCCTATTAGCCCACCAGGTATGAAAGCAGGGTGGGGGCAGTGGTGATGTCAGAGGGTGTCACCTTGTCGTGCCCAGCACTGGGGGGCTGGACATGAGCTCATGCACTCATACCCACCCTCCAAAGTCCAGCCTCTCACTTTGGCCAAAGCTGGCCAGGAACTGGGGCCTTGGGACAGAGGGGACAGACATCTCCGTGCCGACTCCCTGCAGCATCCTCACTTTACCCAACACGGTTGGGTGTCACTTCTGCCACTGCAGGTGCCACATCAAATGCTGCGCCCAGGTGGCTCCAGTTGCGATCTTCAGGAAGCGGGGGCAGCAAAACCAGGCACTGGCCCCACGGTGCCACTCACACCTGAGACCACTTTCCACCCAGGCACCCGTTCCGCGTCCTTGAAGCCTCAACCCTCTGAACCTTTGCCTTGTGCTGGCTGAGTCTTTCTTTGCCTCACTCTCCAGGAGCTCTGGGGAGGTGTCGGCCACAGCGGCTGCAGCCAAGCAGAGCACAATTAGGCAGGCCGAGGTGCCCAAGGTGGGGAGGGGACCTTAGCGTCTTCAACTAGTGCCCTCGACTACAGGCAGGCACGCTCCCTGCCAGGTGTGTGTATAACACCCGCAGAAGGAGGGTTATGAGAAGCAGGCTGCTTATCATAACTCCAGTTCTGGGCCCCCAGATGTGCGATAGAGGGGGACAGGCAGAACTGGGATGTGACTGTAATGGGGATGGGTCTGTAAAGGGCTGGCTGGGAGCTCCAGTCTCCTCTTTCCTTGGTAGGAGGCCTGAGGCCCATCTGCAGCTCTCTTTGACTCCTTTTATTCTGCAGAACACCCAGACCCCAGCCTTCTCATGGGAATCGTAAGATGCATGAGGCCCAGGGTTCTTTCAGCCTCTTCCCAACCATGGTCTTTCTATTTCCTCCATATATTTGGGGGACAGGAGGCACTTATTATAAATTCAAATTCTACCCACCTTACAGTTAGTCCTAGGATCTGTCATCTTGGTCAGAATCCCAGAGAGTGCCTCCCTACGTAGAAGAGGCCATTGGGCATCTTATCCCACATTCTGTGGACATGACCTGCTGTGATGTCTGTCTACTTTGAAGGAGTGTCTAACTCATTGAATAGAATTGAGGCCCGGAGATCTATATGCTGTAGTCATTAAATTATGCCAAAGTTCTAGAAAAGTAACCACACAAAGTTAACGGCTTAGTATTTCTGTGTTAAATGAAAGAATCCCAACCAGAACCTTCTTGGATATCTAAGTGGGCATGAGACCCCTTTTCCAGCACCCAGGGATCCCTAATCTGCCTATATAAAGGATGATGACAGCCGAGCACGGTGGCTCATGTCTGTAATCCCAGCACTTTGGGAGGCCAAGATGGGTGGATTACCTAAGGTCGGGAGTTCGAGACCAGCCTGACCAACATGGAGAAACACCTTATCTACTAAAAATACAAAATTAACCAGGTGTAGTGGTGCATGCCTGTAATCCCAGCTACCTGGGAGGCTGAGGCAGGAGAATCACTTGAATCCAGGAGGCAGAGATTGCGGTGAGCTGAGATTACGCCATTGTACCCCAGCCTGGGCAAAAAAAGTGAAATTCCATCTCAAAAAAATAAATAAAAATAAATAAAGGATGATGACTAGCTAGAAAAAAATCCCTCACACTTTCTTTAAAATAGAAAACAGATTATTAATTTATCTTATTGAATAAAACAGATTTGCTTTCTATGTGCTGTGTGCTCTTTTGCCTTTTACTATAGTTCACACTTTACTCAAGATCAGATAATTCATACTAGAGAAATACTATACATGTAATGGATGTAGAAAGAGTTTGATCTAAAGTATAAACCTTATAAATAACCAGAATTCATAGAGAATTCTTCCATAGGGAAACTTTTCAAATACAATAAATGTGAAGAAGTATTCAAAAATCAAGTCTAAATAAACATCAGAGAAATTTCTCGATAAAGTACAAAGGCACTAAATTTTTCAAACTTTACATTAAACAAGAATGTTTAATATAGAGAATAATCTAAAGTCAAAACAATGAAATAATTTGTTTGTTTGTTTGTTTGTTTGAAACGGAGTCTGGCTCTGTCGCCCAGGCTGGAGTGCAGTGGCGCAATTTCGGCTCACTGTAAGCTCCACCTCCCAGGTTCAAGCGATCCTCCTGCCTCAGCATCCCGAGTAGCTGGGATTACAGGCACCTGCCACCATGCCTGGCTAATATTTGTATTTTTAGTAGAGACAGGGTTTCACCGTGTTGGTCAGATTGATCTCAAACTCCTGACCTCAGGTGATCCACCTCTCTCGGCCTCCCAAAGTGCTAGGATTACAGGCTTGAGCCACCATGCCCAGTCACATGTGGAATTTTATCGCTGTGCTTTTTTATATGAGGCATTATAGTATTTTCACATAGTATGGTTCTCTGGATAGAAAAGCTCAAAAATTGTGATTCCTTGGACAGTCACTAAATCTTCAAGCAAAAACACATTTTTACATTCTTTTTACATTGATTACAAAAGACCATATGAAGAATCATTTTGAATATTAACTTGTTACATACTTGATACACTTTACATCATTTTTATGTTCTTGAGGGAGGGAAATTAGGATTCAGTTTATCACTGGACATTCAGGAGGCAAGTCAATCTTTTTTATTTGCTTATAAAATTAACATCTCCATAAGCTATTAAACAGAAGGTTATCTTAATTTTTATTGCAGTAGAAGGAAATTATTTAAAATATGTATAGATTTGTAGCAAATAGAGACTCATTTTTTAAAGGATAAATAACAATTTTTTCTTTTGTTATTTTTGTCATTTTAAGGCAGTAGCTGTGTATGTCATTAAATTATGCCAAAGTTCTAGAAAAGTAACCACACAAAGTTAACGGCTTAGTATTTCTGTGTTAAATGAAAGAATCCCAACCAGAACCTTCTTGGATATCTAAGTGGGCATGAGACCCTTTTCCAGCACCCAGGGATCCCTAATCTGCCTATATAAAGGATGATGACAGCCGAGCACGGTGGCTCATGTCTGTAATCCCAGCACTTTGGGAGGCCAAGATGGGTGGATTACCTAAGGTCGGGAGTTCGAGACCAGCCTGACCAACATGGAGAAACACCTTATCTACTAAAAATACAAAATTAACCAGGTGTAGTGGTGCATGCCTGTAATCCCAGCTACCTGGGAGGCTGAGGCAGGAGAATCACTTGAATCCAGGAGGCAGAGATTGCGGTGAGCTGAGATTACGCCATTGTACCCCAGCCTGGGCAAAAAAAGTGAAATTCCATCTCAAAAAAATAAATAAAAATAAATAAAGGATGATGACTAGCTAGAAAAAAATCCCTCACACTTTCTTTAAAATAGAAAACAGATTATTAATTTATCTTATTGAATAAAACAGATTTGCTTTCTATGTGCTGTGTGCTCTTTTGCCTTTTACTATAGTTCACACTTTACTCAAGATCAGATAATTCATACTAGAGAAATACTATACATGTAATGGATGTAGAAAGAGTTTGATCTAAAGTATAAACCTTATAAATAACCAGAATTCATAGAGAATTCTTCCATAGGAAACTTTTCAAATACAATAAATGTGAAGAAGTATTCAAAAATCAAGTCTAAATAAACATCAGAGAAATTTCTCGATAAAGTACAAAGGCACTAAATTTTTCAAACTTTACATTAAACAAGAATGTTTAATATAGAGAATAATCTAAAGTCAAAACAATGAAATAATTTGTTTGTTTGTTTGTTTGTTTGAAACGGAGTCTGGCTCTGTCGCCCAGGCTGGAGTGCAGTGGCGCAATTTCGGCTCACTGTAAGCTCCACCTCCCAGGTTCAAGCGATCCTCCTGCCTCAGCATCCCGAGTAGCTGGGATTACAGGCACCTGCCACCATGCCTGGCTAATATTTGTATTTTTAGTAGAGACAGGGTTTCACCGTGTTGGTCAGATTGATCTCAAACTCCTGACCTCAGGTGATCCACCTCTCTCGGCCTCCCAAAGTGCTAGGATTACAGGCTTGAGCCACCATGCCCAGTCACATGTGGAATTTTATCGCTGTGCTTTTTTATATGAGGCATTATAGTATTTTCACATAGTATGGTTCTCTGGATAGAAAAGCTCAAAAATTGTGATTCCTTGGACAGTCACTAAATCTTCAAGCAAAAACACATTTTTACATTCTTTTTACATTGATTACAAAAGACCATATGAAGAATCATTTTGAATATTAACTTGTTACATACTTGATACACTTTACATCATTTTTATGTTCTTGAGGGAGGGAAATTAGGATTCAGTTTATCACTGGACATTCAGGAGGCAAGTCAATCTTTTTTATTTGCTTATAAAATTAACATCTCCATAAGCTATTAAACAGAAGGTTATCTTAATTTTTATTGCAGTAGAAGGAAATTATTTAAAATATGTATAGATTTGTAGCAAATAGAGACTCATTTTTTAAAGGATAAATAACAATTTTTTCTTTTGTTATTTTTGCCAGTTTAAGGCAGTAGCTGTGTATGTCATATAAATGTCTTCCTACCACATCAAAAATGTTGCTTTTAAAATTTTTGTTCATAAATTGAGAAGGAAGGAATTTTCTCTATATAAGTTTATATCATTGAACACATCGACATCAAAAAGAATATTAGAATCCAGCATGAAGATAATGACTAATAAAAATGAGGTACATGTTTTGTAAAACCATAATCAGATTTGAATGAGGAATGCTTTCCATATCCTTGAAAGAAAAACTGTGGCTTAGGTTTTAAAGTGTTCTGAGGCTGAAGTATTAAGATCCTATTTCTATAAGCAAGATCAGTCTTACTAATTATGCCACAACTAAGAGCTAATTCATTCATTCTATGTGTGCCACTAAATCAAGAGACTGAGCAAGTCAAAAAAATTTTACAGAAATTGGAACTGAAATAAACAGTAGCAGAACTAAAAAAAATATAATAGAAATGTTTAACAGCAGACTCAATCCTAAAGAAGAAAAATTCAGCAAACTCAAAGACAGGCTATTTAAAAGTAACCAACCATAAAGTGAACAAATGTACACATTTCAGAAATTTCAGAAAAAGGGAGAAAGAGGAAAAGGGATTTAAATATATAATGTCTTATGTGGGGAAAGGAAAGAGAGATCATACTGTTACTGTGCCTATGTAGAAAAAAGTAGACATAAGAGACTCCGTTTTGTTCTGTACTAAGAGAAATTCTTCTGCCTTGAGATGCTGTTAATCTATAACCCCAGCCCCAACCCCGTGCGGCAGAGACATGTGCTGTGTTGACTCAAGGTTTAATGGATTTAGGGCTGCGCAGGATGTGCTTTGTTAAAAACAGTGCTTGAAGGCAGTATGCTTGGTAAAAGTCATGGCCATTCTCTCATCTCAAGTACCCAGAGACACAATACACTGCAGAAGGCCACAAGGACCTCTGCCTAGGAAAGCCAGATATTGTCCAAGGTTTCTCCTCATGTGATAGCCTGAGATATGGCCTCGTGGGAAGGGAAAGACCTGACCATCCCCCAGCCCGACACCATAAAGGGTCTGTGCTGAGGAGGATGAGTGAAAGAGGAAAGCTTCTTTGCAGTTGAGACAAGAGGAAGGTATCTGTCTCTTGCTCGTCCTGGGAATAGAATGTCTTGGTGTAAAATCCGATTCTATGTTCTATTTACTGAGATAGGAGAAAACCACCTTAAGGCTGGAGGTGAGACATGCTGGCGGCAATACTGCTCTTTCTTGCACCCAGATGTTTGTGTGCATGCACATCAAGGCACAGCATCTTTCCTTAAACTTATTTTATTTATTTATTTATTTATTTATTTATTTATTTTTGAGACGGAGTCTTGCCCTGTCACCCAGGCCGGAGTATTTATTGATCATTATCTCTACCATCTCGGAGAGGGGAAAGAGGGCCCAGGGGACCGACACTCAAGTTCCCAGGCCGGAGTGCAGTGGCCGGATCTCAGCTCACTGCAAGCTCCACCTCCCGGGTTTATGCCATTCTCCTGCCACAGCCTCCCGAGTAGCTGGGACTACAGGCACCCGCCACCACGCCTGGCTAGTTTTTTTTCTTGTATTTTTTTTTTTTTTTAGTAGAGACGGGGTTTCACCGTGTTAGCCAGGATGGTCTCGATCTTCTGACCTCGTGATCCGCCCGTCTCGGCCTCCCAAAGTGCTGGGATTACAGGCTTGAGCCACCGCACCCGTCCTCCTTAAACTTATTTATGACACAGAGACCTTTGTTCACATGTTTTCCTGCTGACGCTCTCCCCACTATTACCCTATTGTCCTGCCACATTCCCCTCTCCGAGATGGTGGAGATAATGATCAATAAATACTGAGGGAACTTGAGTGTCGGTCGCCTGGGCCCTCTTTTCTTTCTCTCTACTTTGTCTCTGTCTTTTATTTCTTTTCTCAATCTCTCGTCCCACCTGATGAGAAACACCCACAGGTGTGAAGGGACAGGCTACCCCTTCATCTTAAAACTTTCCAAATCTAGAAAAGAATATGAACATCCAGTTTTCTGAAGCTCAAAATACCTACAGCAAGAAGAACCTAATAAAGTTTGCCCTTGGACACATTATGATCGTCAAAACACAAAGATAAAGCACAAATCTTGAAAGCAGCACGAGATAAATTCTTCACATAGAAGGAAATCTTTATAATGGTATCAGTGGATTTTCCAGCAGAAACTTTGCAAGAAAACTGGGAGAACACATATTCAAAATGCTGAAAGAAGGGAAAAAACTGACAATTAAGAAGAGTTTAACCAACAAGGCTGTTCTTTAGAAATAATAGAGGTCAAGACAGTCCAACATTTCGAGACAAAAAAGGTGAGGGAATTTATCACACCTCAACCTGTCTTGTAAGAAATGCTAAAAGAAAGTCTTCATATTGATATGATCGAATGTAAATAATATGAAAAACATTAAAGTATAAATGTTACTGAAAATGTAAATACTTAGTGAAATTTAGAACACTCTAACACTGTAGTGGTTTTGCACAAGTCACTTTGAACTTTAGTATAAAATCTATAAAAATATTAAAAATGAAATAACTACAATAATTTGCTAGTGGACATACGACATAAAAAGTTGTAAAGTTTGATGTATATAGTATAAAATCTATGAAAGGGGGAAAATTTGTAAAGTTTTTCTATGCATAGAAGTTAAATTATCATCATCTTAAATAAGATTGTTAAGATACAAGATGTTTTACATAAGTCTTATGAAAACCACTAGGAAAAAAAAACTGTAGTAGATACACAGAAGAAAAAAAAGCATATACAAACAACAAAAATGAAAAAAATTTAAGCTTGGGTGGTGGCTCATGCCTATAATCCCCGCACTTTGGGAGCAAGATGGGAGAATCATGTGGCAGCCACAACTAAGGGCTCTGTCGGGTGTCTGCCATAGAATCTCTATACATCAGGTGCCTAATAAGTGCTGAGGCAGGTGAGACTCCTGGGCAGATGGGTGGGTGACCTATAGACCTGCTTGCTTTGAGCACCTCCACCAACAAATGGGCCAGGCCTCCACTTTTCTTCCTATCTGTTCCATCTCATTTGATGTGCCCAGTCACTCTTTGCAGTTGGCACTGTTTGTGTCCCGTACCCACTGTCTGCACATGGACAGGGAAGGCTGGTGGGTGAAGAAACTCATCCAAGTCGCACAGTTGGTGAAACGTGGAGCTGGGATAAGACCCAGATCACTAGACTCTAGTCAGGGAATGGCTGGTCTGAGACAGCTGGTGCCAGAGGTATGGCCTGACCCTGCCCTGCCCTACCCTAAAGAGCAGAGCTGCTCACCCCTTCCATCAGAGTCAACTGCTCTGCCAGCAGCTGGGGAGGGAATTCCATGTCAGGCAGCTCTGCACTGGGCTGGTTTTTTGCAGTTGCAATGCCTCAGAAGAGTGCGCAGCTGAAACCAAAACACCTAGGCAAGGGCAGTGTGGCTATGTGATGGGCCTGTTACTGGGGAGGATAGGCTCCCCCCCTCAGTGGGTGCAGTGGAGGCTGGCAGCTGTGAAACGTCGTGGCCCACTTGCCACCTCCCTTCCTCAAAAACAGGGTGGATTCCACTGTTGGGGTGCATGAAAGTGCCTGGTCTCCACACTTCCTCCTTGGCCTTGTGGCAGCAATAGCAGTGGCAATAGTGACTGTGGCAGGAGCCCCAGGGTGGACCATTGGACTCTGGAGCCAGGCTCTCAGAAGAATGCGGGCCACAGCTGAAATGCTCAGGCAGGAGTAGGTCAGCTGCACTGTGGACTCGATACTTGGAAAGGCAGGCCTTGTCTAGTAGGACTCAGTCATCTCACAGGTCTGTAAGGCTCTTTTCATTTTTCTTCAATCATTCATCTGAAACGTTGTCTTCAGATTGGTTAATTTCTAGGGCTCCATCTTCAAGTTTATTTCTTCTGTTTCTAATCAGCTGATCCTCTCAACAGTACTTTTTTATTATCATCTTTCTATTTGGTTCTTTTATAATTTCCATTTCTCTGCTGAGATCCCACATCTGCTCAATCATTATGAGAATATTTTTCTTTACTTCCATGACCATATTTATAATAGCTGCTTTCCAATTCTTGTCATCTTATTACAACACCTTGAACACCTTGGAGATAGCTTCTAATGCCTGTTTTAGTTTTAGTCTTGTATATGAATTACATTACCCTGCTTTTTTCACACATCCCATGAATTTTAAAATTATGTGCTGGAAACTATAAATAATTATAGAGACTCTGGATTCTGTTGTGTTTCTTGAGGAGTATTATTATTTTTCTAGAAGAACTTAATTTGAACTCAACTCTAATCCCAAACCCTATCTCCCCTACAGTGGACAAAGCTGAAATTCTTATTCACTTCTTACCCACCCATGTATTATACCATATGTATTACATATAAATTATATTTCTATATAATTACATACCATATTTTATTAAAAATGTAAAATTTTTCCTGTGAGAGTCTTGTTAAACAAGCTATTTCACTCTTACCTGAAGCCAGAAACTCAGTTTTGTTTGCTTTTTGACTTTTTTCATAAATGGAATTAAATACTACGTATGCTTTTTAATCTGGTTTCTTGTATGCAACATTGTAATATTCATTCATTCCATTGTATGTATGTATATATTTTTTTCAGTAAGGAAACGTTTGGTAATCTGACAGGAAAATTTAAAGACAGTTTGAAGTTAGAGTTATTCTTTAACATCTGTTTTGTTGACAAGGACTGAGAGGAGGCAATTCATCTGTGCAAGATTACCTAAGAAAATGAGCGCACTCATTATAAACTTCAGAACCCAGCTGTGGCGACTCTGCTGTTTTTCAGGAATTAGGTACATTTAGTTTTTGCCTTGGTGGCTCCCTTTTCTAACAATCCCAGGGCCAGGGCCATCCTGCTTCTACAGGTGACATGACAATTATGGGCGTGAGGGAGATGAACTCACAGTATCCCTCCCTTATAACCGTGGTCCAGGGACCACAATTCATACACAGACTCACTCCAAGACTCAGCCGGGTAAGC
The DNA here is from genome assembly GCA_014849445.1 of Cercopithecus mona. NCBI lineage: Eukaryota > Metazoa > Chordata > Mammalia > Primates > Cercopithecidae > Cercopithecus > Cercopithecus mona. The sequence continues at coordinate 27,800 of JABBCR010000870.1, read as the reverse complement.
ATCTGTTTCTCAGCTTTTTTACCAGTTAGTGATCAAGACTCATGTGGGATGATGTCTGTAATTCTCTCACAATTTGTTCTTACATCTCACTGAATTATAACTAGTCAGTAGGTATTTCCAGATGAAATATTAATATTATGAAAATATAAATGTATAGATTGGTGGAAGAAAATTTGAAATTATGTAATCAAGCTAGAAACCATCATTCTGAGCAAACTATAGCAAGGACAGAAAACCAAACACCGTCCCTGGTGTGATTCCGTCCCGCACGGCTGTTCTCTGAAGCAGCGTTCCTTTATCTCCGTCCGCCTTCTCTCCCACCTAAGTGCCTGTCGCCACCTGATGGAAGATTCGATGGACATGGACATGAGCCCCCTGAGGCCCCAGAACTATCATTTCAGTTGTGAACTAAAGGCTGACAAAGATTATCCACTTTTATGAAAATGAGCACCAGTTATCTTTAAGAACGGTCAGTTTAGGGGCTGGTGCAAAAGATGAATTGCACATTGTTGAAGCAGAGGCAATGAATTACGAAGGCAGTCCAATTAAAGTAACACTGGCAACTTTGAAAATGTCTGTATAGCCAACGATTTCCCTTGGGGGCTTTGAAATCACACCACCAGTGGTCTAAAGGTTGAAGTGTGGTTCGGGGCCAGTACATATTAGTGGACAGCACTTAGTAGCTGTGGAGGAAGATTCAGAGTCAGAAGATGAAGAGGAGGAGGATGTGAAACTCTTAAGTATATCTGGAAAGCGGTCTGCCCCTGAAGGTGGTAGCAAGGTTCCACAGAAAAAAGTAAAACTTGCTGCTGATGAAGATGATGATGATGATGAAGATGATGATGATGATGATTTTGATGTTGAGGAAGCTGAAGAAAAAGCACCAGTGAAGAAATCTATATGAGATACTCCATCCAAAAATGCACAAAAGTCAAATCAGAATGAAAAGACTCAAAACCATCATCACACCAAGATCAAAAGGACAAGAATCCTTCAAAAAACAGGAAAAAACTCCTAAAACACCAAAAGGACCTAGTTCTGTAGAAGACATTAAAGCAAAAATGCAAGCAAGTATAGAAAAAGGTGGTTCTCTTCCCAAAGTGGAAGCCAAGTTCATCAATTATGTGAAGAATTGCTTCCAGATGACTGACCAAGAGGCTATTCAAGATCTCTGGCAGTGGAGGAAGTCTCTTTAAGAAAATAGTTTAAACAATTTGTTAAAAATTTTCCATCTTATTTCATTTCTGTAACAGTTGATATCTGGCTGTCCTTTTTATAATGCAGAGTGAGAACTTTCCCTACCGTGTTTGATAAATATTGTCCAGGTTCCATTGCCAAGAATGTGTTGTCCAAAATGCCTGTTTAGTTTTTACAGATGGAACTCCAGCCTTTGCTTGGTTTTAAGTATGCAATGTTATGATAGGACATAGTAGTAGCGGTGGTCAGACATGGAAATGGTGGGGAGACAAAAATATACATGTGAAATAAAACTCAGTATTTTAATAAAGTTAAAAAGAAAAGAAAAGAAAACCAAATACTGTGTGTTCTCACTCATAGGTGAAAATTGAACAATGAGAACACTAGGACACAGGGTGGGGAATGCCACACACCGGGGCCTGTCGTAGGGTGGCGGTAGGGGGGAGGGATAGCATTAGGAGATATACCTAATGTAAATGACAAGTTAACAGGTGCAGCACACCAACATGGCACATGTATACATATGTAACAAATCTGCATGCTGTGCACATGTACCCTAGAACTTAAAGTATAATAATAATAAATAAATTATGTAATCATATTTGAATTTGAATTTTGTTTGACTATTTTCAATTTTAATAAATTAGTACAACAACAAATTGTTTTATGCACTTATGCAAATCTTTACATTTTAAGACACTACAAATCTGCACGAATTCAGAGTGATGTATTTATACCACTTTAGGCTTAAGTTTGGAAATGCTGTAGTGTATTTATAATACTTAAGGATGCTTTGAATGATCACCTGATAAAACTATATTTTTTTCATGTTTCCAGAAATCTCTTTTATTTCTTTAGATATATAAAACACTGTTCTTTTATATTCTCTCTGATAATTCCAGTATCTGTATCTACAGTCTACGTGTTGTTTCTGCTGGGTCTCATAGTGTATTGTTGTCTTGTGATGTTTATGAATTTTAAAACGGGAGATCTCATTTTCTTTTCTTTCTTTCTTCCTTTTTCTGTAGAGATGGGGTTTCTCACTATGTTGCCCAGGCTGGTCTCGAACTCCTGGCCTCAAGTGCTGGGATTCCAAGTGTGAGCCACCGCGGTCAGTGGAGATAGTCATTTTCCTTGGAACCTGATTAACACAAAATCCTGAGGCCTCCTGTGGTTGTGTTCCTCTGGGGCAGATTCTCAACCAGGGACACTTCTGCCCACAGGGACACATTTTGACATCCTGAGACAGTTCTGAGTGTCACAATTGTGTGTGCATGCACTTGTATGTACCTGCGCATGCTACTGGCATCTCGTGGATAGAGGCCAGGGATGCTGTTCATATGGTGCAAGGAGACTGACCCACCCAGCATCACTAGGGCGGGCTCCAGGCAGGGTCTGCATGTGCCTCTGCCAGCCACCGAGACCCTGCCAGCCGGGGCCACTTTAAATTCTCCCCTAGTAGTCTGCAGGGCCACGCACTAGCCTGATTGCAAACTGTAAACTTGGAGGACCTATATTTTTTTCACCTTGCATGAAACACCAAGGCTGAGAGGCAGTTTTTCCAGAGGTGCCAGCCTGTCTCACATTTCCTCTTTTTTCTTTTTTTTTTTTTGAGACGGCGTCTCACTCTGTCGCCCAGGCTGGAGTGCAGTGGCCGGATCTCAGCTCACTGCAAGCTCCACCTCCCGGGTTTACGCCATTCTCCTGCCTCAGCCTCCAGAGTAGCTGGGACTACAGGCGCCCGCCACTTCGCCCGGCTAGTTTTTTGTATTTTTTAGTAGAGAGGGGGTTTCACCGTGTTAGCCAGCATGGTCTCGATCTCCTGACCTCGTGATCCGCCCGTCTCGGCCTCCCAAAGTGCTGGGATTACAGGCTTGAGCCACCGCGCCCGGCCTCACATTTCCTCTTTAGCTGCGGGGTCCAGCTTTACATGGGCGGTCTCTTGATGAAGTTACCCCAGGGCAGACACTGTTCTGTCTTCTGCTTCCAGTCCTGTAAAGAGGCCAGGATCCCCCAGGGCATGGCAGGCACCCTCAAAGGCAGACGTGGGGAGGCCCTGCTGGGCAGACCCCAGCCTGCTGATGGGGGGCTTCTCCCCGGCTGCCGCTGGCCCACCCACTGGACTGCAGTCCACCCGGTGCTGGGGCTGTGGGGCACAGGCCTTCAGGACTTGCTCCTTTTCCCACCCAGGAGGTCCAGGCCTGGCGTCCTTATGTCTCTGGAAAGCCCACTCCCATCCTCAGGGTAGGAGGACAGCTGTACGCTGGGCTGTCTCGGGCCTGTCCTAGAACACCCCTGCAGCCCGGGTGCAGCAGGGAATGCGGCTCTGTGGGGTTCCTGTGGGCAGGTTAGCATGGAGCTGGGTTCCGGAAGGGAGTTGCTGCCCTGCCTGCCAGGACCCCTCCTCTGAGACAGGGGTGCCTTGTGGAACAGTGCACCAAAGTGCCCTGGGCATGAGGGGATCCTGCGCCTCACACACTAACCCTGCATCGGGGTCCGTGCACCCCCCATACACTGACTTCTCATCAGGGTCCCTGCGCCCAACACACACTGACCCCGCATCGGGGGCCCTGGGCTTCAGAATCCACCTATGATGTTGCCGTGCCCCTGGCTCTGGTGGCACTGGGGCCCTCCAGGCTGGGCTGAGCATGGGGCCCCCACCAGTGCGTATCCCAGAACCAGCGGGAGTGGGCCTGGGCAGGGGGGCAGGGAGTGACACCAAAGGGGACCTGCCCCAGCCTCCTCCTGTACCCTGGGGGTTCTCCTTTTCCTTGGCTGAGGGAAGTGGCCTCTCCCTAAAGAAACCTGGGTTCAGGCTGGGGGTGGGAGGAAAGGGGGATGAGCAGGACCCCAGACCTTGGGAATCCTGAGTGGGGGGTGACAGACTCTCCCTATGACGTGCCTGGAACTGTCTGGAGGCCCAGGCTAAACCCCCTCCTGGGGACAGGGCCCTCCTGGGGAGCCAGGCTCACGGGTTGTTTTGTGGCACTCAACGTGGGGCAGCCACGTTGAGTCCCACAGGATGAGGAAGGCCATCACCTGGCCAGGATGAGGAAGACCATCACCGCGGGGTCTGCGGGAGGCACACGCAGGCCAAGCTCTAGTCCACCTGGCTCCCCGATCCGCGGCACGCAGAGTCTCTCAGGCTTGGCCGGGACCTGAAATCCGACCGCCATCCCTGGGGCTCCCGTGCCAGGCGGGCATCCCCTGCTTAGAGGTCATCCCCACCCCCTCCATCTGCTCCCGTCCGGGCGACAGCCACTTTGTCCTGGTGCCCTGGTTGAGGTCGGGGGAAGCTGCCCTTGGACCCGCAGGTCTCGGGCGCAGGGTCAGGGCCGCAACCGAGCCGCCAGGCGCTCTCTGCTGGCCTTTGTCGGAAGTGCAGCCTGGCGTGAGCAGTTCTTTTCCCTGGAGATGGGACCCCAGGGCAGGCAGCATCGCTGGAAGCCAGGGCAGCCAGAGACCTGGTAACTCGTGGAGGGGTCCCCCACTGTCCACTGACAGCGGCAGTAGTAGCTGCGGACTATGCGGACTCAAGAAAGCCTCAGTCCATGTTAGCACCGGAAGCCAAAACCGAGTCAAGGACTCGGTGTAGGGGCCAGCCGGGGACAGGCCTGGGGAACCTGGATGGCAAGTGGTGCAGGAAGACGCCCATTCCGGGCCTGCCTGGGCCTGCCGGGGGTCTCCAGCCAGAGAGGTTGGGTGCGACAGAGCGCCTGCCCCAAAGGGCAGAGTGCCAGGCTGGCCCCTGTGGGCCTGCTCAGCCCACACTGGCAAGATGAAGGTGGGGTCCAGAGGCCCCCCGCCTTGCCTGTTCAGGGTGCTGGCCTCAAACAGCTGCTTAATGAGTGCTGACTGCTGCTCCAGCTGCGTGATGTACCCACTCTTCTCGGTCACCTCCTGGGTGAGAAGTCGGTTCTGCTCCTTCAGCGTGAGGATGGTCTGCTGCTGCCAGCCCGGGGACGAGGTGGACGTCAGGGCAGAGTGGGGGGGCCCGGAGGAGGACATGGGCAGGGCCCGGCCGGCACAAGCCGCAGCCAGCAGCTCTCCCAGGCACCTGGCCACCTCCTGTACCTTGGACAGTAGCCGCCTCAGTGGGCGGGGGCTCCCCATGGCCCCAAAGTCGGCGCTGGCTCTGCTCTGGCCCAGGCGGCACCGGCGCTCCTGCACTCGTTGGAGCTGCTGCTGTTACCAGCTGGGGAGGGAATTCCATGTCAGGCAGCTCTGCACTGGGCTGGTTTTTTGCAGTTGCAATGCCTCAGAAGAGTGCGCAGCTGAAACCAAAACACCTAGGCAAGGGCAGTGTGGCTATGTGATGGGCCTGTTACTGGGGAGGATAGGCCCCCCCCTCAGTGGGTGCAGTGGAGGCTGGCAGCTGTGAAACGTCGTGGCCCACTTGCCACCTCCCTTCCTCAAAAACAGGGTGGATTCCACTGTTGGGGTGCATGAAAGTGCCTGGTCTCCACACTTCCTCCTTGGCCTTGTGGCAGCAATAGCAGTGGCAATAGTGACTGTGGCAGGAGCCCCAGGGTGGACCATTGGACTCTGGAGCCAGGCTCTCAGAAGAATGCGGGCCACAGCTGAAATGCTCAGGCAGGAGTAGGTCAGCTGCACTGTGGACTCGATACTTGGAAAGGCAGGCCTTGTCTAGTAGGACTCAGTCATCTCACAGGTCTGTAAGGCTCTTTTCATTTTTCTTCAATCATTCATCTGAAACGTTGTCTTCAGATTGGTTAATTTCTAGGACTCCATCTTCAAGTTTATTTCTTCTGTTTCTAATCAGCTGATCCTCTCAACAGTACTTTTTTATTATTATCTTTCTATTTGGTTCTTTTATAATTTCCATTTCTCTGCTGAGATCCCACATCTGCTCAATCATTATGAGAATATTTTTCTTTACTTCCATGACCATATTTATAATAGCTGCTTTCCAATTCTTGTCATCTTATTACAACACCTTGAACACCTTGGAGATAGCTTCTAATGCCTGTTTTAGTTTTAGTCTTGTATATGAATTACATTACCCTGCTTTTTTCACACATCCCATGAATTTTAAAATTATGTGCTGGAAACTATAAATAATTATAGAGACTCTGGATTCTGTTGTGTTTCTTGAGGAGTATTATTATTTTTCTAGAAGAACTTAATTTGAACTCAACTCTAATCCCAAACCCTATCTCCCCTACAGTGGACAAAGCTGAAATTCTTATTCACTTCTTACCCACCCATGTATTATACCATATATATTACATATAAATTACATTTCTATATAATTACATACCATATTTTATTAAAAATGTAAAATTTTTCCTGTGAGAGTCTTGTTAAACAAGCTATTTCACTCTTACCTGAAGCCAGAAACTCAGTTTTGTTTGCTTTTTGACTTTTTTCATAAATGGAATTAAATACTACGTATGCTTTTTAATCTGGTTTCTTGTATGCAACATTGTGATATTCATTCATTCCATTGTATGTATGTATATATTTTTTTCAGTAAGGAAATGTTTGGTAATCTAACAGGAAAATGTAAAGACAGTTTGAAGTTAGAGTTATTCTTTAACATCTGTTTTGTTGACAAGGACTGAGAGGAGGCAATTCATCTGTGCAAGATTACCTAAGAAAATGAGCACACTCATTATAAACTTCAGAACCCAGCTGTGGCGACTCTGCTGTTTTTCAGGAATTAGGTACATTTAGTTTTTGCCTTGGTGGCTCCCTTTTCTAACAATCCCAGGACCAGGGCCATCCTGCTTCTACAGGTGACATGACAATTATGGGCGTGAGGGAGATGAACTCACAGTATCCCTCCCTTATAACCATGGTTCAGGGACCACAATTCATACACAGACTCACTCCAAGACTCAGCCGGGTAAGCATCTGTTTCTCAGCTTTTTTACCAGTTAGTGATCAAGACTCATGTGGGATGATGTCTGTAATTCTCTCACAATTTGTTCTTACATCTCACTGAATTATAACTAGTCAGTAGGTATTTCCAGATGAAATATTAATATTATGAAAATATAAATGTATAGATTGGTGGAAGAAAATTTGAAATTATGTAATCAAGCTAGAAACCATCATTCTGAGCAAACTATAGCAAGGACAGAAAACCAAACACCGTCCCTGGTGTGATTCCGTCCTGCACGGCTGTTCTCTGAAGCCGCGTTCCTTTATCTCCGTCCGCCTTCTCTCCCACCTAAGTGCCTGCCACCACCTGATGGAAGATTCGATGGACATGGACATGAGCCCCCTGAGGCCCCAGAACTATCATTTCAGTTGTGAACTAAAGGCTGACAAAGATTATCCACTTTTATGAAAATGAGCACCAGTTATCTTTAAGAACGGTCAGTTTAGGGGCTGGTGCAAAAGATGAATTGCACATTGTTGAAGCAGAGGCAATGAATTATGAAGGCAGTCCAATTAAAGTAACACTGGCAACTTTGAAAATGTCTGTATAGCCAACGATTTCCCTTGGGGGCTTTGAAATCACACCACCAGTGGTCTAAAGGTTGAAGTGTGGTTCGGGGCCAGTACATATTAGTGGACAGCACTTAGTAGCTGTGGAGGAAGATTCAGAGTCAGAAGATGAAGAGGAGGAGGATGTGAAACTCTTAAGTATATCTGGAAAGCGGTCTGCCCCTGAAGGTGGTAGCAAGGTTCCACAGAAAAAAGTAAAACTTGCTGCTGATGAAGATGATAATGATGATGAAGATGATGATGATGATGATTTTGATGATGAGGAAGCTGAAGAAAAAGCACCAGTGAAGAAATCTATATGAGATACTCCATCCAAAAATGCACAAGAGTCAAATCAGAATGGAAAAGACTCAAAACCATCATCACACCAAGATCAAAAGGACAAGAATCCTTCAAAAAACAGGAAAAAACTCCTAAAACACCAAAAGGACCTAGTTCTGTAGAAGACATTAAAGCAAAAATGCAAGCAAGTATAGAAAAAGGTGGTTCTCTTCCCAAAGTGGAAGCCAAGTTCATCAATTATGTGAAGAATTGCTTCCAGATGACTGACCAAGAGGCTATTCAAGATCTCTGGCAGTGGAGGAAGTCTCTTTAAGAAAATAGTTTAAACAATTTGTTAAAAATTTTCCATCTTATTTCACTTCTGTAACAGTTGATATCTGGCTGTCCTTTTTATAATGCAGAGTGAGAACTTTCCCTACCGTGTTTGATAAATATTGTCCAGGTTCCATTGCCAAGAATGTGTTGTCCAAAATGCCTGTTTAGTTTTTACAGATGGAACTCCAGCCTTTGCTTGGTTTTAAGTATGCAATGTTATGATAGGACATAGTAGTAGCAGCGGTCAGACATGGAAATGGTGGGGAGACAAAAATATACATGTGAAATAAAACTCAGTATTTTAATAAAGTTAAAAAGAAAAGAAAAGAAAAGAAAACCAAATACTGTGTGTTCTCACTCATAGGTGAAAATTGAACAATGAGAACACTAGGACACAGGGTGGGGAATGCCACACACCGGGGCCTGTCGTAGGGTGGCGGTAGGGGGGAGGGATAGCATTAGGAGATATACCTAATGTAAATGACAAGTTAACAGGTGCAGCACACCAACATGGCACATGTATACATATGTAACAAATCTGCATGCTGTGCACATGTACCCTAGAACTTAAAGTATAATAATAATAAATAAATTATGTAATCATATTTGAATTTGAATTTTGTTTGACTATTTTCAATTTTAATAAATTAGTACAACAACAAATTGTTTTATGCACTTATGCAAATCTTTACATTTTAAGACACTACAAATCTGCACGAATTCAGAGTGATGTATTTATACCACTTTAGGCTTAAGTTTGGAAATGCTGTAGTGTATTTATAATACTTAAGGATGCTTTGAATGATCACCTGATAAAACTATATTTTTTTCATGTTTCCAGAAATCTCTTTTATTTCTTTAGATATATAAAACACTGTTCTTTTATATTCTCTCTGATAATTCCAGTATCTGTATCTACAGTCTACGTGTTGTTTCTGCTGGGTCTCATAGTGTATTGTTGTCTTGTGATGTTTATGAATTTTAAAACGGGAGATCTCATTTTCTTTTCTTTCTTTCTTCCTTTTTCTGTAGAGATGGGGTTTCTCACTATGTTGCCCAGGCTGGTCTCGAACTCCTGGCCTCAAGTGCTGGGATTCCAAGTGTGAGCCACCGCGGTCAGTGGAGATAGTCATTTTCCTTGGAACCTGATTAACACAAAATCCTGAGGCCTCCTGTGGTTGTGTTCCTCTGGGGCAGATTCTCAACCAGGGACACTTCTGCCCACAGGGACACATTTTGACATCCTGAGACAGTTCTGAGTGTCACAATTGTGTGTGCATGCACTTGTATGTACCTGCGCATGCTACTGGCATCTCGTGGATAGAGGCCAGGGATGCTGTTCATATGGTGCAAGGAGACTGACCCACCCAGCATCACTAGGGCGGGCTCCAGGCAGGGTCTGCATGTGCCTCTGCCAGCCACCGAGACCCTGCCAGCCGGGGCCACTTTAAATTCTCCCCTAGCAGTCTGCAGGGCCACGCACTAGCCTGATTGCAAACTGTAAACTTGGAGGACCTATATTTTTTTCACCTTGCATGAAACACCAAGACTGAGAGGCAGTTTTTCCAGAGGTGCCAGCCTGTCTCACATTTCCTCTTTTTTCTTTTTTTTTTTGAGACGGCGTCTCACTCTGTCGCCCAGGCTGGAGTGCAGTGGCCGGATCTCAGCTCACTGCAAGCTCCACCTCCCGGGTTTACGCCATTCTCCTGCCTCAGCCTCCAGAGTAGCTGGGACTACAGGCGCCCGCCACTTCGCCCGGCTAGTTTTTTGTATTTTTTAGTAGAGAGGGGGTTTCACCGTGTTAGCCAGCATGGTCTCGATCTCCTGACCTCGTGATCCGCCCGTCTCGGCCTCCCAAAGTGCTGGGATTACAGGCTTGAGCCACCGCGCCCGGCCTCACATTTCCTCTTTAGCTGCGGGGTCCAGCTCTACATGAGCCGTCTCTTGATGAAGTTACCCCAGGACAGACACTGTTCTGTCTTCTGCTTCCAGTCCTGTAAAGAGGCCAGGATCCCCCAGGGCATGGCAGGCACCCTCAAAGGCAGACGTGGGGAGGCCCTGCTGGGCAGACTCCAGCCTGCTGATGGGGGGCCTTCTCCCCGGCTGCCGCTGGCCCACCCACTATACAACAGTCCACCCGGTGCTGGGGCTGTGGGGCACAGGCCTTCAGGACCTGCTCCCTTTCCCGCCCAGGAGGTCCAGGCCTGGCATCCTTATGTCTCTAGAAACCCCACTGCCATCCTGGGAGGGCAGCTGCACGCTGGGCTGGCTTGGGCTTGTCCTGGGACACCCCTGCAGCCGGGGTGCAGCAGGGAATGCGGCTCTGTGGGGTTCCTGTGGGCAGGTTAGCGTGGAGCTGGGTTCCGGAAAGGAGTTGCTGCGCTGCCTGCCAGGACCCCTCCTCTGAGACAGGAGTGCCTTGTGGGACAGTGCACCAAAGTGCCCTGGGCATGAGGGGATCCTGCGTCTCACACACACTGACCCCGCATCAGGGTCCGTGCACCCCCCATACACTGACTTCTCATCAGGGTCCCTGCGTCCCACACACACTGACCCCGCATCGGGGACCCTGGGCTGCAGAAACTGTCCGTGATGTTGCCGTGCCCCTGGCTCTGGTGGCACTGGGACCCTCCAGGCTGGGCTGAGCATGGGCCCCCCACCAGTGCATACCCCAATACCAGCGGGAGTGGGCCTGGGCACGGGGACAGGGAGTGACACCCAAGGTGACCTGCCCCAGCCTCCTCCTGTACCCTGGGGGTTCTCCTTTCCCTTGGCTGAGGGAAGTGGCCTCTCCTGGATGAAACCTGGGTTCTGGCTGGGCGTGGGAGGAAAGGGGGATGAGCAGGACCCCAGACCTTGGGAATCCTGAGTTGGGGGTGACAGACTCTCCCTACGACGTGCCTGGAACTGTCTGGGGGCCCAGGCTGATCCCCCTCCTGAGGACAGGGCCCTCCTGGGGAGCCAGGCTCACAGGTTGTTCTGTGGGACTCAATGTGGGGCAGCGTCCTGGCCAGGATGAGGAAGACCATCACCGCGGGGTCTGCGGGAGGCACACGCAGGCCAAGCTGTAGTCCACCTGGCTCCCCGATCCGCTGCAGCCAGAGTCTCTCAGTCTTGGTCGGGACCTGAAGTCCGACCGCCATCCCTGAGGCTCCCCTGCCAGGCAGGCACCCCCCGCTTACAGGCCTTCCCCATCGCCTCCATTTGCTCCCATCCGAGCGACAGGCACCTCCTGGTGCCCTGGTTGAGGTTGGGGGTAAGCTGCCCTTGGACCTCCTCCCCGGGTCTGGGGCATAGCCTCAGCGCCGCAACCGAGCCGCCAGGCGCTCTCTGCTGGCCTTTGTCGGAAGTGCAGCCTGGCGTGAGCAGTTCTTTTCCCTGGAGATGGGACCCCAGGGCAGGCAGCATCGCTGGAAGCCAGGGCAGCCAGAGACCTGGTAACTCGTGGAGGGGTCCCCCACTGTCCACTGACAGCGGCAGTAGTAGCTGCGGACTATGCGGACTCAAGAGAGCCCCAGCCCATGTCAGCACCTGAGGCCAAAACCGAGTCAAGGGCTCGGTGTCCGGGCCAGCTGGGGACAGGCCTGGGGAACCAGGATGGCAAGGCGGACAGGAAGGCGCCGACTCCTGGACTGCCTGGGCCTGCTGGGGGTCTCCAGCCAGAGAGGTTGGGTACGACAAGGCACCCACCCTCGAAGGGCTGAGTGCCAGGCCGGCCCTGGGGGCCCACTCAGTCCACACCGGCAAGATGAAGGTGGAGTACAGAGACCTGGCGTCCTGCTGGCTCAGGGCACCGGCCTCAAACAGGTGCTTAATGAGCGCCGACTTCTCCTGCTCCAGCTGCGTGATGCGCTCACTCTTCTCGGTCACCTCCTGGGTGAGGAGTCGGTTCTGCTCCTTCAGCATGAGGATGATCTGCTGCTGCCATCCCGGAGACAAGGTGGACATCAGAACAGAGCAGGCGGCCCAGAGGAGGACGTGGGCAGGGCCTGGCTGGCCCAGGCTGCAGCCAGCAGCTCCTCCCGCCACCGGGCCACCTCCTCTACCTTGGGCAGTAGCCGTCCCAGTGGGCAAGGGCTCCCCACAGCCCCAACGTCGGCGCTGGCTCTGCTCTGGCCCAGGCGGCACTGGCACTCCTGCAGTCGTTGCAGCTGCTGCTGGTACCAGTTGCGGCCCGGCGCCATCATCTCCAAACCCTGCAGCAGCAACTCCTTCTCCTGCTTCAGTTCCTACATCTGCGTCAGCAGGCCGCAGTCCACGCCGCTGGTAATGGTGTGCCTCCGACGTTCCCCTCGGGCACGGGGGAGGGGGGCAGCCGGGCATCCCCTGAATCCGCCTCCAAGGCCCTGCAGGCCGCTGCACCTGCGTCGGCGCCCTGGCTCCGTTCCACCGCCGCGCTCTGGGACGGCTCGGGCTCTGCTGGGCAGGGCGCCGCCTTGGCGGGGGCGTACAGCTGCTCCAGGCTGCGGGCCGGGCCTCTGGGACCTGTCAGAGGCGCGCGAACGCCCAGGGACAGGGGCTTCCTCTCCAGGACCGTCAGCAGATCGACAGCCGGTGCAAACAGCAGGCGCTGCGGCGGCTGGTCTCCGGGCCCGGCCCGGGCGCGCGTGGGGTCCCGGGTGCGGCCGTCGGATCTCAGCAGCGAGGTGCGCAGACCCGCAACCAAGCGCTGGAAAGTCAGGTAGCAGCTGGCTGGGACCACCTGACTCAGGCCTTTCAGCGCCCGGCTAGGCAGCCCCCGGGCTTCGGCACCCTGCCAGCGGGACTGGATCTCTCGCAGGTGCAAGCAGCCGCGCCGCCGGTGGTCCAGGATGTCTAACAGGGTGAGCAGGCTCTGCAGGAAGGCGCGCAGCAGCCCAACGCAGCCCCGCTCGGCTGTCGCGGCCCGGGCCATGGGCTCCTGGCCTCGGTCCCCTAGACCACCCGCGTGAGTCCCCGCGCGACCCCACCGCGGGGCCAGCCCGGCGCACTCCCAAGACTTTCAATATACTTCGAATTAAGAAGATTTTAGTAGATGACCTTAATAAAATTACGTTTAATCCTATTATACTAATTGCTAATAGGGAGGTTGTTTGTTTGGTTTTGCTACCACAAAACTATCTGAAAAGAACATCTTCTGCTATGTGTCTTATATAATTTTTATAGGATACATGAAACGTTGTATGCATGAATGTGATACTCAGCATGATGTCAGAGTGATGTGATATGACAGCCATTCAATGCCTTATTTTTTTTTTCCAAAATACTTCTGGTGATTGCTTTTTCCATTAGCACAAAATCTACTTAAGTTCAGTTCTACAAAGACCCATGATTCATTTTTATATACGTGTCACAGTTCTGGGTGGTGAAAACTAAATGAAGGAATGCAAAAAGTGAAAACTAAATGCTTACTAAAGAAGTGTGTCCTGAGGGCACGCCCAAGATGGCAGAATAGGAACAGCTCCAGCCTCCAGCTCTCAGCGTGAGCAACACAGAAGAGGGGTGATTTCTGCATTTTCAACTGAGGTACCGGGTTCATCTCCCTGGGGCATGTGGGACAGTTGGCGCTGGTCCTGGTCCAGGGGTGCAGCCTGACCAGCCAGAGCTCAAGCAGGGTGAGGCATGCCTCACCTGGGAAGTGCAAGGGGGAAGGGAATTCCTTTTCCTAGCCAAAGGAAATTGAGACACACAACACCTGGAAAATCAGGTAACTCCCACCCTAATAGCGTGCTTTACTAAGGGTCTTAGCAAACTGCACACCAGGAGATTATATCCCACACCAGGCCCAGAGGGTCCCACATCCAGGGAGCCTCCCTCATTGCTAGCACAGCAGTCTGAGATCTAACAGGAAGGCAGCAGCCATGCTGGGGGAGAGGCGCCTGCCTTTGCTGAGGCTTAAGTAGGTAAACAAAGCTGCTGGGAAGCTCGAACTGGGTGGAGCTCACAGCAGCTCAAGGAAACCTGCCTGTCTCTGTAGACTCCACATCTGGGGACAGGGCACAGTAAACAATAATAAACTCAGCAGCTCTGAAGACGCAAACGACTCTGTCTGACAGCTTTGAAGAGAGCAGTGGATCTCCCAACACGGAGGTTGAGATCTGAGAAGCGACAGACTGCCTGCTCAAGTGGGTCCCTGACCCCTGAGTAGCCTACCTTGGAGACATTCCCCACTAGGGTCAGTCTGACACCCCACACCCCACAGGGTGGAGTACACCCCTGAGAGGAAGCTTCCAAAGCAAGAATCAGACAGGTACACTCGCTGTTCAGCAATATTCTATCTTCTGCAGCCTCTGCTGCTGATACCCAGGCAAACAGGGTCTGGAGTGGACCTCAAGCAAACTCCGACAGACCTACAGCTGAGGTCCTGACTGTTAGAAGGAAAACTAACAAACAGAAAGGACACCCACACCAAAACACCATCACTATGTCACCATCATCAAAGACCAAAGGCAGATAAAACCACAAAGATGGGGAAAAGCAGCAGAAACCTGGGCAGAGGTAAATGCCCCTGTCTGACAGCTTTGAAGAGAGCAGTGGATCTCCCAGCACAGAGGTTGAGATCTGAGAACAGGGAGACTGCCTGCTCAAGTGGGTCCCTGACCCCTAAGTAGCCTAACTGGGAGACATCCCCCACTAGTTGCAGACCTACACCTCACACGGTGGGGTACACCCCTGAGATGAAGCTTCCAGAGCAAGAATCAGACAGCAACACTCACCGTTCAGCAATATTCAATCTTCAGCAGCCTCTGCTGCTGATACACAGGCAAACATGGTCTGGAGTGGGCCATGAGCAAACTCCAACAGACCTGTAGCTGAGGTCCTGACTGTTAGAAGGAAAACTCTCATACAGAAAGGACATCCACACCAAAACCTCATCGGTACGTCACCGTCATCAAAGACCAAAGGTAGATAAAACCACAAAGATGGGGAAAAAGCAGCAGAAACCTGGGCAGAGGTAAATGCCCCTGTCTGACAGCTTTGAAGAGAGCAGTGGATCTCCCAGCACAGAGGTTGAGATCTGAGAACAGGGAGACTGCCTGCTCAAGTGGGTCCCTGACCCCTAAGTAGCCTAACTGGGAGACATCCCCCACTAGTTGCAGACCTACACCTCACATGGTGGGGTACACCCCTGAGATGAAGCTTCCATAGCAATAATCAGACAGCAACACTCACCGTTCAGCAATATTCAAACTACAGCAGCCTCCGCTGCTGATTCCCAGACAAACAGGGTCTGGAGTGGACCTCAAGCAAACTCCGACAGACCTACAGCTGATGTTCATGACTGTTAGAAGGAAAAATAACAAAAATAAAGTTAACCCACACCAAAAAAACATCACTATGTCACCATCATCAAAGACCAAAAGAAGATAAAACCAAAAAGATGGGGAAAAAGCAGTGCAGAAACCTGGGCAGAGGTAAATGCCCCTGTCTGACAGCTTTGAAGAGAGCAGTGGATCTCCCAGCACAGAGGTTGAGATCTGAGAACAGGGAGACTGCCTGCTCAAGTGGGTCCCTGACCCCTAAGTAGCCTAACTGGGAGACATCCCCCACTAGTTGCAGACCTACACCTCACACGGTGGGGTACACCCCTGAGATGAAGCTTCCAGAGCAAGAATCAGACAGCAACACTAACCGTTCAGCAATATTCAATCTTCAGCAGCCTCCGCTGCTGATTCCCAGACAAACAGGGTCTGGAGTGGACCTCAAGCAAACTCCGACAGACCTACAGCTGATGGTCCTGACTGTTAGAAGGAAAACTAACAAACAGAAAGGTCACCCACACCAAAACACCATCACTATGTCACCATCATCAAAGACCAAAAGCAGATAAAACCACAAAGATGGGGAAAAAGCAGCAGAAACCTGGGCAGAGGTAAATGCCCTGTCTGACAGCTTTGAAGAGAGCAGTGGATCTCCCAGCACAGAGGTTGAGATCTGAGAACAGGAGACTGCCTGCTCAAGTGGGTCCCTGACCCCTGAGTAGCCTAACTGGGAGACATCCCCACTAGTTGCAGACCTACACCTCACACGGTGGGGTACACCCCTGAGATGAAGCTTCCAGAGCACGAATCAGACAGGAACACTCATTGTTCAGCAATATTCTATCTTCTGCAGCCTCCCCTGCTGATACCCAGGCACACAGGGTCTGGAGTGGACCTCAAGCAAACTCCAACAGACCTACAGCTGACGGTCCTGACTGTTAGAATGAAAACTAACAAACAGAAGGGACACCCACACCAAAACACCATCACTATGTCACCATCATCAAAGACCAAAGGCAGATAAAACCACAAAGATGGGGAAAAAGCAGCAGAAACCTGGGCAGAGGTAAATGCCCTGTCTGACAGCTTTGAAGAGAGCAGTGGATCTCCCAGCACAGAGGTTGAGATCTGAGAACAGGGAGACTGCCTGCTCAAGTGGGTCCCTGACCCCTAAGTAGCCTAACTGGGAGACATCCCCCACTAGTTGCAGACCTACACCTCACACGGTGGGGTACACCCCTGAGATGAAGCTTCCAGAGCAAGAATCAGACAGCAACACTCACCATTCAGCAATATTCAATCTTCAGCAGCCTCTGCTGCTGATTCCCAGACAAACAGGGTCTGGAGTGGACCTCAAGCAAACTCCGACAGACCTACAGCTGATGGTCCTGACTGTTAGAAGGAAAACTAACAAACAGAAAGGACCCACACCAAAACACCATCACTATGTCACCATCATCAAAGACCAAAGGCAGATAAAACCACAAAGATGGGGAAAAAGCAGCAGAAACCTGGGCAGAGGTAAATGCCCTGTCTGACCGCATGGACGAGAGCAGTGGATCTCCCAGCACAGAGGTTGAGATCTGAGACCAGGGAGACTGCCTGCTCAAGTGGGTCCCTGACCCCTAAGTAGC
The DNA here is from genome assembly GCA_014849445.1 of Cercopithecus mona. Classification (NCBI taxonomy): domain Eukaryota; kingdom Metazoa; phylum Chordata; class Mammalia; order Primates; family Cercopithecidae; genus Cercopithecus; species Cercopithecus mona. Next base: position 10,654 of record JABBCR010000870.1, on the reverse strand, counting down.
CTAACTGGGAGACATCCCCCACTAGTTGCAGACCTACACCTCACACGGTGGGGTACACCCCTGAGATGAAGCTTCCAGAGCAAGAATCAGACAGCAACACTCACCATTCAGCAATATTCAATCTTCAGCAGCCTCTGCTGCTGATTCCCAGACAAACAGGGTCTGGAGTGGACCTCAAGCAAACTCCGACAGACCTACAGCTGATGGTCCTGACTGTTAGAAGGAAAACTAACAAACAGAAAGGTCACCCACACCAAAACACCATCACTATGTCACCATCATCAAAGACCAAAAGCAGATAAAACCACAAAGATGGGGAAAAGCAGCAGAAACCTGGGCAGAGGTAAATGCCCCTGTCTGACAGCTTTGAAGAGAGCAGTGGATCTCCCAGCACAGAGGTTGAGATCTGAGAACAGGGAGACTGCCTGCTCAAGTGGGTCCCTGACCCCTAAGTAGCCTAACTGGGAGACATCCCCCACTAGTTGCAGACCTACACCTCACACGGTGGGGTACACCCCTGAGATGAAGCTTCCAGAGCAAGAATCAGACAGCAACACTCACCGTTCAGCAATATTCAATCTTCAGCAGCCTCCGCTGCTGATTCCCAGACAAACAGGGTCTGGAGTGGACCTCAAGCAAACTCCGACAGACCTACAGCTGATGGTCCTGACTGTTAGAAGGAAAACTAACAAACAGAAAGGTCACCCACACCAAAACACCATCACTATGTCACCATCATCAAAGACCAAAAGCAGATAAAACCACAAAGATGGGGAAAAAGCAGTGCAGAAAAGCTGGAAATTCAAAAAATCAGAGCACATCTCCCCTTCCAAAGGAATGCAGCTCATTGCCAGCAACGGAACAAAGCTGGACAGAGAAGGACTTTGACGAGTTGAGAGAAGAAGGCTTCAGTCAATCAAACTTCTCAGAACTAAAGGAGGAACTATGTAACCAGTGCAAAGAAACTAAAAACCTTGAAAAAAGATTTGACGAATGGCTAACTAGAATAATCAATGTAGAGAAGTCCTTAAAAGAACTGATAGAGATGAAAACCATAACATGAGAACTATGTGAAAAATGCACAAGCTTCAGTAACCAACTCGATCAACTGGAAGAAAGAGTATCAGTGATTGAAGAACAAATGAATGAAATGAAGTGAGAAGAGAAGTGTAGAGAAAAAGGAGTAAAAAGAAATGAACAAAGCCTCCAAGAAATATGGGATTATGGGAAAAGACCAAATCTACGTCTGATTGGTGTGCCTGAAAGTGACGGGGAATATGGAACCAAGTTGGAAAACACTCTGCAGGATATCATCCAGGAGAATTTCCCCAATCTAGTAAGGCAGGCCAATATTCAAATTCAGGAAATACAGAGAATGCCACAAAGACACTCCTCGAGAAGAGCAACTCCAAGACACGTAATTGTGAGATTCATCAAAGTTGAAATGAAAGAAAAAATGTTAAGGGCAGCCAGAGAGAAAGGTCGGGATACCCACAAAGGGAAGCCCATCAGACTAACAGCAGATCTCTCAGCAGAAACTCTACAAGCCAGGAGAGAGTGGGGGCCAATAGTCAACATTCTTAAAGAAAAGAATTTTCAACCCAGAATTTCATATCCAGCCAAACTAAGTTTCATAAGTGAAAGAGAAATAAAATCCTTTAAAGACAACCAAATACTTAGAGATTTTTTCACCACCAGGCCTGCCCTACAAGAGACCCTGAAGGAAGCACTAAACATGGAAAGGAACAACCAGTACCAGCCATTGCAAAAACGTGTCAAAATGTAAAGTCCATCGCTGCTAGGAAGAAACTGCATCAACTAACGAGCAAAATACCATCTAATATCATAATGACAGGATCAAGTTCACACATAACAATATTAACCTTAAATGTAAATGGACTAAATGGTCCAATTAAAAGACAAAGACTGGCAAATTGGATAAAGAGTCAAGACCCATCAGTTTTCTGTATTCAGGAGACCTATCTCACATGCAGAGACACACATAGACTCAAGATAAACGGATGGAGGAAGATTTACCAAGCAAATGGAAAACAAAAAAAAGCAGGGGTTGCAATCCTAGTCTCTGATAAAACAGACTTTAAACCATCAAAGATCAAAAGAGACAAAGAAGGCCATTACATAATGGTAAAGGGATCAATTCATCAGGAAGAGCTAAGTATCCTAAATATATATGCACCCAAAACAGGAGCACTCAGATTCATAAAGCAAGTCCTTAGAGACTTACGAAGAGACTTAGACTCCCTACAATAATAATGGGAGACTTTAACACTCCACTGTCAACATTAGACAGATCAACGAGACAGAAAGTTAACAAGCATATCCAGGAATTGAATTCAACTCTGCACCAAGTGGACCTAATAGACATCTACATAACTCTCCACCCTAAATCAACAGAATACACATTCTTCTCAGCACCACATCGCACTTATTCCAAAATTGACCACATAGTTAGAAGTAAAGCACTCCTCAGCAAATGTAAAAGACAAGAAATTATAACAAAGTATCTCTCAGACCACAGTGCAATCAAGCTAGAACTCAGGACTAAGAAACTCCATCAAAACCGCACAACTACATGGAAACGGAACAACCTGCTCCTGAATGACTACTGGGTACATAACGAAATGAAGGCAGAAATAAAGATGGTTTCTCTTTGGAACCAATGAGAACAAAGATACAACATACCAGAATCTCTGGGACACATTTAAAGCAGTGTGTAGAGGGAAATTTATAGCACTAAATGCCCACAAGAGAAAGCAGGAAAGATCTAAAATTGACACACTAACATCACAATTAAAAGAACTAGAGAAGCAAGAGTAAACACATTCAAAAGCAAGCAGAAGGCAAGAAATTACTAAGATCAGAGCAGAACTGAAGGAGATAGAGACACAAAAAACCCTTCAAAAAAATCAATGAATCCAGGAGCTGGTTTTTGGAAAAGTTAAACAAAATTGATAGACCACTAGCAAGACTAATAAAGAAGAAAAGAGAGAAGAATGAAATAGACGCAATAAAAAATGATGAAGGGGATATGACCACTGACTCAACAGAAATACAACCTACCATCAGAGTGAACAGGCAACCTACAGAATGGGAGAAAATTTTTGCAATGTACTCATCTGACAAAGGGCTAATATCCAGAACCTACAAAGAACTTAAGTTTACAAGAAAAAAACAACCACATCAACAAGTGGGCAAAGGATATGAACAGACACTTCTCAAAAGAAGACATTCATACAGCCAACAGACACATGAAAAAATGCTCATCATCACTCGCCATCAGAGGAAAGCAATTCAAAACCACAATGAGATACCATCTCACACCAGAAAGATTATAAGTCATGCTGCTATAAAGACACAACTTGAATCAACCCAAATGTCCATCAGTGACAGACTGGATTAAGAAAATGTGGCACATATACACCATGGAATACTATGCAGCCATAAAAAAGGATGAGTTTGTGTCCTTTGTAGGGACATGGATGCAGTTGGAAACCTTCATTCTCAGGAAACTATCGCAAGAAGAGAAAACCAAACACCGCATGTTCTCACTCATAGGTGGGAATTGAACAATGAGATCACTTGGACACAGGAAGGGAAACATCACACATCGGGTCCTATTATGTGGAGGGGGGAGGGGGAAAGGATAGCATTAGGAGATATACCTAATGTAAATGAGGAGTTAATGGGTGCAGCACACCAACGTGGCACTTGTATACATATGTAACAAATCTGCACGTTGTGCACATGTACCCTAGAACTTAAAGTATATTAAAAAAAAGTACAAAAAAAAAGTGTGGTTTTTTCGGGGCGGAGCAAGATGGCCGAATAGGAACAGCTCCAGTCTCCAACTCCCAGCGTGAGCGACACAGAAGACCGGTGATTTCTGCATTTTCAACTGAGGTACTGGGTTCATCTCACTGGGGAGTGCCAGACGGTCGGTGCCGGTCAGCTGCTGCAGCTCGACCAGCGAGAGCTGAAGCAGGGAGAGGCATTGCCTCACCTGGAAAGCGCGAGGGGGAAGGGAATCCCTTTTCCTAGCCAGGGGAACTGAGACACACAACACCTGGAAAATCGGGTAACTCCCACCCCAATACTGCGCTTTAAGCAAACCGGCACACCAGGAGATTATATCCCACACCAGGCCCAGAGGGTCCCACATCCAGGGAGCCTCCCTCATTGCTAGCACAGCAGTCTGAGATCTAACAGGAAGGCAGCAGCCATGCTGGGGGAGAGGCGCCTGCCTTTGCTGAGGCTTAAGTAGGTAAACAAAGCCTCCCCGAACTCCAATTGGGTGGAGCCCACCACAGCTCAAGGAGGCTGGCCTGCCTCTGTAGACTCCTCCTCTGGGGACAGGGCATAACTAAACGAAAAGCAGCAGAAACCTGGGCAGAGGTAAATGCCCCTGTCTGACAGCTTTGAAGAGAGCAGTGGATCTCCCAGCACAGAGGTTGAGATCTGAGAACAGGGAGACTGCCTGCTCAAGTGGGTCCCTGACCCCTAAGTAGCCTAACTGGGAGACATCCCCCACTAGTTGCAGACCTACACCTCACACGGTGGGGTACACCCCTGAGATGAAGCTTCCAGAGCAAGAATCAGACAGCAACACTCACCGTTCAGCAATATTCAATCTTCAGCAGCCTCCGCTGCTGATTCCCAGACAAACAGGGTCTGGAGTGGACCTCAAGCAAACTCCGACAGACCTACAGCTGATGGTCCTGACTGTTAGAAGGAAAACTAACAAACAGAAAGGTCACCCACACCAAAACACCATCACTATGTCACCATCATCAAAGACCAAAAGCAGATAAAACCACAAAGATGGGGAAAAAGCAGTGCAGAAAAGCTGGAAATTCAAAAAATCAGAGCGCATCTCCCCTTCCCTTCCAAAGGAATGCAGCTCATTGCCAGCAACGGAACAAAGCTGGACAGAGAAGGACTTTGACGAGTTGAGAGAAGAAGGCTTCAGTCAATCAAACTTCTCAGAACTAAAGGAGGAACTATGTAACCAGTGCAAAGAAACTAAAAACCTTGAAAAAAGATTTGACGAATGGCTAACTAGAATAATCAATGTAGAGAAGTCCTTAAAAGAACTGATAGAGATGAAAACCATAACATGAGAACTATGTGAAAAATGCACAAGCTTCAGTAACCAACTCGATCAACTGGAAGAAAGAGTATCAGTGATTGAAGAACAAATGAATGAAATGAAGTGAGAAGAGAAGTGTAGAGAAAAAGGAGTAAAAAGAAATGAACAAAGCCTCCAAGAAATATGGGATTATGTAAAAAGACCAAATCTACGTCTGATTGGGGTGCCTGAAAGTGAGGGGGAAAATGGAACCAAGTTGGAAAACACTCTGCAGGATATCATCCAGGAGAACTTCCCCAACCTAGTAGGGCAGGCCAACATTCAAATCCAGGAAATACAGAGAACGCCACAAAGATACTCCTCGAGAAGAGCAACTCCAAGACACATAATTGCCAGATTCACCAAAGTTGAAATGAAGGACAAAATCTTAAGGGCAGCCAGAGAGAAAGGTCGGGTTACCCACAAAGGGAAGCCCATCAGACTAACAGCAGATCTCTCGGCAGAAACTCTTCAAGCCAGAAGAGAGTGGGGGCCAATATTCAACATTCTTAAAGAAAAGAATTTTAAACCCAGAATTTTGTATCCAGCCAAACTAAGTTTCATAAGTGAAGGAGAAATAAAATCCTTTACAGATAAGCAAATGCTTAGAGATTTTGTCACCACTAGGCCTGCCTTACAAGAGACCCTGAAGGAAGCACTAAACATGGAAAGGAACAACCAGTACCAGCCATTGCAAAAACATGCCAAAATGTAAAGACCATCAAGGCTAGGAAGAAATTGCATCAACTAACGAGCAAAATAATCAGCTAATGTCATAATGACAGGATCAAGTTCACACATAACAATCTTAACCTTAAATGTAAAAGGACTAAATGCTCCAATTAAAAGACACAGACTGGCAAACTGGATAAAGAGTCAAGACCCATCAGTCTGCTGTATTCAGGAGACCCATCTCACATGCAGAGACATACATAGGCTCAAAATAAAGGGATGGAGGAAGATTTACCAAGCAAATGGAAAACAAAAAAAAGCAGGGGTTGCAATCCTAGTCTCTGATAAAACAGACTTTAAACCATCAAAGATCAAAAGAGACAAAGAAGGCCATTACATAATGGTAAAGGGATCAATTCAACAGGAAGAGCTAACTATCCTAAATATATATGCACCCAATACAGGAGCACCCAGATTCATAGAGCAAGTCCTTAGAGACTTACAAAGAGACTTAGACTCCCATACAATAATAATGGGAGACTTCAACACTCCACTGTCAACATTAGACAGATCAACGAGACAGAAAGTTAACAAGGATATCGAGGAATTGAACTCATCTCTGCAGCAAGCAGACCTAATAGACATCTATAGAACTCTCCACCCCAAATCAACAGAATATACATTCTTCTCAGCACCACATCGCACTTATTCCAAAATTGACCACATAGTTGGAAGTAAAGCACTCCTCAGCAAATGTAAAAGACAAGAAATTATAACAAACTGTCTCTCAGATCACAGTGCAATCAAACTAGAACTCAGGACTAAGAAACTCCATCAAAACCGCACAACTACATGGAAACGGAACAACCTGCTCCTGAATGACTACTGGGTACATAACGAAATGAAGGCAGAAATAAAGATGGTTTCTCTTTGGAACCAATGAGAACAAAGATACAACATACCAGAATCTCTGGGACACATTTAAAGCAGTGTGTAGAGGGAAATTTATAGCACTAAATAGCCTCAAGCAAAAACAGGAAAGATCTAAAATTGACACACTAACATCACAATTAAAAGAACTAGAGAAGCAAGAGTAAACACATTCAAAAGCAAGCAGAAGGCAAGAAATTACTAAGATCAGAGCAGAACTGAAGGAGATAGAGACACAAAAAACCCTTCAAAAAAATCAATGAATCCAGGAGCTGGTTTTTGGAAAAGTTAAACAAAATTGATAGACCACTAGCAAGACTAATAAAGAAGAAAAGAGAGAAGAATGAAATAGACGTAATAAAAAATGATAAAGGGGATATCACCACCAATCCCACAGAAATACAAACTACCATCAGAGAATGCTATAAACACGTCTATGCAAATAAACTAGAAAACCTAGAAGAAATGCATAATTTACTGGACACTTACACTCTCCCAAGACTAAACCAGGAAGAAGTTGAATCCCTGAATAGACCAATAGCTGACTCTGAAATTGAGTCAATAATTAATAGCCTACCAACCAAAAAAAGTCCAGGACCAGACAGATTCACAGCTGAATTCTACCAGAGGTATAAGGAGAAGGTGGTACCATTGCTTCTGATACTATTCCAATCAATAGAAAAAGAGAGAATCCTCCCTAACTCTTTTTACGAGGCCAACATCATCCTGATACCACAGCCTGACAGAGATACAACAAAAAAGAGAATTTTAGACCAATATCCCTGATGAACATTGATGCAAAATCCTCAATAAAATACTGACAATCCAAATCCAGCAGCACATCAAAACGCTTATCCACCATGATCAAGTGGGCTTCATCCCTGGGATGCAAAGCTGGTTCAACGTATGCAAATCAATAAATGTAATCCAGCATATAAACAGAACCAAAGACAAAAACCACATGATTATCTCAATAGGTGCCGAAAAGGCCTTTGACAAAATTCAACAGCCCTTCATACTAAAAACTCTCAATAAATTCGGTATTGATGGAATGTATCTCAAAATAATAAGAGCTCCTTATAACAAACTGTCTCTCAGACCACAGTGCAATCAAACTAGAACTCAGGACTAAGAAACTCAATCAAAACCGCACAACTACATGGAAACTGAACAACCTGCTCCTGAATGACTACTGGGTACATAAGGAAATGAAGGCAGAAATAAAGATGTTCTTTGAAACCAATGAGAACAAAGATACAACATACCAGAATCTCTGGGACACATTTAAAGCAGTGTGTAGAGGGAAATTTATAGCACTAAATGCCCACAAGAGAAAGCAGGAAAGATCTAAAATTGACACACTAACATCACAATTAAAAGAACTAGAGAAGCAAGAGCAAACACATTCAAAAGCTAGCAGAAGGCAAGAAATAACTAAGATCAGAGCAGAACTGAAGGAGATAGAGACACAAAAAAACCTTCAAAAAATCAATGAATCCAGGAGCTGGTTTTTGAAATGATCAAGAAAATAGACCACCAGCAAGACTAATAAAGAAGAAAAGAGAGAAGAATGAAATAGATGCAATTAAAAATGATAAAGGGGATATTACCACCAATCACACAGAAATACAAACTATCATCAGAGAATACTATAAACACCTCCACGCAAATAAACTAGAAAACCTAGAAGAAATGGATAAATTCCTGGACACATACACCTTTCCAAGACTAAACCAGGAAGAAGTTGAATCCCTGAATAGATCAATAACAGGCTCAGAAATTGAGGCAATAATTAATAGCCTACCAACCAAAAAAAGTCCAGGACCAGACAGATTCACAGCTGAATTCTACCAGAGGTATAAGGAGAAGGTGGTACCATTGCTTCTGATACTATTCCAATCAATAGAAAAAGAGAGAATCCTCCCTAACTCTTTTTACGAGGCCAACATCATCCTGATACCACAGCCTGACAGAGATACAACAAAAAAGAGAATTTTAGACCAATATCCCTGATGAACATTGATGCAAAATCCTCAATAAAATACTGACAATCCAAATCCAGCAGCACATCAAAACGCTTATCCACCATGATCAAGTGGGCTTCATCCCTGGGATGCAAAGCTGGTTCAACGTATGCAAATCAATAAATGTAATCCAGCATATAAACAGAACCAAAGACAAAAACCACATGATTATCTCAATAGGTGCCGAAAAGGCCTTTGACAAAATTCAACAGCCCTTCATACTAAAAACTCTCAATAAATTCGGTATTGATGGAACGTATCTCAAAATAATAAGAGCTATTTATGACAAACCCACAGCCAACATCATACTGGATGGGCAAAAACTGGAAGCATTCCCTTTGAAAACTGGCACAAGACAGGGATGCCCTCTCTCACCACTCCTATTCAACATAGTGTTGGAAGTTCTGGCTAGGGCAATCAGGCAAGAGAAAGAAATAAAGGGTATTCGGTTAGGAAATGAAAAAGTCAAATTGTCCCTGTTTGCAGATGACATGATTGTATATTTAGAAAACCCCATTGTCTCAGCCCAAAATCTCCTTCAGCTGATAAGAAACTTCAGCAAAGTCTCAGGATTCAAAATCCATGTGCAAAAATCACAAGCATTCTTTTACACCAGTAACAGACAGAGAGCCAAATCATGAATGGACTCCCATTCACAATAGCTTCAAAGAGAATAAAATACCTAGGAATCCAGCTTACAAGGGATGTGAAAGACCTCTTCAAGGAGAACTACAAACCACTGCTCAGTGAAATAAAAGAGGACACAAACAAATGGAAGAACACACCATGCTCATGGATAGAAAGAATCAGTATTGTGAAAATGGCCATACTGCCCAAGGTAATTTATAGATTCAATGCCATCCCCATTAAGCTACCAATGACTTTCTTCACAGAATTGGAAAAAACTGCTTTAGAGTTCATATGGAACCAAAAAAGAGCCTGCATTGCCAAGACAATCCTAAGCCAAAAGAACAAAGCTGGAGGCATCACGCTACCTGACTTCAAACTATACTACAAGGCTACAGCAACCAAAACAGCATGGTACTGGTACCAAAACAGAGATATAGACCCATGGAACACAACAGAGCCCTCAGAAATAATACCACACATCTACAGCCATCTGATCTTTGACAAACCTGACAAAAACAAGAAATGGGGAAAGGATTCCCTGTTTAATAAATGGTGCTGGGAAAATTGGCTAGCCACAGGTAGAAAGCTGAAACTGGATCCTTTTCTTACTCCTTATATGAAAATTAATTCAAGATGGATTAGAGACTTCAATGTTAGACTTTATGGTTAAAACCATAAAACCCTTAGAAGAAAACCTAGACAATACCATTCAGGACGTAGGCATGGGCAAGGACTTCATGACTAAAACACCAAAAGCAATGGCAACAAAAGCCAAAATTGACAAATGGGATCTAATTAAACTAAAGAGCTTCTGCACAGCAAAAGAAACTACCATCAGAGTGAACAGGCAACCTACAGAATGGGAGAAAATTTTTGCAATGTACTCATCTGACAAAGGGCTAATATCCAGAACCTACAAAGAACTTAAGTTTACAAGAAAAAAACAACCACATCAACAAGTGGGCAAAGGATATGAACAGACACTTCTCAAAAGAAGACATTCATACAGCCAACAGACACATGAAAAAATGCTCATCATCACTCGCCATCAGAGGAAAGCAATTCAAAACCACAATGAGATACCATCTCACACCAGTTAGAATGGCAATCATTAAAATGTCAGGAAACAACAGGTGCTGGAGAGGATGTGGAGAAATAGGAACACTTTTACACTATTGTTGGGACTGTAAAGTAGTTCAACTATTTTGGAAAACAGTGTGATGATTCCTCAAGGATCTAGAACTAGAAATAC
>JABBCR010001384.1:0-81288 GCA_014849445.1 Cercopithecus mona | reverse complement strand
CATAAGAATGAGTGGAGACTCAGGCCTCTGAAGATTATTTTTTGCTTTTTACATGTCTGTGGAAGGATGCAGGGCTACTCAGTAGTGAACTGGAATAGGCTGGCTCCCAAGGCTGATTGTTACATTTTCAGTGTTTTACAAGCTACCTGACATCAAGTTGTTAGCTTGAAATCGGTGATGGAGTGAGTGTATTTACACCATAGAAATTGGTAAATGCAGCAAGTCAGGACCTTTTTTGCCTCCAGAGAGACAATGTTATTGACCATCATGCCACTGGCCCCACTTTGTTAAACTTTATGTCACAGGACAACTTTACTCCAGGCAATTGAATTAAGAGTTGAGTTTAGGAGAATTGTCTTGATGCAGGGTGGGGCGCTCAGAAGGACTGACTGTGGAAATTTGCTAGGCTCACATTCCCTCTGACAGGAAGCATCTGGCTAGCTAACATGTCTATTTGGGGTTGGAGTGCTGACCTGAAGGGCCTCCTGTTGGGGGGAGTTGTGCTCCATGGACTGTCTGCTAATCATGAATGATTGCTTTTGAATGGCCTTTCTGATTTTGAGAAAGAAAAATTTGATTCCCAGAGAAAGAAAAATTTGATTCCCAGAGAAAGAAAAATTTGATTCCCAGAGAAAGAAAAATTTGATTCCCAGAGAAAGAAAAATTTGATTCCCAGAGAAAGAAAAATTTGATTCCCAGAGAAAGAAAAATTTGATTCCCAGAGAAAGAAAAATTTGATTCCCAGAGAAAGAAAAATTTGATTCCCAGAGAAAGAAAAATTTGATTCCCAGAGAAAGAAAAATTTGATTCCCAAATCTTGAGACCAGATTTGTTAATTAGTGCTATTATTTCACTGGAGGCTGCCCTATTGAGAGCTCTGGGTGGAATTTGCAACAGCAACTTTTGAAGCAAAGCAACAGAATCCACTTTACTTCTTATTTATCTTCTTCAATTTATTCACTCTGGTTTAGGCTTAGATATCTAAAAGTCATTTTTTTCAGACAGGAAATATCTGAATTATTCATATCCTTTTCATATTATGAGCTGAGCATATCAGTCTTGAGAAATCACTGCTGCATATCTTAGACTGCTGTTCCCACATGTTAGTTTGTTAACATCTCTGAGTGAGATTAAAAATTTGATGGTCAGCCACACAGGAAGTTGTGGAAATAATAAAGATTATGGGCAAACCTAAGATGATACAAGTGGCAAGTTTAAACTCAGATATGATACTCTTCATGTCTACATGGTTCATATTTCTGTTACTTGTTGATTTTTTTTTTTAAAGAAAAAGTCACTGGATGATCTGAGTGTTTAATTATATTTTACTAATACTCGTTCTGCATTTTCCCTTCTATAATGGTCAAAATGAAATTTTTACAGGAAACTTTCCTAAGAATACATCTTCCCCCAAATGGAAATATATTCACTTCACATATTTCTTTTTAATAATACATATTGTAAAATTAAATCAGTACCTAAAAAGTATAAGTGACACTTAGTCCTGTTGACCTAAATAAGAAACAGAGTGAGGCTGAGAGAAAAAGATATTTATTTGGAAGTGAGCTTTGCAATGGGGATATATGTGCCACAGTAAACTATGTGCATGTTCAGGGAGGTAAAGGAAGACAAAGGTTTTTTTTAAAGGAAAATGAAGAAGATTACATAATTGTTTTGAGGCAATTAGCCTTGGCAACAGTAAAGATCAATAACAAAAGTGATTCCAGTCCGAGGTTGGGCGGGCAGTTGCTGGGTAGATGTCCTTGTAGAGGTATTTTTAATGAAAAGTTGTGATGGAATTTGTGCAAGGTTGTGGTTTTTGCAGTCATTGGTGATAATTTTTGTTATCAGGCATATAAGCATGAGAACCTTTCCTTCATGGCTTTCCCTGTCTCTATTTGTCAGATTTCTTTTTAAACATTAGTGACTCCATTTTGATTTTTACAGTGTTCATATGCTACTCTCCAAAGATGAGTGAGAGATACTTTTTATAAACCTGAGGTGATACCTGTGATGTAGTATGTTAAGTGTGAAAGGCAAGTTAGAGAGAAATGTGTATAGCATGATGTGATTTGTGTGCAGAAATATACCCTTGAATATGGGAGAATTTATACCCTTGACAAAAAGTATGTGTTTTTGCTCATAAATGAGCAATAGATGAATAGCAACCATTTCTTTCCTGATGGCTTGGAGGTACTTCATTGTACATATGCACCATAATATATGAAATCAGTCTGCTATTGGTGGATGCTCAGGATATCACAGTTTTAGAATTCTACATAGTTATGGAACATACAACATTATTGTTCTATATAGTAATCCTATTAGTTTTCCATGGCTGCTCTGACAAGTGGCCACAAACTCAGTGGCTTACAATGACACAAAGTTATTTTCTGACAGCTCTGGAGGACAGAAGTCCAAGATCAGTTTCAGCAGGCCAAAATTAAGACATTGGCAGGACTGTGTTTTCCTGTAGGCTTTGAGGAGAATCTGCTTTCATGCCCTTTCTGCTTTCTAGAGGCTACCTGCATTCCTCGGCTTGTGGGCTCTCTCCCTCCAGCAATCGCATCACTCCAACTTCTGCTTCCATTGTCACATTTTCTTCTCTTACTCTCCTAGCTTGCTTTTTCCCTTATAGGGAATCTGTGATTATGTTGGGTCCACCTGGATAATAGGGAATAATCTCCCCACCTCAAGGTACTCAGCTTAATCAAACCTGCAAGGTCCTTTTTGCCTTGTAAGGCAATATATTCGTAAGTTCTGGGGATTAGGATGTGAACATCTTTGTGGAGCACTATTTGGGGACTTAACTGTGGGTTCTGGAAATACAAAAATGAATGGCACAGTTTTCTGCATTTCAAGGGGTTGTAGCCTTGAAAGGAGTGGGGAACTCATGAAAGAATGTTGGGTGTTGGAAGATCTGCATTCATAGTGGCTGAGCCTCAGGTATAAGGTGGCAGGTGGCCAAAAGGAAAGTGGGAGTAAATTGGAGCCAGACCAACACATGCTTATGTGAGCTCATGAACTAGGACCGTATCTTGTGGATCACGACTTTTTGTCCTGGGTTTAGGTTTCTGAACCACCTGGCCTTGTATGTCAGATTTTAGGCATGTGTGCATTTCCCTGTGGAGAAGGTCCATGATGATGTTCATCAGATAGCAATGTGGTTCATGAGTCCAAAGTTTAGTGCCACAGCTCTGATTGATGTGATGCCTTTGGAGGACTTTAAGTAAGGAAATGACCTAATTGAAGTTGTACCTTGGAAAACTGGCCTTGAGTGGAACTTTGGGGTATAGGAGTAGAGGCAGGGGCATCCTTAGGAGGCCCTGGAGTAATGGGGGCCAAAGATGATGGGCAGGGCAGGCAATGGAACAGAGCATTGGGACTGGGTCTAAGGTAGGAGGGGAGAAACTTGGATGACGTGCCTTGGATGACTTCATGGATGAGCAGGACAGAGAGTAATTGGCAGCATTCTGCATGAATGAAGGCCCTGTTAGTGGACCAAGGGAATATAGATAGTGAGCAGGCTTAGGGGTTATCATGGGGTGGCAGGGAGCTGATAAATTCAGCTTTAAGGTTAGGCACACTGGCTTACACTGGGAATCTCAGCAATTTGGGAGGCTGGATGGGAGGATCACTTGAGTGCAAGAGTTTGACACCAGCCTGAGTAACAGAGTGAGACGCTGTCTCTACAAAAAATAAAAAAAGTCAGCGAGGCAGGCATGGTGGCATATGCCTGTGGTCCCAGCTGCTTGGGAGGCTAAGGTGAGAGGGTCATTTGAGTGGATCTCACCACTGCACTTCAGACTGGGCAACAGAGTGAGACTTGTTTCAAAAACAAAAAATGGTCAATAAATAAATTTAGTTTTGTACATACTCATATCACAGAGCCTGTGGGACACATTCAAATGGAGGTGAACAGTATGTGGTCATAGCAATTTCTGGAGAACAGAGGTATAGAAATTCATGAACTTCCTATATTTTTTATTTGTTCTTATTTAATATCTCCACTCTGTTCATCTTCAGTAAAGCTAAACCCTTACAATGGGCAGGCCTAGGTTAAGACATTTGGAGGCAGAAATAGCAAGTTTATATACTGTTTATACTTTTGTAATTTTTGTAATCCAGATCCCATCTTATCACTGCATCAGTTTGATGAGGGGTGGTGGATGAACTGAAACTGACATGAGGGTGATTGTAATAATTACATTAGGTTGGTGCAAAAGTAATTGCAGTTTTTGCCATTGAAAGTAAAGACAAAAGCCGCAATTACTTTTGCACAAACCCAATAGGTAACATTTACCTTTCCAGGTAGGCTCTGAGCACTTTACATTTACTAGCTTTGTTTGGCCTCATAGTGGCCCTACAGGAGTTGCTTTTATCATCCCATTTTATGGATGAGAAAGTCAAGTTCCAGAGAGTTTGAGGAACTTGCCCTAAGTCAGGAAGGGATAGAGCTAGGATTTGGACTCAGATGGCTTGATGTGGCTCTAAAGTCTCTTGTCAGGCCCTTCAGGGGTGGGACTGTGACCAGTATTCCTGCTCATCAACCCCAGTTCCTGTGTTCTTTCTGCTCTGCAACACTATCTTTCTTGGGGGTGGGGAGCATGGAAAAAGTTAGCAGTGGTGGGAAGATCGGGATCCCAGAGAGGCTGATGGGCGCATTGTAAGCAAGGAGCAGCAAGGTATGGCATCCCTGGGGGCTGCAGGATGATGCAGGGGTACATCAGTTGTTATCCATATGCCAAGGAGTTGGTTTCGGGCTTGAACCCAGGGAGATCAGTGTTCCTGGATAGCTAGGCTGGAGAGAGGGTGCTCAGACATGGGAGAGGAAGGGCAGCTCCGCGGGCATCTGTGGCCGGATTTGAAATGGTCTGGAAAGAAGTAGTAGTGAGTGATCCTGAGGCTGCAGAAGCCAGGAGTTGGGGAGGAGTGGGTCTCCTCACTGCAGGAGGGGCTTGGGCCTGCCCCAGAGGGGTGTCTGTGAGTCACTTTAGAATCTCTGTACCTGTCAGACTGGCACCACTAATAGTAAGGATTCTGTCACACAGGCAGGACTCACAGCCTTTGGAAGCCTGAGCGTTATGGGACACATGTGAATCTTTGCCTTATTTATTCTTAGTCTTTGCTGAGGGCCAGCTCACTACTAGTGACTAAAGAAGAAGGGATGCAGTGCCCTGTTCCAATCACCAGGCTGCAGACATAGCTGGGCAGGGGCACAGAGACTGTTTCCAAAGCCGGGGGCTGGGGGACTTCTGAGAGCAGTGTGAATGCAGAGGGCGGGCCTTTCGCTGGGCAGGAATGGAGCTCCTAGAGTCCTGTGAGCACCCATCAGCTAATAGGAAGAACGGGGCAGTGGTTGAAAGAAAAGACATGATCTAGAATATCACAGACTGACATTTTGCTTACGCAAGTACTTATGTGGTGTTGATTTCAAAGTCCTTTAGAATCATGGACTTTAATGTCAAGTAACTGGCTCTTTATGGAATGGTTTCCAGATACACATGAGGAGCAGGTGATCTCAGATTTCAGCCAAACTCAGTTAAAAGGCCAAGTCTTTGGTTTTCTGAAATCGAAGCTCCCCGCTCCCATGACATGCCCCCTTTCTCCTTCCCAGCTCTTGCCCAAGCTCATTAATGTGCCTTTCTGTGTCATCGACTGCTCTTGCCCGCAGCCATGGGATTCTAGCAGCTCTCAGCCAATTCCATGAATGTCACCAGTGCTGTTTTGGTTTGGTTTATTGACAGATGTGAATGATTTTTGCTTTTCAGAGGCCTGTAGGTGAGGCTGTTGTGGTAGAGAAAGGGTAGTGTCAGGGGAAGACCACCAGAGAGGGAGGGGGCAAGCCCACATCTGGCCCAACCCTGCCAGTGTTTCCCCATGCTAGGTCTACCCTTTGGAAGCACAAGAGATCATATAGTTCTAGCTGTGGTGATTGGCCAGCTCCTGTTTGAGATGCTGCAAGGTCTCTTGAGTGACCTTGAAAGAGCTATTGTGAAATTCTCAAGAGCTTGAAGTAAAAAAAAAAAAAAAATACTAATTTTTTTAAAGGTACTATTTACTTTATTATGAGGTAGAGTTGTGAAATTCAATACAGATAAGATGTTCTAAACCTACCCCAGAGGTGGTAAAGTGCTATCTTGAAAGAAGGGGCCACGTCTACTAAAGATCCCAAGTTCCAGGCACCATGGCTGAAAAGCAAATCATCCCAAAACATAGTGACTTAACACAGCAATAATTGTTTTTATCACTCATGGTTTCAGTGCGGCCAGAATTTGGGAGCAACTCAGCTGTGTGGTCTGGCCCAGGGTCCCTGATGGGGTTACAGTTAGATGGTTGCTAGGGCTGGGGTCATCTCACAGGCTTCTTCCTCACATGTGTGGTGCCTGCTCAGGGAACCCTTGAACAACTGAGGGCTGGAACAGATGAGGCTGTTTGTACATCTCTCTTCATCCCTATGTAGCCTTTCCACCTCATCCCTTCAGCATGGTGGCTTTGGAGTCACCAGACTTCTTCAGTGATGGCTGTGGGCTCTGAAGGCATGTGTCCCAAGAGCCAACCAGTTGGAAGCTGATTTGCCTTGTATGACCCAGCCTCAGAAAGTGTGTGTATCACTTTTGCCACGTTCTCTTGGTCAAAGAAGTTGCAGAGGTTTGCCCAGGTTCAAGGGAAAGGAAGCAGAACCACTGTCAGTGATGGAATGTTAGTGCCACACTGGGAGAGGTACACATGGAATGAGAATTACCTTGATGTAGCCATCTTTGGAAAAATCATCTGCTGCATCCCAGGATGGAGAATTTTGTTGGAATTGACTTGTTATAACTGATGAGCTTTGGAACCAGAATGTTAGAGAATCTTCACTAGGGATCTTGTTTCTGCCTTCCACCTGGAGATGATCAGAATTGAAAACAAAAAGAAAAGTATGTGGAGGCAGTTGGGCTCTTGACTCTTGTTTCTTCTTCTCTGTGTGATGAGGGATAGAACTAGGACTGGAGAGTTGGTACCCTGTGACTGAAAGGGGGACCTCGGGCCCAAAGTGGGAAGGAATCTCCAGGGGAAACAGAAGTTCAGGAATACATGAGCAGGCATCAAAAGGGTTCTTATTTACTGTGGTGAGGGATTTTGGTTCTTACAGTGCCAGCACATCCTGGTCGTGACCACAGGACTTTTCATCCAGTCCCCCTGGCTCTTCCGGTTCTTTTGAAGTAAGTGGGGGCAGTCCCAGGGTCTGCTCTCAAAGATGCCACTGTGGTTAGGAAGTAGCCAAGGGGCACCCTGGCTTCTTGTTTGACTCACTCCTTGGCTGTGGTCTCTTTCATATAACTCGTGCTGGAGACTATGAACCAGAGAGTCTCTGTGAGGGCTCCTTCAGGAAATGCTGTAGTTGTTCAGCAACTGAAGTGGAGAAATGGCCACATGGGGTAGGGTTTGGCCTTCCAAGTGTGAATGCAGGCCCATCTCTCTTCCAAAAAAAAAATTACGTGTACTCTTAACCCCTTTGTGCCTGGCCTGAAAAAGAGCTCTTGTGTGTACTTTGGACAATTCTTTGCAATATGAACCTGCTATTGTGGAGTAACCTGCTATGGTGAATACTTTTTCCCTGAGAAAATAAAACATGAATCTAGTGATTTCTCACAATTATGATCTTGGCTCAATTTTTAAATAATTTTTAATCTTTGAATTCACAAACTCCAAAATCCCTGAAAACTCACATATATCAGAGCCAGGCATATTTTTCTCTTCAAGTTTCCAGAGTAATGACTATGATTTGATAGAACTTTTAAGGGAATGAGACAATGGGCATATGTTTTATTTGTTTACAGTAGCACCATGATTCTGCTTTGGGGCATCATTTAGGATTATGTTTGGTTGTGTGGTTTGTCAATTAGCATGCACTTTAGTAAGGTGTATTTTTATTTCTTTATTATGTGAAAGTCCAGATGAAGGTGATTCAGGGCTTGTATGGAAGCGCCACAGTGTTTGGGACCCAGGTTCCCTCTATCTTGTTACTCTACCATGCATTTCCTCCATTCTAAAGTCACCACATAGTTGTCTCCAGTCATCATGTTCACATTCTGGCCATCAGTAAATACATAAAGACATGCCATATCTCTTTAAGGACATTTCCTGGAAGTTGCCTGCATTATTTCCACTCATACTCAATTGGTCAGCATTTTATCATTGGGCTTTCTAGCTTTAAGAGATGCTTCAAAATGCAGTCTTCGTTCTGGATGGCTGTGTGCCTGGCTAACACTTTGAGATTTTGTTATTAGGGAAGAACTAAAGAAGAGTTATGGAGGACAACTGGTAATCATTATCATCGTTGGACAGTTTCCCTCATTTTGCTCCCATGTGGTTTGTGTGGGTTGAATGTAGTTCAAAGACAGGCATATGACCAAGCCTGACATCATCACTTTCTAATTATGGTTCAAGGACTGAAAGTAAACTCAAATCTTTGTAGTGAGAATAAACCATACAACTTTTGTTCAAACTATTAGAAAAGAGAAGCTCTTCTTTTTCTGAAATGATGAATTAATCTGAAATGAGCCTGAGGATCCCAGTGGTCATCTCTGCCATCAACAGGACAAAATCTGACAGTGAAGCCAACTAAGAGGAAAGCAGAACTCAAGATGAAGAATCAGATTTCTGATAATATCCTTTGAATCTTTGAACCTGCTGAAAGCATGGACCCTGCACTTTTTTTGCTCCAGTGATTAGCATCTTTCTGATTGTACTTGCAATTGAAAGAGTCCTGACTATAATACAACAAACAAACAGAGTTGCTTCCTCAATTGCAAGGAATATGTGCCATTTTAATTTTTTTTAAAGTGGTGGAGGTGTGGGGTGGGGACTTAATTTAAGGATATGCACTTACCAGGACTGGAACCATTCCAAATTTGAGACAGTCATAGGATGCAACTACTTTCTTCATGTTCTCTGCTCTACTTGTATCTTATATATTTTGCTTCTCATTCTTAACTGTCATTGTGCTTTATGAATCAGTAAGTGTTACTAGAAGAAAACAAAAGAAATTTGGGAGAGCTTACCCAGGAAAGGAACTTATGAAGGTGGCTCATAGAATTAATAAGAAGGCTGGAGAACTGGGCTCCAATAGAATAGCAACCACAGAACAGATTACTTTCTCTTTCTTTTCTTTTTCTGAGTCCATTTTTCTCTTGCATTAGCATTCTCTTGAACCTTCCTTCCCACTGTAATACCCTGCATTTAAGTCATTGAATTTGAAATTACGTAAAAAGGAAATTTTCTTCTCCTTCAATCTTTGGGCCTAATCAAGCCTTGTTAATTCAGGTTTTTTTCAGTGTGTAAGCTTCAACTCTGTTCCCTAGAACAGAGTTTTGCAAAATGTGAGAAAATGTCCCAAAAAGCGTGACTCCTATGAGGAAAGGACAATGAAGTGGAGTCACATGGTCTGCAAGTTCTGTGAGGTGCAAAGCTCGCATCTGAATCGTGGAGTGGATGTGCATGAATCTGCTACATTTAGGAAAGAGATTGAGAGTGAGAGTGAGAGAAGATTTTAATCGAGCTTCATTCTTGGATAAAATCAGAGGGCAAAAGCTTAAGGTAATTCCAGAAAGGAACCAAATCTAGAAGACCAGGCACCCGGTTGATTTTAAGAACTTTGTAAGATTCTAAATGCTTTGTTTTTCTCCGTGTGGGTGACTTCTGTTATTCCAATGATAACAGTAGATACCGTTTATTGAGCATTTACTCTGTACTGGGAACTGAACTAAGCATTTAGATGCATTACTTCATTTCATCCTCTCAATAAACCAATAAAATAGGTGTTATTATCTTCCCTATTTTATAATAAGGAAAGTCTCACGTAGGTTGGATTTTCCATGTTCACACAGATGTTACAGGCTGAGGAAGGGAGAAGTGAGTGTAAAGAAGCATTAATGGGGATGACCAGGATCAAATTTACTCATCTCATAATCTTCTCTTGAGTCAGTATTGTTTAGCACCCCCATCTTTCATCCTGCATTATTTAAACCACACTATCTTATCTCACCCAATCTTACCATCTTAGTTTCCTAATGCAACTGTGACTTCTCTATGGACAGGGACAAAATGACAAGTTCCAACTCAGCCTGGCACTTTGAACTTGAACTGCACATTCATGTTGGGACTCCTCCCTTGGTCTGTTTATCCCCTTCTCTTTCTTTGAAGAACCACTAACTATTACCCATGTTGGGGCTTCCAAGGAAGAACTAACATTTCATTTCAAAATATATCCACAGTGGATTATTTGTAACAGCAGAGATGCTAACCCTGTTCACTTGCACAATAATATGGCAGAGCTGGCCTAGTAATGCACCCTCTCCTCTAATTATCCTTCAGTGAAAGGAAGCAGTGAAGTGTCATAAAAATGACACTACTGAATTGGGGGTGAAAACAATTGTTGTCAGTTTCCTAAAATACACACCTTAATGGTATAGGATGGAATGAATGGAATAATATCTAGCTAGAGAGAACAATATAGGGAGATACATTTATTATTTCATACTGATTTTTTGTTTCCTGCTAACATTTTTATTATAAAAGTAATATATCCTCAATGTAGAAACAATGGAAATACTGAGAAGAAAGAAAAAAGGTCCTCCACATTATAGTACCCAGAAATGACTATTGTAAATATTTTATTTATATCCTCTCAATTATAAATGTATTTGCATGTTTGTTTGCTTATGACTCAACCCATACCAACCGTTTTGTAAAGTTTTTTTTTCTTAACTTTGTAATAGTGTGACTCTGTTCTATGCCATTAGATACAGACTTATGTAATAATGGGCTAGTACTTTTAGAAAGATAAAATAACTTTCTACTGACAATGCCAGAGGTAAGGATGGTGTGAGTCTGTAGCTACCATGAATGAAGAAAACTTAAATTACATGTGAATTAATTCAGTACAGAAGTAAACAGAGTGACAGTGAAAGGCCAGGTCTTGATAATAAGGCTTGAATCCCTGGATCCAGCTTTGCCTAAAACTCTCTCTTGAAAAGACAGTAAAGCATAGTGATTAGGAGTGCAGTTTCTGGAAACAGACTGCTGCCTGAGTTCAAATCCTGGCTCTGCTACTAAGATTTAAAAAGATAATAAATGCATGCACTTAGAACACAGCCTGGCTAAAAATAAGCCCTCAATAAACATTAGCCATTATCATACTGAGAACTTTGATTGATATAGATATGTACTTTTCAACTAGATATACATCTTTCAACCAACTTGAAAATTTTATTGACAAGAAAATAAAATCATTTTCTGTTCTCAGTAATCACTTAGGACCCCTCTTGCTTTGAATCCAATGTATCTCCCTGGTATTTTAAATGTTTCTAGGGAAGAAACTAAATATCCTCTCTGGACATAGCGCATGGCAGGTGTTCAGTAAGTGCTTATGGATAAATAGATAATACCTTCAAACACCCTTTTGCCTGGAGGACGACAATTTTAACCATGTGGACATGGTAAAATTGACCTTAAAGGACCAAATTGTCTGTTTATTGATCACTTCCTTTGTGTTTTCTCTTCTCTTCCTCTTTATTCAGTCAAAATTCTGTGGATAAACTTGATAATCACTTTTTTACTTATAACCATCAATTTCCTTGACCCTCCCTCACTGTGCTGTATTTCTTGGGTTAAGATCAACTTTCTTCCCGCTCAATGTCTGAACCTTCACAACTGAACACAACAAATGTAAAAGCATGATAATTAGTCTCACTTAAAATTCATCATTTCTATTCTCAAGAGGGCCCTTAACATTTCCTAGCAATCATACTACGTTTCCTAGTCCATTCATTCTCAAGCTCCATATAGTTACTTAGTACCCTCCCTCATCTTCTCAAACCTCTAACACTTTCTCCACTATCCCCATCAGCTGATGGCCTTGCCTCCTACTTAATTGGTAAAAATACAAATAATCAGAACAGAATTTTTACAACCACCTCTGTATCTCTGTCCATATGCTTTAATTTCTCTCCTGATAGTATGATTTTTTATTGACAGTTTGATTATTTTTAATTGTTATTTGTCAACATTTACAAACAGTATGGTCTTAACATCCTTTAGTTTTGTAATATTTTTTGCACTCCAGCCTGGGTGACAGAGCAAGACTCTGTCTCAAAAATAAATAAATAAATAAATAACACTGAGACAAATATCAGCAATATATGACAAAGTTTAATACCCTTAATATAGCGAGTCTTTAAAAAGTCAGTAAGAAAAAATGAACACCACATTGGAAAAATGGTCAAAGCACCAATTTACATTCTTAGCCAGGGTGTATAAGAGTTCCCCTTTCTCCACATTCGTGCCAGCATTTTTATTGTCTTTGTAATGATAGTCATTCTAACGGGTGCAAAATGATGTCTCATTGTGGTTTTGATTTGCATTTCCCTGATTATTAGTGATGTTAAGCATTTTTTTCATATACCTGTTGACCAATTGTGTGCATTCTTTTGAGAAATGTCTATTCAGATGTTTTCCATTTTTAATCAGAGTTTTTTGCTATTGATTCATTTGAATTTCTTATAAATTATGGATATTAATCCTTTGTCAGATCCATAGTTTGCAAATATTTTCTTCCATTATCTAAGTTGATTATGTCCTTTGCTGCACAGAAGAAGCTTTTTGGTTTGGTGTAATCCTGTTTGTCTATTTTTGCTTTTGTTACTATGCTTTTGAGGTCTCATCTTAAAAATCTTTGCTCAGAACAGCCATGAAGCATTTCCCCATGTTGTCTTCTAGTAGTTTTATCATTTTGGGTTTTACTTTTAATACTTTTAAGTTGTTAATTCATTTTGAGTTGATTTCTGTATATCCTGAGAGATAGTGGTCTAGCCTCATTCTTCTGCATATGAATATACAGGTTTCTCAGGACCATTTATTAAAGAGACTGTCTTTTCTCCATCCTGTGTGTTCTTGGTACCTTTGTCAAATGTTGGCTGGCTATAAGTTCATGGTCTTATTTCTATGTTCTCTGTTTTGTTACAGTGGTCGATGTATGTATCTTTATGCCAGCACCATGCTATTTTGGCTGTCATAGCTTTGAAGTATAATTTGAAGTCAGATAATTTGATGGTGTCAGATTTATGTTTTGCTTAACAGTGCTTTGATTATTTGAGGTATTTTGTTGTTCCATATGAATTTTAAAATTGTTTTTTCTATTTTTGTGAAGAATATCATTGGTATTTTGACAGAGAGTGCACTTAATCTATAGATCACTTTGGGTAGTATGGACTTTCTTACAATATTAATTATCCCAATAACCAGGAGCATGGTAATATTCACAATAACCAAGATTTGAAGTCAACCTAAGTGTCCATCAGTGAATGAATGGATAAAGAAAATGTGGCACATACATTATAATGGGATACTACTCAGCCATCAAAAGAATGAAATTCTGTTATTTGCAGCAATGTGGATGAACCTGGAGGACATAATGTTAAGTGAAATAATCCAGGCACAGAAAGACATACAGCACGATCTCACTCATATGTGGAATCTACAGAAATTGATTGCATAGAAGTAGGGAGTAGAATAGGGGTCACCAGAAAAGGGAAGGTGGGGAGGGGAATAAGGAGGGATTGCTCAGTGCATACAAAACTACATTAGATAGAAAAAATAAGTTCCAATATTCCTTTCCACAATAGGATGAACATGGTTAACAATATTGTATTGTATATTTCAAAAAAGCCAAAAGAGAAGATGTTGAATGTTTTCATCACAAAGAAATAATAAATGTATGAGATGATGGACTTGCTAAACACCCTGATTTAATTATTACACAAAGCGTATGTGTATCAGTTCATTAATCTATATTTCATAAATATGTATAATTATGTGTCAGTTAAAAATTAATCAGTACATCTTTAAAAACACATTCAGTGCAGGAAAAAACAATGTTATTATGTTCTTTAGAACCTGTTGTCTGCTGGAAGCTGAATTTGAGAGTTGTTCTCTGTTTAGAGTAAGGCATTAAAGACATTTTAGTACCAGACTGAGGGTTCATGATGGGAGGACTGAAAGAGGTTTGTGAAAGAGTAACTTTCTTTGTAAATTCTTGGCTGTGTGACATCTGATATTGCCTTGGTAGTCATAAACATCCCACACTTGGAGAAACATTGCTATAGCCCAGTGCTTACTTTTATTTCTAGTGCCACTATATTCCTTTATAGAGGCACTAGAAATAAAAGTAAATAAATAGCTTCTTTTATTTATAGAGCCCCTATATGTCTTTTTCCCTATCTTATCTGGACCCAAAAATAAGCTTGAATATGATTTTGGATCATTTTTCCTTTAAACCAGGCCAACCATCTATTAACTAATAAATCTCCCTGAGTGATTCCAATTCAGTAGGTCTGGATCACAGCTCAAAACTGTATTTCTGGGAAGCATGCCAGGTGATTCTGATGGGAAAACAGGTTTGGGAAACTTTAGCCTGGGATGTATCACTAAGCAGCAAGGTACCTCCATGCTCCATGCCATGCTTAGAGGACCAGGAGAAGGGGAGTCACCAGCTGCATGTTGGAGGCTGGAGCTTGTGGCACCATGCCTCATCTCGCTGTGGTTGGTGTTGGCAATGGAGACTGCAGCACAGATGGAGCAGTAGGAGGGGGAAAAAAGTTTGGGGGTAGATGGAGGAAAGAAGAGGGTGATTAGTGCCAAAGGAAAAAGAGGATGGTGAGCAGGAGAAGGAAGGCATTGAAAAGAGATGGTGAGGAAAAGATGGTGGGAAAAAGTTTTGGGGTAGATGGAGGGGGAAAAGAGGGTGACAAATGGGAAGAGGAAAGAGAGGGTGGTGAGGGGGGAAAATAAGGGTGAGTAGGAAGGAGAGAAGGTTTGCAAAAAGATGATGGGGTAAAAACATGGTGGGGAGAACAGAAAGACGGTGGGGAAAGAAAAGATGATGTGTAAAAATATTTTGGGTAGATGAAGGGGGAAATGAAGGTGGCAAGGGGGAGGAGGAAAAGAGAGGGTGGCAAGCAGGAGGGAAGGAAGATTTTGCGAAAAGATGGTGGGGATCAGATGGTGGGGAAAATATTTTTTGGTAGATGAAGGAGGAAAAAGAGTGGTGATCAGGAGAAGAAAAGTGAAGTTGGCAAGCAGGAGGGAGAGACGGTTTTGCAAAATAGATGGCGGGGATAAAGAGTGGGGAGAACAGACAGTGGGGTGAACAGACAGTGGGGAGAGAAATTTTTGGGTAGATGGAGGAGGGAAAGAGGGTGGCAAGTCAGAGGGTGGAAGGAGGATTGGGAAAATGACATGGAGTAATACTATTGGGGTAGATGGAGGGCGAAAGCAGGGTGGCGTGTGGGAGGAGGGGCAGGAGTGGGGAAAAGAGGGTGGTGAGAAGGAGTAGGCAGAAGGCATTGCAAAGAGATGGTGAGGAGGGAATGATGGTGAGAAAGAAAGTTTTTGGGTAGATGAGGGGGAAAGAGGATGGTGAGCAGGAGTGAGCAAAAGAGGGTGGCAAGCGGGAGGGAAACAAGGTTTTGCAAAAAGACAGTGGGCAGAAAAGACAGTGGAGAAAGAAAAGACAGTAGGTAAAAAGTGTTTGGGTAGAGGGAGGGAGAAAAGAGAGTGGTGAGAAGAGGGGGGAAAAAGGGTTGAGAAAAAGACTATGGGGAAAAGAGTTTTGGGGTAGATGGAGGGCAAAAGGATGGTGGTAAGGATAGGGGAAAAGAGGGTGAGTGGAAAGGGGAGAAAGCTTTGTGAAAAGATGGTGGGGAAATTTTTGGGGGGTAGATGGAGGGGAAAAAGAGGGTGGTGAGCAGGAGGGAGGAGAAGCTTTGTGAAGACAGTGGGGAAATATTTTTGGGGAAATATTTTTGGGTAGATGGAGGGGGAAATGGTGGTGAGCAGCAGAAATGGCAAGAAGCTTTGGGAAAAGATGGGGGAAAATGTTTTTGTTTAGATGAAGTAGCAAAAGATAGTGGTGAGAGCAGGAGGGGGAAAAAGTGGGTGGCCAGGGAAAGTGGGAGAAGATGGTGGAAAAATGGTGGAGAAAAGTTTTTGGATAGATGGATGGGGAAAAGGGTGGTGAGTGGGAAAGTAGAGAAAGCTTTGTAAAATGATGGTGGGGAAAATGATTGGGAAAAAGTTTTGGGGTAGATGGAGGAAGAAAAAGTGTGGCGAGATGGAGGGAACCAAAGGTGGTCGGGAAAAGAAGATGGGAAAATAATGATGGGAGATAAAGGTTTTGGGTAGATATTTTTCAGATTTTTAAATCAGATTATTTGTATTTTTGCTTTGGATTAGTTTGAGTTATTTACATACTTGTACATTAACCCCTTGTTTCTTCACTCTACTGAGTGCTTCCTCTGCTTTGTGGAAGCTTTTAAGTTTAATGTAATTGCATTAGTCTACTTTTGCTTTTTGTTGCTTGTGATTTTGATGTCTATTTGAAAATCCCTTGTCCTAGCCAATTTCATGAAACATTTATCTTTTCTTCTCTAGTAGTTTCATAGTTTCAGGTCCTACATTTAAATCTTTATTTTGGGTTGATTTTTGTATGTGGTAAGATAATGGTCTAGATTTATTCTTGTACATGTAGGGGTTGGGTTTTCCTAGCATACTTTATTGTCCTTTCTGAATGTGGGTTTTTGGTGCCTTTGTTAAAAGAGTTGAGTATAAAAGCGTGAATTTATTTCAGAGTTGTCTATTCTGTTTCATTTGTCTCTGTCTGTCTGTCATTCATCTAGGTCTCCCTGTCTCCCCTGCCTGTATTTTTTTTTTTTTTTTTTTTTTTTTTTTGCCTGTACCATGCTGTTTTGGTTAATAGATTTGCAGTATATTTTGAAATCAGGTAGTGTGGTGCCTCCAGCTTTTTTCCTTATATTCAGTATTCTTTGGTCTATCTGAGGTATTTTGTGTTTCCATGTTAATTTTAGGAATTTTTTTTTCTGTTTCTATGAAGAATATCTTTTGTAATTTAACGTGGATTGTATTGATTGTGTAGATGATGTTGGGTGATACAAATATTTTAACAATATTCTTCTAGTGCTTGCACATGAGATATCTTTCCATTTACTTGTGTCTGCTTTAATATCTTTTGTCTATGTTTTATAGTTTTAATTGTGGGATCTTTCACCTTTTTGGTTAAGTTTATCTCTAGGTATCATTTTTGCGGGGGGGTTTGGGTAGCTACTGTAAAGAAATAGCTTTCTTGATTTCTTTCTTAGATGTTTCACTGTTGGTACATGGGTGTGCTACTCATGTTTGTATATTGATGTGTCTTGCAACTTGACAAACTTTATTGTTTCTAGTAGGTTTTTTGTGGAATCTTTAGAATTTTTTTCTGTCTATAAGGATCATGTCACCTGCAAACAGAGACAGTTTGACTTCCTTTTTTTCCAATTTGGATTCTTTTTATTGCATTCTATCTAATTGCTCTAGCTAGGACTTCAAGTACTATGATAAATAAAAGTGGTAAAAGTGGCCACACTTGTTCCAGATCTTAGAGGAAGAGGTTTTAACTTTTCCTCATTGATTATGATGTTAGCTGTGGGTTTGTCATATATGGCCTTTATTGTGCTGAGATATGTTCCTTCTGTAC
Organism: Cercopithecus mona; assembly: GCA_014849445.1. Lineage (NCBI taxonomy): Eukaryota > Metazoa > Chordata > Mammalia > Primates > Cercopithecidae > Cercopithecus > Cercopithecus mona. The sequence goes on along the minus strand of JABBCR010001384.1, from coordinate 63,716 downwards.
TCATTTTGTTGAGTTTTTATTATGAAGGAATATTTAATTTTACTTTTTTCAGCATCTGCTGAAATGATTATATGACTTTTGTTCTTGATTTGCTGAATGTGATGTAGCACATTTATTTATTTGTGTTTGTCGAATCATCCTTGTATTCCTCCAGTGAATCCCACTTGATCATGGCAGATGATATTTTTATTGTGTCATCAAATGCAATTTTCAGGTATTTTGTTGAAGATTTTTTTTTTTTTTTGCATCTGTATTCATCAGGGATATTTGCCTGTGGTTTTCTTTTTGTGTTGTATTTTGGTCTGGTTTGCTGGCCTCATAGAACAAGTTTGGAAGTGTTCCTTTCTCTTCATTTTTTGGGGAATATTTTGAGTAAAATTAGTATTATCTCTTTTAAAAATGTTTAGTGGAATTCAGCAGTGAAATCATGATTCTTATGTTTTTCTTTGCTGGGAGATTTTTTATTACTGCTTTAATTGCATTACTCATTATTGGTCTGTTCAGGTTTCTTATTGTTCTATCATTCTATCTTGGGAATTTATGTGTCCAGAAATTCATTCATTTCTCCTAGATTTTTCAATTTCTTTGTACATAGGTGTTTTTAGTAACTTTTTATGGTCCTTTGTATTTCTGTGTTAATTGTAATGTCCTTACATCTATCATTTAATTAATTAATTAATTAATTTGAGATAGAGTCTCCCTCTGTCACCCAGGCTGGAGTGCAGTGACATGATCTCAACTCACTGCAACTTCTGCCTCCTGGGTTCAAGCCATTCTTTTGCCTTAGCTTTGTGAGTAGCTGGATTACAGGCACTTGTCACCGTGCCTGGCAATTTTTTTTTTTTTAATTTTTAATAGTTTCACCATGTTGGCCAGGTTCATTTCGAACTCCTAACTTGAGGTAATTCAAACGTTCTCAGCCTCCCAAAGTGCTAGGATACCAGGTGTAAGTCACTGCAACCATCCTCATCAATGATTTTATTTCAGTTTTCTTTCTCTTTTCCTTAGTCTAGTTAAAGCTTGTCCATTATGATTTTTTTCCAAAAACCCTCAGCTCTTTGTTCCATTGACTGTTCGTATTTTTTTTTCTATTTTGTATTTTGTTGTTTGTTTATAAAATTTCTTCTCTAATCTGTATAATATTTTTTCTACTAATTTTAACATTTGATTTTTTGGTTTTTTTTGTTTCATTACTTGAGGTGTACTCTCAGGCTGGCTATTTGAGATCATTTTACTTTTCTTATGTGGGCATTTATAGCTATGCACTTTTCCTCTTACAACTGCTTTTGCTGCATCCCACAGGTTTTGTTACGTTGTGTCTCTATTTTTATTTGTTTCAATGAATTTTTAATTTCCTTTTTTATTTCTTTGTATGTTGTTCATGAGCATGTATTTTAATTTCCACGTGTTTGTACAGTTTTTAAAGTTCCTCCTGTTATTGATTTCTAGTACTATTCCACTGTAATCAGAAAAGATGCTTGATATGAATTCAGTTTTTAAAAATGTGTTGCGACTTGTTTTTTGGCCTAACACATAGTCTGTCCTGGAGAATAATCTATGTGCTTCTGAGTAGAATGTGCATTGTGCAGTTGCGGGTGGAAAACTGTGTGAATATCTGTTAGGTCCATTCGGTATAGATTACAGTTTAACTGATAATTTTTTGTCATCTTGATGATCTGTTCTTTGACGATAGTGGGGTATTGATTATATTGGAGTGTTGAGTGTTACTGTATTTCAGTCCATCTGTCCTTTAAGATCTGTTAATATTTGCTTCTGTATTTAGGTGCGTAGTGTTGGTTGCATTTGCACTTAACATTGTGATACTGCTGTATTGACTTCTTTCTCATTATATAATTACGTTTCTATTTTATCTAATATAAGTATAGCCACTACTGCTTTTTTGTTTCCATTTGTATGGGATATCTTTTATCATCCCTTCATTTTCATTCTATGTATGTCTTTATAGGTGAACTGAGTTTCTTGTAGGCAGTATATAGTTGGATCTTGTCTTTAAATCCATTCAGCCACTCTGTCTTAATTGGAGAATTTAATTTGTTTATATTTAAGGTTATTACTAAGGTAAAAACATACTACTGCCATTTTTACTTGTTTTCTGGTTGTTTTGCCACTCTCTTTTTTCTTTTGTTATTTCTCCCTTAATTCTGTCATCTTTCTCTTCTTGCTCTTCTTCTTTCTTTCTTCCTTTCTTTTCCTCCCTCCTTCCCTTTCTTTCTTTACAGTGAGGTAATTCTCTCTGGTAGTGTGATTTAATTCCTTGCTTTTTAAGTGTCTATTATTTTTAGGGGGACTGTTACTGAATTTTGTTTTCTGGTTACCAGAAGGCTAAAGAACATCATGGTAACAAGTGATTTTAAACTGAAGAATACTTAACTTTGATTGCAGAGAACAAAAAAGAGAGAAACAGAAAGCTATGAACATTTACCCTGTAACTCTATCCCCGCCAACACACACACACATTTTGATATTTGGATGTTTTCAATATATTTTTATATTACCTATCAATTTAAAAGTTGTTGGGTTATTATTATTTTAATAATTTTGTATTTTAGCCTTCAAATGAAAGATATAGATTGTTTATTTACCACAACTACACTATTATTCTAAATTTATCTGTATATTTCAATTTTATTGAGATTTATACCTTTGGGTTATAGCTTGTTACATGTTAGCATCATTTTTTTTCAGACTGAAGAACTCCCTTTAGGATTTCTTGTAAAACAAGCTTGGTAGTGATGCATTTCCTCACCTTTTATTTGTCTGGGAAAGAATTTGTCTGTCCTTAATTTTTGAAGGATGTATTTGTTGGGTGTGGTTTTTTTCATTGGTATTGTTTTTCTGAAGCACTCTGAATATGTCATTCCACTACGCCCGTGGGAGGGAGGCCCTCAGCCTGTTTAATTTTTGCTGAGAACTCTGATTCCTGATATATGGAAGATCCTCTGTATGTTGTTTGACTTCACTTACCTGGCTGTTTATAGTACCCTCTTTGTCCCTAACATTTGGAGTTGGATTAGTATATGCCTTGACATAGTCTTATTTGGCTTGAATCTACTTGATGACCTTTAGTCTTCATGTACCTGGATGTTTATATCTTTTTCTTCCATTGTATAGTTTTCTGTTAAGTTCGATTTGAATAAGTTTTGTACTCTTGTCTCTGCTTTCTTTTTTTTTTTCTTTTTGAGACGGAGTCTCACTCTGTTGCCCAGTCTGGAGTGCAGTGGTGCAGTCTTGGCCCACTACAACCTCTGCTTCCTGAGTTCAACTATTTCTCCTGACCCAACCTCCCGAGTACCTGGGATTACAAACACCGGCCATCATGTCCGACTAATTTTTTTGCGTACATTATCTCATTTTATCCTTACAACTTCCTTTTGAAAGTATCTACTATTATTGGTCTGACTTTGCAGATGACTAAATAGAGTCTCAGGGAGGTAAAGAAATTTTTCTCTTATCCTTCAATCACTAGGTGCTGGAACTGGGATTTGAACTTAGGCATCTGACTCTAGTACCTACACTCATAACTGCTATACAGGATTTCTTTGCTCCTGGCTTTAGATGACTTATCAGATGACCCATATGAGGTGGGGACCCCAATCCTTCATGTACAATACTTAGCACAATGGCTGGCATATTGTAAGCACTTGATAAATAACACAATTGCTATTGCTGTTGTTATTCCTATTATTATAATTATTTCCAGGGCTCACCTAAGAACTATTGACCTTTTCCCACTGTTTCTGATTTGCATGTGAGAGACAAAGCCAGAGGCATTCTCTCCCACCCTGAGACACAGAGGAAGGTGACAATGAAGTTCCTTCAGCCATAACTTTTATCTTAACATTTAATGAGCAGTTACAATGAGCCAGGCATGAGCTTGCTGTCAACACACCACACCTGCTCTAATGAGGTATGTAACAACATGTTTGTGAGGAAGGTATGGTGGTTTTCCTCATGTCACAGAGCAGGGAACCCCACCTCAGAGAGGTTCATGACCTTACCCTAGGTCACACAGTAAGTAGCAAGGCAGAAAGTTTAAAGCAAGCTCTGATGCCATTACCTCCTTGAGGGTGAGACAAAGGCTAGGCTGCATCATACAGACCTTTTACAGTCACTCCCAAATGGACTCACTCACAGAGTGAGGTGTTTAAGTTCTGTGACTGAATCACCACTATCTGCTGCTTTTAAAGGAGAGGCTAGATGCAGCCATTCTGGACTTTGACACCCAGAGTTATGAGACTGCCCATTTCATTCTGATAAAAGGAAAAAGCAGCTTCATTTTCCTGGAAGTAGGTCCATGGGATTGGCTCCCTGGGGGCGGCTTCCCCCTCCTGTTGTGACCCAGGACTCTCTGAGCTCTAAGGGGGCTGCCAGGGATGCTGCAGGCAGAGGGAATGGTCATGGAGACATTTAGCTTGTAACTGGGGGAGGATCATGGAGAGGTGGTGTGCCAGAGGCATTTGAGACCATTTCTCTTACAGAGCCAGGTACTGAGCTCTGAGCTGTAGTGGAAGGACAAGCAGGTAAGGTTTGCTTTCTCTTGGACTGGAGCTGGGCTCTGGTTTCCAGAGAGCCAGGAGCCTGGACCCCACTCAAAGATCAAAGAACTGTCCACAAGAAAGTTCAGTGTCCCCTCTCCAGAAGTAGTTGTACTTGTCACACTTCTGGAGCATGTTCTCCTCCACTGAATTTTATATATATATATAAAATATCTGTGATGTGATGTGATGTTATATCTCTACCTGTGGAATAATGGTGGCAAGTCAAAGCAGCCTGTCTTTAAATTTCATGTCTTCTGCTTAATTACTCTGGTCTAGTGCAATTACTGTATACCTTTTGGCAAATAAACTCTGTTGTGAAAAACCCCCGTGCTGTAAATATGGTCCCATTGCTGATTTGTCTATCATATAGGACCAGCAGTCTAGGCATTCAGGAGGATTTGTCTTTGTATATTTTGAAAAGGTAGATGGTGCCAAGGAAGCTAAAGAACATGCCAGTGGAATGGAGCTCGATTGGCGTAGGATCAGAGTTGATTTCTCTATAACAATAAAGACCACATAGCCAACACCAGGAATTTATATGGGGAGGCCTACCCATGGCGGCCCTCACCATCGGGATTACTATCAGAACTACTGTAGCAGATCATACAGAGGAGGAGGTGGAGGAGGAGGAGGTGGAGGAGGTGGAGGAGGAGGTGGGAGAGCTGCTCAAGACAGGGATCAGATTTAAGACTTTCTGAAACTTGCCCTAGAGCTGGGATATTATTTTTGGACAATATTTTGTATTGTTTCTTGTTTAAAAAATGAATTGTGCCTAGTGAAGTTAAGTGACTTTTACACCCTTTATAATGACTACTTTTGGTGGAGTTGAAATGCTGTTTTCATTCTGCATTTCTGTATTTGCGTGCTTTGTTCAAAGTTAAGTGTTTTCAGAAAAGTATGTTTTGCATGTAATTTTTTTGTACTCTAAATTTTGACTGCTGAGAAGTTTCTGTTGTACAAAACTTCATTTAAAAGGATTTTCTGCTGAATCCAGGGTATTCTGAAGATCGAAGTCTGTGTAAAATGCTACCAAATGGCAAAAAGCAACAATAAACAGTTTGATATTTACTTTTTTTCTAGCATATCAGTGCTTAGCAGAACTATTCAGATTAAGTTGTCAGTAGTAAATTTTAAGACAAATGCCTGTTTTCCTCTGGTCCATTAACATGCCATAGTTATATACCTACACCCAAGTGCAACTGCAACTAAGTGTTAAAAATTATGCTCTGTAACTCTGTATTGCTAGAACTAAAAGTCTTTCAATACAGCCAGTGCTTAATGCTTATATAAATGTAGATTTGTTGACTTTTATGTAATCTGTAATGTGTATAGCAGGAAATACAAAGACTTACACAGTGTATGCCTTACAATGGCTGTTTCTTAAAGCTGTTACAAGGCTATAATGGTGTTTCATCTAGTTATCAGCAAGTGATGGTATAGTCTACCACAAATACACTCTTGTTCTTCTAGCTTTTAGAAATATATGAAGAAACTGGGTGCTTCAAAGTACAGGATATGAGAATGGAGCACTAAACTTGTGTCATGAATGAGCTGAAAACTTTGCCGGTTCATTTTTTAAATACTATTTTCAAATCCTTTGCTTACCAAAAGAGGCCCAATTTCACTCAAATGTTTTGAGAACTGTTTTTAAATAAAGGTAAATGAAAAGAAAAAAATAAAAATGTAATAACCAGTATGAATACTAGTGAGGCCCAACATTCAACTGTGCTGGCAGAATAGAGTCAGTGAATTTGAATATCGCTCAATAGAGATTGTGGAATCTGAAGAACAGAAAGATAAAAAAAGAACAAAGACTCAGAGAAATATTTGGCACCATAAGTGCATGAACATACTCATTATTTACTGAAAGGAGAAAATCATCAGTGAAAAAATATTACAAGAAATAATGAATGAAAGCTTCCAGATTTGATGAAAACTTTAATCTAAATACCCAACATGAGTAAGCTCAGCAAACTCCAAATATGTTGAACCTCCACACTCAGACACATCATTGTCAAAGTGTTGAAACTCAGAGAGAACATTTTGAAAAAGCAAGAGAAAAATGAATCATTACTAATAAAGGGACCCTGATTAGACTGACAGCTAGCTTCTCATCAGAAACAAAGGAGGCCAAAGGCAATAGCATGGCATGTTCAAAGAGCTAAAGAAAAAAATAAATAAATAAAAAGCCACCAACTGTCAACCAACGATTTTTTATTCATCAAAATTAACTCTTGAAAATGATGGCAAAATAGGCCTTCCTAGATAAACAACCACTAAGACAATTTTTTGTTGGTAGCTCTATTGTATAAGACATATTACAGGGGTTTTTTTTGAGATTTCTGTATGCAGTTTATCTGAGATGATAATTAAAATTTACACATAAGAAATAGCAGCAGTAAAAGTAATTATATAATTACAAAAGACAGTATATATAAATATATTTCCTCCTTTTTTCTCTTAAGAAAAAATTTAAGAGGCAATAGTATGAAGATACATATAATTGTATTCTTAGACCTTGGGCCTATAACATACAGAAATATAATGTATTTAGCAATGAAAGTTCACAGAAGGCAGGTGGGAGCAAAGCTGTATTAGAGTCAGGAAAGGAGAACAGATGATAACTTGAATTCAGGGGAGGCAATAAAGCGAACCAGAAATGCTAAGTACCAAAGTTAACATACATCTCTCTAGATATACTTATTTTTCTTCTCTCAACTTCTTAAAATGACATAAAATTATCCTTTTAGCAATTTATTTTTGGGTTTGTGACAAATATAGATTGAATATGTGTGACAGAAATGATATAAACAAAGTGGACAGGAAATAGAACTATATAGGAGCAAAGTTTCTGTATTTTATTAGAAATAAGTTGGTGAAAGTCTGATGGAGATTCTGATAATAAAAGTATATCTCATAAGCTGTAGAGCAATCATGAAAAAACTAACAAAACACAATTTAAAAGTCATTAAAAATTTAAATATTACATTAGAGACTATGTATTCAATATAATAGAAGGCTATAAATGAGGAATAGAGGAAAAAAGTGGCATGGGACCACTAGAAAAGAAAAACCATCATGGCAGATGAAGCGCCAGACATTCCCATAAAAACATTCCGTTTGAGTGAATTGAACAAGTCAAAAAAGGAAAAATTGTCAGATTTGTTTTTTTTAAAGACACAACTGTATTCTGTCTCTAGAAAACATAATTTAGGTTTAAAGATACAAACAGATTTACAGTAAAAGAATGGAAAAAGTTATTATACCTTATGGATAACAAACATAAAAGAACTTGGCAGCTATGCTAATGTTGGCCAAAAAAAAAAAAAATACTTTAAAAACAAATAATATGCTAGAGATAAAGAGGACGTTTTATAATGATAAAAGAGATAGATACCAGGAAGGTATAACAATAATAAACAATATTTACCTAAAAACAGAACCCCAAAATTTGTGAGACAAAAACTGACAGAATTGAAGTGAGAAGTAGACCATTTGATAGTTAAAGCCTTTGGTAGTTCACTTTCATTAGCAGATAGTACAACTAGGTAGAAGATTAACACAGATACAGAGAACATGAACAATAATTAGACCTAGGAGATACTAGGTAAACAACCCAGCCAACAGTGCAGAATACATACTTTTCTCACATGCACATGGCATATTCTACAGGATAGCCCACATACTAGGTTATACATTGTTTGTTATTATTATTTCTTTTAAAAATGTATTAGTCTTTATGCGTTTACAGCAGTTTGAAGTTTACAGAAAAAATTGTGCAGAAACCACACAGTGTTCTCATATGGTCTCCTCTTCCCCACACAAAACTTCTCCTATTAGTACCAACTGGCATTAGTGTTATATGCTTGCTGTAATTGCTGAATCAATGTCCGTACATTGTTATTAACTGAAAGGTTCGTAGTTTACATTAAGATTCACAGGCTTTGGGTTTTGACAAAGCCATAATGTCATGTATCCACCTTGCAGTATCATAAGGAATAATCTCACAACATTTAGAATACCCTGGCTCCACCTTTTCATTCCCCCACAATGAAACTCTTAACAGCCTCTACCTTCTTACTGTCTCCATAGTTTTGCCTTTTCTAGAGGGTCATCTCATTGGAATCATGAACTATGGAGCCTTTTCAGACAAACTCCTTTCTCTTAGCAATATGCCCTAGGCTGGGCTGGCTCAAAGACCCAACTGTTGATCTTTCTGGTATCAACCTGAAGCTATCTGGAGGCCTGCTTCATTAGCATAAACTCACATGTAATCTAGAAGGTCCAGGGATAACAAAAATACAGCTATTACTCAGGAAATTACAAAAATGTAGATTCTTGCTTCCAGAAAACATGGACAAATTCTCTATTTTTACAACAAGTTTTTAATCCTGAAGTAATGTTGAATTTCACTATGTACTTTTTTCTGTATCTTCTGCATCATAAACCTTTTCTAATTTTTCTATTAATAAAGATAATTATATTTTTTGATTTTTAAATTGTCTTTACATTTCTAGAACAAAACCAAATTGTTCATGACGTAGGATGTATTTTGTATGCCTCTATTTCATACATATTTTCTTTAGTTTTTTTTTTTTTCTTTTTCTGTGCTCGTGACAGTGATTGGACTGCAATTCACTTCGTTAGATTTGAAGCTATGGTTAAGCTAACAAATGGAAGTACTTCAGTTATTCATTTTAAACTGAGTTATCTGACGCCAGCGATGTCCTCAACTTGCCCTGCGTGAGCATTCATAGAGCAGAGTCAGAGCATGGCTCAGGTCCTCCAGTTTTGAGACTTTCTTACTTTCATAGCTGTTTTTTAAATTTTGTTTGAGGTGTTTGTATACAAATATTAGTTTGCTTACTAAACAGGTGCTTTGAGGGCAGGAGCTGTATCTTATTGGGGTTTTGCACACTGTAGGCACTTACTACTTGTTGAAGGAGTCATGAATGCTGGGACAGGTGACAGCTGGGGAGTGGAAGTAGAGGAAGGGGGCCTCTCCCCATGGGAAGTAAGAGCATGGGAACAAGCCAGCAGGTGCATCTGCTGGGCACTGGGGAGGTTGAGGCATCATTTCTGTGCTGCTTGCATTCTTCTGCTCACATGGTCCTCTGTGCAGAGAGCTGGGCTGGCCCTCGTGGCTGGCACACGTTGTCCTTAGTCTGTGGGGAGCACCTCATTCTTTGTTTTGTGTTCTTTTCCCTCCTTCTTCAGGATGCCCACATCCACCCTCCTCTGCCTCCCAGAAGAGGAGCCCACTTTAATGATAAATGACCTGAGTGTGACAAATATTTGGACATGAGTGTGTCCTTGGAAAGGGTATACCTTTTTAAGTGTGTTTGCAGGGTTTTGTTGTTGTTGTTGTTCTTGTTGTTGTTGTTGTTGTTTTGAGACGGAGTCTCACTCTATCACCCAGGCTGGAATGCAGTGGTGTGATCTCAGCTCACTGCAAGCTCCGCCTCCTGGCTTGATGTCATTCTCCTGCCTCAGCCTCCTGAGTAGCTGGGACTACAGGTGCCCACCACCATGCCTGGCTAAATGTTTTTGTATTTTTAGTAGGGATGGGGTTTCCCCGTGTTAGCCAGGATGGTCTCGATCTCCTGACCTCATGATCTGCCCATCTCGGCCTCCCAAAGTGCTGGGATTACAGGTGTGAGCCACCATGCCTAGCATTTGCAGGTTTTTAATTACCTTAAGTGGTATTAAACTATGGATCATGTTTTCCTTTTTCTTTCCCTCATTTTCCATGTTGCTGTGTGTCAGTTCCCCACAGTCCTCCAGGAGTGTCTATCCTTCTCAGCCTACTGCACCCCTGGTCCTTCCTCCCTGCATCCCCGTGCTTCTGTCCCAGATGAGGGCTGCCAAAGCCACTGCAGCCCAGTGCTGGTGCTACTGTCCACATAGTCAGGTCTTGCAAGAGCCTCAGGGTGCAGACGGGCTGAATGTACAGGGAACAAGGGCAGAAGGGGACTCAGAGGGGCCATGGTCGGACTGTGAGCTGGTTGGGCAGGGGCATTTATTGGGCACCACTGCGGCCTGAATGGGCTGGGGATACCTGGAGTGTGGAGTGCTGTGAGGAAATGGAAATGGAGAATAAATCTCTGCACCTGGGAGAGTCAGAGCTGTCCCAGAAAGAATGAGCACAGAGGCGGGACCTGAGGACAAGCAGGGCCCTGAATTCAACTTGTGGAAACTTTGGCCTCATGGGGCCTGGGAAGTGTAGCCAGCTGCACAGTCTGCTAGGAACAGTGGTTTGGGGGGACTTGCTAAAGGATCCCCTAAAATGGAAACACAGCATCCAGATCTCATGCTGGATGCAAACTTACAAACCACCATCCCCACTCGATGAGGCTGTATTAAACAGTAACAAAAGCCAAAATTGACAAATGGGATCTAATTAAACTAAAGAGCTTACAGGCAACCTACAGAATGGGAGAAAATTTTTGCAATCTACTCATCTGACAAAGGGCTAATATCCAGAACCTACAAAGAACTCAAACAAATTTACAAGAAAAAAAACAACGCCATCAGAAAGTGAGCAAAGGATATGAACAGACATTTCTCAAAAGAAGACATTCATACAGCCAACATACACATGAAAAAAATGCTCATCATCACTGGCCATCAGAGAAATGCAAATCAAAACCACAATGAGATACCATCTCACACCAGTTAGAATGGCAATCATTAAAAAGTCAGGAAACAACAGGTGCCGGAGAGGATGTGGAGAAATAGGAACACTTTTACACTGTTGGTGGGATTGTAAACTAGTTCAACCATGGTGGAAAACAGTATAGCGATTCCTCAAGGATCTAGAACTAGAAATACCATTTGACCCAGTCATCCCATTACTGGGTATATACCCAAAGGATTATAAATCATGCTGCTATAAAGACACATGCACATGTATGTTTATTGCGGCACTATTCACAATAGCAAAGACTTGGAACCAACCCTAATGTCCATCAGTGACAGATTGGATTAAGAAAATGTGGCACATATACACAATGGAATACTGTGCAGCCATAAAAAAGGATGAGTTCATGTCCTTTGTAGGGACATGGATACAGCTGGAAACCATCATTCTCAGCAAACTATCGCAAGAACAGAAAACCAAATACCGCATATTCTCACTCATAGGTGGGAATTGAACAATGAGATCACTTGGACACGGGAAGGGGAACATCACACACTGGGGCCTATGGTGGGGAAAGGGGAGGATTAATGGTTGTGTTAAAATGTTTGATAAGTTTACATGATCATTATATGTGGCAAGTTTTTATTTGCTAAATTACTGTGCTAGCTTTATTGTTTCTGTCGAAATTTGGCTGAGTTCATGTTGATATCTTTTTATAGGTTTCATTGTTCACGGAACTTTTCAATGAAATGCTTCAAAGAGATTTTGGTGTCCGTATATACAAATCATTACTGTCTCTTCCTGAGAAAGAGGGAAAAAAAAGAAAAGTATAAGAAAAGCAAAAAAGATGAGAGAAAATACTTAAAAAAGAAGAAAGATGATGAAACTGATGAGCTAAAACCCAAATGGAGAAAATCAGATGATGATAAAGATAAAAAAGAAGCTCTCTCTCTCTCTCTCTCTCTCTCTCTCTCTCTCTCTCTCTCTCTCTCTCTCTCTCTCTCTCTCTCTCTCTCTCTCTCTCTCTCTCTCTCTCTCTCTCTCTCTCTCTCTCTCTCTCTCTCTCTCTCTCTCTCTCTCTCTCTCTCTCTCTCTCTCTCTCTCTCTCTCTCTCTCTCTCTCTCTCTCTCTCTCTCTCTCTCTCTCTCTCTCTCTCTCTCTCTCTCTCTCTCTCTCTCTCTCTCTCTCTCTCTCTCTCTCTCTCTCTCTCTCTCTCTCTCTCTCTCTCTCTCTCTCTCTCTCTCTCTCTCTCTCTCTCTCTCTCTCTCTCTCTCTCTCTCTCTCTCTCTCTCTCTCTCTCTCTCTCTCTCTCTCTCTCTCTCTCTCTCTCTCTCTCTCTCTCTCTCTCTCTCTCTCTCTCTCTCTCTCTCTCTCTCTCTCTCTCTCTCTCTCTCTCTCTCTCTCTCTCTCTCTCTCTCTCTCTCTCTCTCTCTCTCTCTCTCTCTCTCTCTCTCTCTCTCTCTCTCTCTCTCTCTCTCTCTCTCTCTCTCTCTCTCTCTCTCTCTCTCTCTCTCTCTCTCTCTCTCTCTCTCTCTCTCTCTCTCTCTCTCTCTCTCTCTCTCTCTCTCTCTCTCTCTCTCTCTCTCTCTCTCTCTCTCTCTCTCTCTCTCTCTCTCTCTCTCTCTCTCTCTCTCTCTCTCTCTCTCTCTCTCTCTCTCTCTCTCTCTCTCTCTCTCTCTCTCTCTCTCTCTCTCTCTCTCTCTCTCTCTCTCTCTCTCTCTCTCTCTCTCTCTCTCTCTCTCTCTCTCTCTCTCTCTCTCTCTCTCTCTCTCTCTCTCTCTCTCTCTCTCTCTCTCTCTCTCTCTCTCTCTCTCTCTCTCTCTCTCTCTCTCTCTCTCTCTCTCTCTCTCTCTCTCTCTCTCTCTCTCTCTCTCTCTCTCTCTCTCTCTCTCTCTCTCTCTCTCTCTCTCTCTCTCTCTCTCTCTCTCTCTCTCTCTCTCTCTCTCTCTCTCTCTCTCTCTCTCTCTCTCTCTCTCTCTCTCTCTCTCTCTCTCTCTCTCTCTCTCTCTCTCTCTCTCTCTCTCTCTCTCTCTCTCTCTCTCTCTCTCTCTCTCTCTCTCTCTCTCTCTCTCTCTCTCTCTCTCTCTCTCTCTCTCTCTCTCTCTCTCTCTCTCTCTCTCTCTCTCTCTCTCTCTCTCTCTCTCTCTCTCTCTCTCTCTCTCTCTCTCTCTCTCTCTCTCTCTCTCTCTCTCTCTCTCTCTCTCTCTCTCTCTCTCTCTCTCTCTCTCTCTCTCTCTCTCTCTCTCTCTCTCTCTCTCTCTCTCTCTCTCTCTCTCTCTCTCTCTCTCTCTCTCTCTCTCTCTCTCTCTCTCTCTCTCTCTCTCTCTCTCTCTCTCTCTCTCTCTCTCTCTCTCTCTCTCTCTCTCTCTCTCTCTCTCTCTCTCTCTCTCTCTCTCTCTCTCTCTCTCTCTCTCTCTCTCTCTCTCTCTCTCTCTCTCTCTCTCTCTCTCTCTCTCTCTCTCTCTCTCTCTCTCTCTCTCTCTCTCTCTCTCTCTCTCTCTCTCTCTCTCTCTCTCTCTCTCTCTCTCTCTCTCTCTCTCTCTCTCTCTCTCTCTCTCTCTCTCTCTCTCTCTCTCTCTCTCTCTCTCTCTCTCTCTCTCTCTCTCTCTCTCTCTCTCTCTCTCTCTCTCTCTCTCTCTCTCTCTCTCTCTCTCTCTCTCTCTCTCTCTCTCTCTCTCTCTCTCTCTCTCTCTCTCTCTCTCTCTCTCTCTCTCTCTCTCTCTCTCTCTCTCTCTCTCTCTCTCTCTCTCTCTCTCTCTCTCTCTCTCTCTCTCTCTCTCTCTCTCTCTCTCTCTCTCTCTCTCTCTCTCTCTCTCTCTCTCTCTCTCTCTCTCTCTCTCTCTCTCTCTCTCTCTCTCTCTCTCTCTCTCTCTCTCTCTCTCTCTCTCTCTCTCTCTCTCTCTCTCTCTCTCTCTCTCTCTCTCTCTCTCTCTCTCTCTCTCTCTCTCTCTCTCTCTCTCTCTCTCTCTCTCTCTCTCTCTCTCTCTCTCTCTCTCTCTCTCTCTCTCTCTCTCTCTCTCTCTCTCTCTCTCTCTCTCTCTCTCTCTCTCTCTCTCTCTCACAGGACTATACCTCTTGAAGAGCCAATTTAGGTGACACCAGCCAGCAGGCCCAGTGCAGCACCTTGGGGTGTCTTGCTTTGTCTCTGAGTGATGGCTTCCCTCGCCCATCTTCCCTGAGAGCCTGGGGCCGGCAGAAGCTGTTTTCACTTAGCTGAACATTAAAAGGCACTAGAGGAGCTGGCATCAGATGTGTTTAGATGAAAATCAGAACTACTTTGTTTGGAACACAGGGAGTACTGAGCAGTGGTGCCCTACCAGGCTGAGTCCCGAGAACACCACACTCGCCTTAGTCACAGCTCAGTAACTCTTTAAACCTAAGGAAATAGAAAATGTCAAAACTGTCCTCTGTCTAGGAGGGGCATTGTGGAGAACTGAAAAAGATCTTGCCTTTCCCTCCTCAGCACAGGCCCTGAGAAATCTGGTTCCAGTCCTGTGGCATGTGCTGGGAGCAGTGGGGCCTGTGGTCCTGCACTCAGCCTTGAGCCAGACACGGAGCTGGGTCTTGTCTCACCAGGCCAGCTGCATTGCCTTGAGTAGGAGATTAACATGCCCAGCCTCAGTGTTCTTACTATAAAATGGGGATAACAATACCTTTCTGCCAGTGTGACCATAAGGACTAAAACTAATGAATATATGGCGTGTGATCATCAATCAGTAATGATGCTGTGAAGGCCAGGGTAAGACGACACTTCATCCTGTCATTAGAAAGGGGCAGACAGTGCCCCCCCCCCCAAGGGAAATGAGGTTTACTGAAGAACTGGTTCTCTCAGGGACCCTGTGGAGCCTGTCACTACAAAATGGGCCAAGATGGGCATGAAATGAACCTGGAAAAAATTAGAATTGGGCCTAAGTGTTCAGGAGAGACTGTAGTGGGCCTGTGGGTCTCCCTCTTCATCACAGCCAGCGAGAAGGCTGTCCCCAGGCTCTAGAGCCCACAACTTCCTGGTGCTGGTAGCTGTGGGGTTCGGCTCATCCAAGGACAAGTCTTCTTTTTTTCTTTTCTTCTTTTTTTTTTTAAATTTATTATACTTTAAGTTCTAGAGTACATGTGCACAACGTGCAGGTTTCTTACATATTTCTACATGTGCCATGTTGGTTTGCTGCACCCATTAATTCATCATTTACATTAGGTATTTCTCCTGTTGCTGTCCTTCCCCCATCCTCCCATCCCATGACAGGCCCCAGTGTGTGATGTTCCCTGCCCTGTGTCCAAGTGTTCTCACTGTTCGGCTCCCACCTGTGAGTGAGAACACGTGGTGTTTGGTTTTCCATCCTTGCGACACTTTGCTGCAAATGATGGTTTCCCGCTTCATCCATGTCCCTACAAAGGACATGAACTTATCCTTTTTTATGGCTGGTTAGTATTCCATAGTGTATATGTGCCACATTTTCTTAATCCAGTCTATCACTGATGGACATTTGGGTTGGTTCCAAGTCTTTGATATTGTGAATAATACTGCAATAAACATACGTGTGCATGTGTCTTTATACTAGGGTGATTTATAATCCTTTGAGTATATATCCAGTAATGGGATCACTGGGTCAAATGGTATTTCTAGTTGTAGATCCTTGAGGAATCACCACACTGTCTTCCACAATGGTTGAACTAGTTTACAGTCTCACCAACAGTGTAAAAGTGTTCCTATTTCTCCAAAAAGCATTCCTATTTCTCCACATCCTCTCCTGTTGTTTCCTGACTTTTTAATGATCGCCCTTCTATCTGGTATGAGATGGTATCTCATTTTGGTTTTGATTTGCATATCTCTGATGACCAGTGATCATGAGCATTCTTTCATGCGTTTGTTGGCTGCATAAATGTCTTCTTTTGAAAAGTGTCTGTGTATATCCTTTGCCCACGTTTTCATGGGGTTGTTTGATTTTTTTCTTGTAAATTTGTTTAAGTTCTTTGTAGATTCTGGATATTAGCCCTTTGACAGATGGGTAGATTGTAAAACTTTTCTCCCGTTCTGTAGGTTGCCTGTTCACATTGATGGCAGTTTGTTTTGCTGTGCAGAAGCTCTTTAGTTTAATTTGCCAAGGACAATTCTTAATCTTCTCCCATCAACCGTCTCCTCACACCATCAATGCACCTAAACTCAAGGAACACTGGAGGGCAGGCAGACCTGCTGGGGGAGAATTGTCTTGCTCTTTCCAAAGCTAAAAATGGGCAGTTGGACCTGTGGCCTTGTGGAGTCCCCAGGCCCTGCTTCATCTCCTTAGGCATGATGTGCACCCTGCCTCCCATAGGTGCCTGAGCAGCAAGGCTGAGGTCTCCATGCCTGCACCATCCCTGGCCCTGGCTGGGTAGTGGTCAGTCTACGACACAGTCAGCATACTCTGACACTTCTGTGTACTGAGCTGGCTCTGGGCACTGAGTCTCCTGGAGAAAATGGCCTGAGCACCAGACATCTCTAGGAGCCATTTTAACCTCTTGGCCTCACCTCTCTCCAAGACCGTTGGGAATTAATTTTAGCCCCAACCTCTCTTTAAGACTCAGCCAACTTCCCAAGAATGCCACCACCTGCCAGCACCTGGATTCATGCCCTTTCTGTTGGGGCTTAGGGGCCAACCTCTGACCAGCAGGACATGGCCATGTAGATACATTCCTCTCTCTTTTACTTTGCTGATGAGAGGTGCTGAGAGGTAGTTTATATGGCAGCCACAGCTGTGCCCTCGGGACAGAGCAGTCAGCAGCTGCACCTCCATCTAGGTTCAGCTTCCCTGCCAGCCTTGCTTTCTTGGCCTTGAGACTCCACCCCCTCATCAAGGACATGAGCCCTGTACCTTAGACATTGCTTTCCCAGGAAGGCAAAACCTACTGCAGCCCTCTGCAGACCACATAGCATCATCACTTCTCGGACCTCCAGAATGTCCCTGTGTGAGCAGCATTTCCCATGGCAGTGACTTTCAGGGGTCCCCTTTCATGGAGTAATATTTATGAAACTTTTGTGCAGGAGACAGAGAATTCTGGGACTTCCATGGACCAAAATTTTCCTTTTTTTTCTTTTTTCTTTTTGATGCATCTTGGTAACTTTGTTTTCTTTCTTTTTGTGGGGAGGGTAGTGGGCATTGGCCACTCTCAGCCTGCCTGCTGGGGCCCAGTCCTTCTCCCTCTGGCCAGTGTTTCACAATGGCTTCTCCATCCACATGCCTCATTTCACCAACACTCAGCTCATTCCCTGCCTCCAACCCACATGCCAGCATCACCATTGCCTGTCCATTTCATCTCCTGGATGATCCTGAATCCATTCACTTCTCACAAACTCCACTGCCACACTTTGGTCCACACCGTTATCATCATCTGTCCTGGGTGCATCAGCCTCAGAGTAAGTGGGTGGGTGGGTGAGTGGGTGTGCATGTAGGTGTGAGTGCACTGTGAGTGTATGAGCAAGTGTGCACGTGAGTGTGTGAATAAGTGTGAGTGCTTGGAGTATTGCTTCTACATTAGGCATGATCAGAGATCACAGAAAGTCCTAAAAAATTAAAAGAACATTTGCCAAACAAAAGGAAACAAAACAAGCTCATTTTACACAGAAAACAAAACAATCACTAACTTGGATTCTTTGTAGGAAGATTTGTTTAAATTAGTGAGCAGTAGAATGAGAATTCCAGGGATATGCATTAACTCTGATGTGACGATTTCCTTTAGTAACATAGCAGCTGGAACATTTTCTCTCTCTTGAAGAGTATGCTTCCTTCTATCAAATACTGAGAGTCAGAAATTACTATGATTTTTCCCTTTGGGGATTATCCAGAAATTTGTGCTAAATTGCTCAATTTTGGCACCAACATTTGCTTTCCTTGTTGTTATATTAATCCTAATTTTCATCACTTAATTTTCTGCCCCATTGAAATACTCACTATGTCTATAACATTTTATTTTAAGCACACAAATAAAATATTATCTAGTAGAGGTCTCTGGAGGACATATGTTAATGCCTGGTTAAGACTGAAGGGTTTTATAATGTAAATTACATGTCTAGAAGAGCTTGATATGTTTGTTCTATTAACAGTTCAAACATTCTTACTGTGAATACTTCATTCTCTTAATTTGCTTAGCTAATCTTTTTGAAACACATAGTGGAAAGAGAAAGATAGCATTTGAGGGCCAAGCATGATAGCTCATGCCTATAATCCTAGCACTTTGGGAAGCGGAGTTGGAAGGATCTCTTGTGGTCAGGAGTTCAAGACCAGTCTGAACTGGTGGTTCATGCCTGTAATCCCTGCTACTCGGGAGTAGCAGTCATGGTGGTTCATGCCTGTAATCCCTGCTACTCGGGAGGCTGAGGCACAAGAATCACTTGAGCCTGGGAGATGTAGGTTGCAGTGAGCTGAGATTATGCCACTACACTCCAGCCTGGGTGACAGAGGGAGACTCTGTCTCAAAAAAAAAAAAAAAAAAGACTGTGAAAAAACACAAATTTTAAATTAAGAGAATTCGCTATTAATGAGATTGTGTTTACTTGTTTTATCTACATTTAAATTTTGTGCATGAGTGTGGGGCGGTCGGTAGTGGAGCCAGGGATTGGTGGAAGCTGGTGGGATGCTACACAGCTTCTGGGCCTTCAGGGAAGCCCATATAGCTCTGCCTTCTATGAATGTGAAATCCCAGTGGGGGTCCCTGGCTGGGCTGGGAGGGGAGGAGCACACCAAGGCTCACAGCTTCTTAGAGGTGAGCAGTGGTCCCGGTCGGTCTTGGGGCTTTCACAAGTGTGTTGGGGCTGATTCCATGGAGGCCGCATGCAGGAAGATAGAGAAACAGGGAGTTCTTTGCTGCTTTTGTGGGATAAGCTTGATGCTTTTCTTCTTCTTTTTTTTTTTTTTTTTTTTTTTTTTTTTTTATATGGAGTCTCGTTCTGTCACCCAGGCTGGAGTGCAATGGTGTGATCTTGGCTCACTGCAAGCTCCGCCTCCTAGGTTCACACCATTCTCCTGCCTCAGCCTCACAAGTAGCTGGGACTACAGGCGCCCACCACCACATCTGGCTTTTTTTTTTTTTTTTGTATTTTTAGTAGAGATGGGGTTTCACCGTGTTAGCCAGGATGGTCTCGATCTCCTGACCTCGTGATCTGCCCAACTTGGCCTCCCAAAGTGCTGGGTTTATGGGCGTGAGCCACCATGCCTGGCCACATTTTGTTTTTCTAGAAGAAAAATATTAATGGGTGTAAGAACTTCCTTAGATGTGGGATCTTTTCGTTATATAGTAAATCACAGAGTGTGGCAGGAAACACCTACCCATGTATCTTAGTCTGTTCAGGTTGATACAGAAAATACTATAGCCTGGGTGGCTTATAAATGACACACAATGATTTATCCTATTTCTGAAGGCTGGAAGCCCAAGATCAGGTGACCAGGAGGTTTGGTGCTGGTGAGGGCCTGCTTCCTGGTTCTCAGATGATCCCACCACTGTGCCTGTGTGGTGGGAAGGGTGAGGGTCTCTGAGCCCCTTCTCTGAGGGCACTAATCCCATTTATGAGCTCTTTCTTCATGACCTCATGAATCCCACTTCCTAATACTAATGCCTTGCAGGTAAAGGTTTCAGGATATGAATTTTAGGAGGACACAAACATTCAGACACTAGAGACCCCATCCATATCTATACTATAGAGTGTGACATCTTTCAGAGAAGAACCAGGAGGCAATCTCTAAAAGGAACTTGATTAGGTATCAAGGGAAGAGGGCTTCTTATTAAATGGACTAAAAAGTGTCTTGATAAAGACAAGCCAAGGACCCAGATAGCAATGTGGGGCATGGGCTTCCTCACTAAGCTGACTTGGCAGAAATCTACAGAAGGCCAAGTTTAGGCTTAGTCAAGAATAGGGATTGGAGAAGCTGGACTACAGTTTGGTCAAGGATGAACTCCTTGGTGCTGGTGCCGACTCTAAGTCCTGTTGAGCTCCAGGAGTGACCTCTGCATGGAATCTCTCCTTGGGAAGGGCCAGTTACAGGAATGGAACCAGGGCCAGTTACAGGAAGGGCCAGTTACAGGGAAATGAGATGTAGACTGTGGGTCTTGGTTTGTGATGAGGCCTGAGGAATGATAATCTGAGGGGGCTAAACATGCTTAAGACCATCTCAAAGGAGGTGGTGAAGCCAACTTTCACCCTAAGGAGCAGGCGCAAGGGCAGCCAGCTGCCAGCGGGAGCGTGGGTCCAGGCCAGGCCCGTGGGCTCTGTGAGCAGCCAGGCGCAAGGGGCTGTTGCATCCAGCAGAGCCAGGCAGGGCTCCCACCCTGGGGCAGCACTGCCCAATGCTGATCTCTTTTCATCACCCACTGGCTGTGAGACCCTGGGGAGGTCCTTCCCCTCATAGCCTCTGATTCCCTCATCTGTGAACGTTTGGACAAGGATAGCAGGCAGTATCACTGTGTGGGTCACATAAGCTGAGGTCACAGATGCCGCCGGGCCATGTGGGGGCAGCACTGTGACATCCATGGTAGCAGGGAACATCGTTCAGCGCTGCCTGCTGTGCCCTCACTTCAGCTGAATTGGCACCTGGGGGACGGCGGCCCACAGGACAGTGTGGATGAATTAGTCGGTGCTGGGGCTGCAAGGTTAGTCCGTCCGTGGCCAGAGCTATCACAGCTGGGGCTGCGGAGTTAGGGAGCTTCCAGGGGAACCTTTCCTGAGGCCCTTTGTCTCCCCAGGTGGAGGAGAGCTTAGTGACACTCAGGTGACACTCACATGCCCTTTGTAAATGACAGTGAGTCAGGCATCCCACCGAAGAACCAAGGCTCACAGGCACAAGCAGCCTGCAGTGCAGGAGAGGAGGGTTGTGTCCTGCGTGCAGCTGGCCTGGCACGAGGATGTCTCCAGGACCCATGGCCGGCACTCTTCCCCCACACACAGTCTGTTAGAGTGGGCGCTCTCCTGAGGTGCAGGGGCCCCAGGCCCACACATAGAAATCCCCTGAACAAAACAGCTTCTGCCCTTGCAACACCTGGGGCCCTGGGCCTCTCCACGCCCCTCCAGAAGGCTTTCCCTTTTGTCCTGTGAGCAGCTGGAAGGCAGGTCCCGACAGGAATGCTGGTGGGGAGATGGCCTGGCTGGCCCAGCAGGACCTCACCTGTGGAACGTGCCCGTGAGGGAAGGCTCAGGCATCTGCAGGTGAGAAGGAGGTGGCAAGGGCTGTGTGCAGCGGGGTCCCAGAGCCTGCTGTGGCCTCACGGCAGCTGTACTTGGAGGAATCAGAACCCCACAACTGTGAGGCTCATGCTGAGTGGATGGTGAGAGGCAGAACACGACACAGAAGGGAGGCCAGGCCAGGCCCAGTCCAGTCAGAGGGAGCCACCTCCATGGGCGGTGAGGCTGGGAGGAGGGAGGGGATCTCGGATGTCTCGGGCTCTCTCTGTGGGTGACACAAAAAGCCCTCGAACCTGTTAGTTGCAGAAGGTGGTGATTTCCCTAGTATTTTATCCTAAAGCACCAATAAATTAGAGTCAGGCCCCTAATATCTGAATGTGACGATTACATTCAAATGATAAATGGCCTCTCCTGTTCTCATTAGTGTATAACCCAGATAGAAGAGGCAGATGTGGAGCCAAGGGAAGAGGCAGATGTGGAGCCAAGGAACCAAACTCCAGGCAAAATAGCTCCAGAGACTAACATTTAGAGACAGATGAATCTGGGTCCAGAGGACCAAGAGAGCTCAGGGCGGGCAGCACCAGGGGCCAGGCTGATGGAGCACACAGTGGAAGGAGGGGCCTGGGTTTTAGAAGCACTCAGCCTTTCCCCAGCCATTCACTTGGCAGCTGAGATTCCTACAGAGTCGTGGCCTTGCTCTGCCCCACATCTGGCCAGTGACACTGACCACACCCCTTCTATGAGCTTTATTTTCTTTAATCTGTAAGATGCTGTCCTTCTCAGAGGGGCTACAGGTGGATGAATCCTTCCAAAGTCTATAAGGGGCTCCACACCATAAAGTGGTGTAAGTGTCACTCCTAGACTTGGCTGACTGAATATTCAGGTGTTGGGGATGGATCTAGGTGGACAGAGAGTGGTGAGGGAGTGGCACAGCTGTTGGAGCAGTGGCCAGAAGACAGGGACTGTGTACCCGGCTCCACTTGGTCTTGGAGTCGCTGGGTCTGTAATGCAGGTGTGCTGCTTCTGTTCCTGCCTCAGTGGGCCCCAGAGAGAGGGCCTGGCCCTGTGCTGCCCCCATCACACAGGGAGAGTGTGGCTATCCCGGCTTGGGGTGTCCCAGGCAGAGATCAGAGATGGTGCCTTTGTAGCCCTGCCCTCTGTTCCCTCCTTGAAGCAAAGCACTTGCCCCTTGATGCACCCTCTCATTTAGAAGCATGGGAGGTGCTCATGAATGACAATGATGTACTCAATCATGTCTATGTTGTGAAGCCTCCTTACAAACACCCTGGAGGACTTGGCTATGTGGAGTTGCCAGCAGAGCAGCACACCTGGGAGCTTCAGGTCTTTCCCATGTGCCTTGCCCTACATATCTTCTCATCTGCATCTTTGGGAATATAACAAACTCGTAAACATAAGTATTTCCACGACTTCTGCAAGCCACTCTAGTAAATTATTTGAACCCAGCAAGGGGATCATAGTTACCCAGTTTATAGCAGTCTGAAGCACAGGTGGAACAACCTGAGTCTTGTGATTGGCATCTGAAATGGGGGGCAGTCTTGTGGGACTAAGCTCCCAACCTGTGGAATCAGATGCCACCACCAGGTAGATACAGAATTGAATGGCATTGGAGGAAGCTCAGTTGTGTCTTCCGTGGAAACTGTAAGATTGCTTGGTGGGGAAATCTCCCCACACATTTTAGCAACAGGAGGTCACAGAAGTATTGCGTGTTGACTGTTGAGTGAGGAGATGGGAGAAGCACACTTTGGCTGTCTACTCCCTGTCTTTCCTTAGAGGGTTTATCAGCTGTACATCCATCTCCTAGCAGCTTTTGTGTCTTTTCTCCCTCGAATATTCTCCTGTGCCCTCCTCTTCCCTCTTTCACTGAGGTGTAAACAAGTTGCCTCATGTCTGTCTGTCAGAAGCCCATGGCTTGACATCAGAACATCAGATATTTATCATCTCAGGATGTGTGCACCAGATGTCTGTCTACCTCAAACCTCTTTTTCTTACTTTGTTGAACAATATTTTCAGACATTGCTGAAAATAATTGACTTTTTCAAAAATATTGAGACTCAGGTTAAGATCTGGATTTTGCGATTCATTTATTATTTCATGTGATTTCTGCTTATTATCATGGGAGATTGTTTTCCAGGTAATAATTAATTCTGCCAAGGCTTTCTTCCCTTTCTGGATAACTTGCAGTATTTGGGATGCTACCTGCATGGTGGTGTTACTGTTTTGTCAAACATGAGCTCCTTTATTTTCTTTGGTCAACCAACCAAGCCCATGGTTCTTTATTTATTTTCCAAGGGTGATTTTTCTTCAGAGATGAGAAACGACCCTGACAGTCCCTCAAAAGTCACAGGTGTGACTGTGAAGGAGTGTAGTGGAGCAACTGACAGTTAGAGGCAACCCTGCCAAGCCCAGATCCCTGCCAGCCCTGTCCACAGCCTCTCCATCTCTCTGACCAATTCCACAACCCACAAAATGCTAACCCACCAATGACCGCACGAGCTTGGAAGTGGATCCCTCCCTAGTCCAATTTTGAGATGAGACACCCTAACACTGGTCAACATGTCAACTGCAGGCTCATGAGTCCTGAGACAAAAGACTCAGGTGAGCCCAGATTTCTGTCCTACAGAAACCTTGAGGTGATGCTTGTGAGGAGTTTAAAGCTGGTGTGTGGAAATATGTCACACAGCAATAGGCAGCTAATGCACCATCTGCAATAATTCCTTCAGTGGCAGGAACTGCAGACAAAAGATTTGGGATGCTAGAAGGTTTTTTGGTACCAAGGGATTCAGAAGCTGTACATCTAAGTTTCCAGGAGAGACTTAGTGTAGAGATAAACCCTGGAGTAAACGAAAAGGGACCATTGTAGCAAATAGATCCATAAAGTGGCAGCCTACGTGATGCAGTGACTACAACAGCACCAGGTATTGTGTAATATTATAGAATGCCCTTTTTATGGCCCTTGTTAATTTTTTGTCTCTCTGAATGGTGAACTGTGCACCTGGCAAAGTTTCTGGCCTGCAGATATAAATGCTGAAGGCAAGAGTCTGGCCTGTCCTTTCCTTGGAGTTTCACTGTTTATTACATCAACTGTACATATGGGTTTAGCACTGGAGATGCTGACCTGAGTAATCCCTGACCTCATGACATAGTTTTTTCATTGGGGAATGCTTGCACCCCAAGAAAGGCTTCCTTCTGTCAAGGATGGATGGGCCCACAGAGCAGCCCTGCTTTAATCCTGGTTTCAGCTCAAATCCTGGAATGGAGGTGCTCTTGGCCGAGGAATAGTCCTCCTTTGCTGCCTTTGAGATGTTTGTAAAGCCCCCTGCCCCCCCAAGCCTGGCCTGTTTCCCCCAGGAGGCCTCCCCATTGGCAGGAAATGCTGTGTGCTGCTCGCACCTGGTGGGGTTGCTCATGCAGGTCCAGATGAAGTGATGGGTGATGGGGCCTGGGAGGGAGGATGCTGGTCCTTATGCTTCCTGCCCTGGTGCTCAACAATTATCCTTTGGACTGAATGGTCCCAGATGTCTGGCATGCACCAGGAAGGGTCCCAGAGCAGCTGGGCTGGCCCCATGGTCTACCTCGTGGGCTGCAGGGAAGTAAGGGCTGGACAGTCACACTCCCCTGGCAGTCCAGCAAGGCCCAGCAGAGGGGTGGCTGATGGGATGGGCAGGGCTTGCAGATGGAGCATTCTGACAAGCCGGGGGCCAGCTTGAGCAGGACTACTCCATGGGCTCATAGCCACAGGCATTGCTGTGACTTCGGTCGATACTCCTGGGCTCCCTGAGCGTCTGGCAGCTCCTCCTGTGTTACAGAAGATGAACAGTGACCCCTGAGCAGGGCTATGTAGGGTAAAGGACAATGGTGTTTGTGAAGTTTCTTCAAAGACAAGATGATGTGCCCACAACACGTACAGGAGTTTCACTGCAGGAACAACCAGGGCTACATTAAAGGACGTGAGAGTCTGGAGTGTAGGTGTGTGTGGTGTTGGCTTAGCAGTTTCTCCCCATCTGTTGTGTCTACATTTCTCTTTCTCCTCCTGCTTGCCTTGAGCCTGGGAGCAGGGCCTGAATCCAGCAGCATCAGAACACAGGTGGCCTGGCTCTCAAACAAATAGTAAAGAAAGCTGGGTGGAAATGTTGGAGCCAACAGTAAGGTCTGGATTACAACTGGGTATATATAGCTCTGAAGTGGCCAGCGTCCAGGTGCCAAACTTGGAAAAGTTTATCTGGTGCTGCTCAGTGATTCCAGCCATCAGCCACTCCCAGTCCCTGCTCTGTCTGCCTGCAGACACCAGGCTCCCTGCAAGGCACTTTCCCTCTGCCCTTGATGAGGGCATTCATGTCTCCCTGCTATAACTCCCTGCAGAAACTACCCTGCACAGAACACAGCTAAGCACACCCTTACTATAAGGGTTCAGCTGCATTTCTCCCCAGCCCCAATCCTAGCCCTCACTCCTCATTCTGGTTTCCTCTCTCCAACCTCTGAACCTCTGCCCTTGCTGTTCATCTTGCTGAGCACACTTTTTCCCTCCATTCCACATATTACAGTCTTACTCATGCATCAAGCCTGAGCACAGGAGAATGGCCCTGACCACTTGATGATTTTTTGCTTCTCTAAATTCCTGTTCTTTGATGACCACCCCTTTTATTTTGACCTCAATTGTGGTTGGACATGACTAATTTAAGCAACAGAGTTATTTGTCTGACTTTCTTTGAGACTGCAAATCCCTGTAGACAAGGAACAAATGTGCATCTTCATTGTGTCCCCGCAGCTTGCTGCGTGTTGGCAAGTAACCGTGCCTGCCATATGTAGTGAGGTTGATGGGTGGGCAGGCCAAACACGGCCCCCAGGAAGAGGGAGAAGACAGGCAGAAGGGTGGCAAGGATGCAAGACAAACAAAGACTCAGAGGGAAAACCAGTATCTGGATGGGTGTGCTGAGGCTGCAGGCCCTATAGCTTGTCAAAGGCAACTTGACTTTGTACAGTTGGAACCAGTCTCCAGCACCACTGTGTGGCCTCAGCATCTGTGATCTCCAAGTGACTCTAACCCTGGAGGAAGACGAGCACCTCCCTGGGAGGGTGTCCACAGGAGGATGTCAGGGCTCTGTGGAACCTGAGGGTGGCCTGGCATCTGGGGTCTCGGGGCCGTGCGTGGAAGGGGATTTAATGACACCTGGAATCCTGGGCTTGCCTCTTCTCTGTCTCCTAGGAGCTCCTTGACACTTGGGCTCCTGTCTTTCTGACTTCAGTTTCCCTGATTCTGATTTCTCCAGCATGGAAGCTGGAGGGCTTTCCAGCATTCCAGAGCTTTCTTCTCATTGGCAGTGAAGTTTATGGGAGTGCTTCTGTGCTGCTGTTTTATTTTGTACAGGAAAGGATAAGTGACAGTTGGAGGATGGGGTACACAGCCCGGCTTTGGGCTGGCTCCCAGGCAGCAGGAGATTATGACTGGCTTTGGAGTTGGGAAGATCTGGATTTCCTTTGCGTGTGACTCTGAGTCCATTTACTTACCCAGAAAACAGAGGGAACAATGGAATCCAGCTAACAGGGCTGGAATGGGGAGGGATGGCTTACAGCAGAGCCTGGCCTGAGGCAGGCATGACCGTGCTGGAGGGGCTGAGGCCGCCTCACTCCTTCAAGTCTCAGCTGTCATCTGTAGAATGCTGTGTCCGTAGGTCTGTCCCAGCTCCATTCCAGTCAGTCATGATGTGCTGATGGACACCTCCCTGGCCAGGCGACTGTCCCTGGCTCAGCAGCTCAGCATGAGAACAAGGGTGTCTGACAGCTTGAAAGGACAGAGCCCAGTGCCTCCCCTCCACCTGCTTCCCCATTCCCAGTGGTCTCTGCACAGGCCCACCAGGGCCAGGACTCAGAAGAGGCTGGTAGCACGTTTGGTGAAAGAAAAAAAAAGCAATCATGGCTCTTTTTGAGATCTGTGAATGGGTCTAGGAACAATTATTAAGCTCCTACTGTGTGCTGTAGAATTCTAGGAGATGCTCCATGTGTGAAAAATAACTTGATAAATAACTTAGATCTCACAAGAGCCCCATGAAGGACTGTTGTTGCTTACATTCTACAGAAGTGGAAATTGAGCTTCAGAAAAATGAGACGACCTGCCCATGACACACAGCTAGTAGACGGAGCAGGAACATGAGTTGGCACCACCTGTGCAGACCCCAGGGTCTCTCACCTGCCCTCCCTATCCCAGACGGTTCTTCTTTATTTCAGCAGAGCTAGCGTGTGACACACATGGGTGGTGGATCCTCTGAGACACCAGCAGAAGACAGGAATGACTTGGTGGTTGAGGAGCCTAGCAGAAGGACCCAGGACCTCCCTCCCTCCTGTCCACAAGCTCCGCCCAGCCTGGTGAGCCACCTGCCCTTCCAGCTTGCCTTGCTCTCTGCTGCCCTTACCTTAGGACTCTCCTTGCCTACAAGAACCTACCCAGCCTGGCTTCTCCCCCTTTCTGTGCCTCTACACAGTGGCCACCCTGCCCACCTTCACCTCCTCCACCCACAGCTCTTCTACTGGGGTCCCGTCTGCAATGCTCTTTCCCTGCACTTTGGGGTGTTGCTTCCTTCCAGGCCTTTGGGGCATGTCTTACGTGACACATCCTTAGGATGGGCTGCTTCTGAACAAGGTCTGCCTTCAGCCTTATTTCTCAGGGCCACAGCTCCCTGGTTCCCCCCACCACACTGAATTTGAGGACTATGCTCTGCCTGCCTGCATACTTAGTAATGTCCCTTCCCCTGCAATGAAGCTGTGCCAGGAACTGTGCCTCCCCTGCTCCCGCTGCATCTCTGGCAGCTGACACTGTCCCTGGAATAAATCAAATGGTCCACACATTTCACTGACTAAACAAATGCATTTATTAAATTCATATTGTATCCATGGCTCTTGGCAAACATTTTACACATTTATCTCATACATACTTGAAGAATGAAGAAACTGAAGGTCAGGGATATTTCACATTACACATTTCACAGAACTCAGAAGAGGCGGAGCTGGGATATGAACTTGGACTTGAAGTTAAGTCTGAACTTGGTTCAAAGTTCTTAGTACTGAACAAGAGCTGCTTGTCACTCTAGAGGATGGCACGCCACTGCAACTTTCACCCAGAAACAGCGCAGCTCCCCTGAGGCTGCACTGGGAGAAGGAGTCGGGGGGTTATTAGTGAGGGCACTGACACCCAAGAAGTCACTGAGTTGCAGGTGTTCTGGCAAAGGCCACGTGGGGAAGCCGAGTGGAACCTGACGTAGTGGGATCAGCAGCAAGCTGGGGCAGGAGCAGGGTCAGCAGTGAGCTGGGACAGGAGCATGTGCAGGGTGGGTGACTTGCTTTATAGGCTCTCTTCCTTCTGTTTCCAACTCTCATATCAGTGCTGTCCAGGGACAGAGGCCTCCAAAAATAAAACTCAGAAAAGAAAGAACTTGGAAAATTGTCAGGCAAAAATCAGACCCCTTCTGCAGTCTAAGAAAGTGGGAGATACAGAAATCAAGCTGCCCAGCATGGCAGGAGGAGCAGACAAGCCTCTGCAGTACTCTGGGGTCTGCCTGTGGCCAGTGTCCCAGGAAGACTGGATGTGTGAAGAAGGGAAAAGGGACCACTGAGGTTTGGCTTGGCCAGCTTCCAGGACACAGTGGGCTCCTAATGCTGGGAGCTGCTTGAGGGGCTGCTCCTGACTGGGGAAAGTCGGTGTGAACACCCCAAGCATCCTCCTTCTGGAGGCCAGACTGATGCTCAGAACAGTCCTGGACCTTGGGATGAGGCAGAGAGGAGTGAGAGAAGCAGAGGTGCTGAGGGGAAGACTCAGCTCTTGGAATCTAAACAGGGAAATTACAGAGCCTGAAATGCCCAAGTCACCAAACTTGTCTTTCTTTTTGGTCCTGTCTTTTTTATCTATCTTCTGCATAATATAGATGCAATAAAGCAAGTCAAGGACTTCTCAGGTGGGTTGAATGAGACTTCCTTTGAGTTGAACCTCCCTCCCACCCATTTCTTCAGTGTTGTCTTAAATAACCTTTTTAGGAGGCTGTTGATTTAGATTCTGCTCCTGTACTGGGCCCAGCAGAACAAACCAATATGGAGCCATTCATGCTAAGTGAAACTGACTAAAATGGAAGTCTACTCATATGCAGGGCAGGATGACTGAGCTTCAGGCATTCATGGAGGGTAGTGATTCAAACAAGTCTGGAGCCCATCAGACTCCACACAGCACTTCCGGTTTCTGCCCTGGATGCTGCCTGACCATGCTGCTGGCCAGAGTTCTTTAAACTTGTTTTGGTTCTGAGGGCTGCCCAATTCTAGAATCACGAACGAAAATCAATGAAGACCTTTAAACTAAACTTGTTACAGTGTTGTCTTTTGACAGTTGCTGCCACTGCAGTCGTACGTGTCTTAGGAATGTGTCTTCCATTTTCCCCTTGCTGGGGGGTCTGTTGTGGCGCCCACGGAAAACCACTGTGGTGGGTGCCTCTCCACTTTCAGCTGTTACCCCCACAGCCAAGTGAAGCTGAGTGAGCAAACACAGGGACTGAGCCTTACTTGCCATCACACGTGGCTCTGCAGTTAATGAAACTGTCACTAGTGATGGGTCATCTGGCCAAAACTCACACTTCTTGAGTAAAGAGAAAGGGGGTCTGTGGCCCTCATGGAAAGCTGCTCGTGCTGGGGCAAGTATGGTGCTGAGAACTTCTGGAAAGAGAGGCTGCCTGGGCACTGCTCTTGCCCTCAAGGGGCTCACAGTCCAGGAGGGCACAGGCCCCCAGCTGACTCTCCACATCCTGCTGAGCAAGGGTGGTCCCCAACACAAGCACAGGGCCTCAGGTGGATGCACACGGGCCGCATGAGGACAGGACAAAGCCCATCATGGGGCTCAGTAAACAGCTCCCTGATGCCAGAGATTGTAGCACCCAGGCTCACCCACGTGCCTCTCCAATAGCAGTAGTGGGGATAAGAGGCCAGGACATTAGAGGAGTCAGGCACTGTGAGAGATTCAGGATCAAGGAGCAGGCACATTGAGGACTGGTGCTCAGGGGAGAGGCAGTGCTGGAAAGAAGTCTGCAGCCCAGGGAAGGGGGATTGAAGAAAACATGAGTTGTCGGGAGGGCACCTGGTTCCCATGAGCAGGCACCCCCTACAGCTGTTTTTGGGTGAGTGGGTAACCATTTGGCCTGGATATCTGGAGGGTCTGAGACCACGCGCATACTGGTTAGGGGTGCATAGCCTGAAGCCCCGAGGCCTGGGACTGAGTGGCTCCCTAACTACTGGCCAAGTCTCCAGGCCTCAGGTTTCATCTGTGACCTGGGCACTGACACCTACCGCAAGATCGCAATCCAGGTGATGAGAAGATGCTCAGTTGTGGTGGTCCCACAGCACGTCCCTCAGTGACAGGGAGGTGTGACTCTGCACCCCCACGTGGATGTCCAGCCTGTGTCCCATGTCCTGGGGTTGTTCCGGATGTACCCTGAGGAGACAGGTTAGGAATGATGAATTGGCTGAGAGCCCATGAGTAGAGAAACTGCTGTCGCCAACACACATGTTCCTGAAGAGCCACAGCCTCGGGACCATGGCGTTGGGGTTCAGTTGGCCTCTTGTCAAGGCCGCCTGAGCCCGCTCTCTCGTCCATTCTCTCTGTAAGTCATTTGCTGCAACATTAGAGAAACAAAGGGTGGGTTAGCTCTTCCGAAAACCTCAGATTGGCCTAAGAGGGTCCCCTACCACCCTGGTGGAGCCTTTCAGAAAAATTGAATCACTGCCTTCTATTTTTTCTTTAATAATTAAAGTTCACACAGAGAGAAACAGAGCTCACCCAAGCCTCCAGGAGCCAGGCCTACGGTGGCTTTTCCTGCACTCAGCTCTGAGATCACTCTGTTCCTTCATTTCTGACTTTTATAGGTCTCTCATGGAAGGCCAGCTGGGAAAAAGCCCACAAGATCAGAAAAACAAGAGCCCTCAAGTCTGTCCCTTCAGTTTCATCCCTCTGTTACTGTTCTCATTCAGGTTCTTATTACACTTCACTGAAGTCACTGCAGCGCATTCTTAACTGTGTCTGAGTGGTTATAATTAAAAACACCTGACCGTCTTTATCATGATCCCTCTTAGCCTGCCCTAACATTTCCTAAAGGTATCCTGTTGCCCTCACGATAAATTAAAGCTACTTAGTGGTGATTGGTTTCTGCCTCCTGCTTCCTGCTTCCTCCCTTACCACCTAACACTCCCACGTGCAGACAGTTGGTTCAGCTGTTTGCTCTCCTTGGAATGAATGCCTTCTCTGTGCCCAGCTAGCAGTCACCCATCCTTTAAAACTCATCCCCTCTAAGATGTGCCCTACCACATACAGATTTGGGTCAAGTGTCTTGATAAAAGGTTAAATGAATTAAAAAAAAAAAAAAAAAAAAAAAAGACCTGATGAAGCAGAAAGTAGAGTAGGTTCCAGCCAGACCATCCATCACCGCCTGTCCCCAGTGCTGCTGATGTGTCCAGAGCACTCTGATTCCAGCCCTCCACTATGGTGACCACATCTGGTGGCCGGGCACCCTTCCAGAGGCCCTCATGGTCCTGCCATTTGTGGTTTTAACTATGTCTCCTGGTGCAGGCCTCTCTCCTTCCCTGCTTGCTAACACACTCAGACCTGTGACCAGGTAGCTGGCTCTGTCTTAAATCCCATCATCCCTGCATCCCAGCACACACAAATGCATAATTATAGCTCCTCTGAGGCTTGCTCCTAATGCAGATGAATTCACCCCCAGGGGTGTCGGGAGGCTTTAATGTGGATTAGCCTACCAGGCTTGCTCTCCCTCAGGAGCCTCTCTGTGAGTCAGGAGGCCGTGGACCCTGCATCTCCACTATAAGTGAAAGCAGCACTTGGCTGGCAGTATGACTGGGCTCCCTAAACAGCGAGCACTCAGTGATCCACTACTACTGGGATTATTTCCACTCCCCATGGCAGCCTAAGGCTAGGAGCTGGACATTCAGATTCTGTCTCTGAGCTTCAGTTTTCTCCTTAAACTGGGTTAAGAAATACTATTTGGGGCAGGCCCCAGGGCAGGCTGGTTGAGACTTTCATGGGGCCTAGCCACAGGTTGACTGTGGATGGCAGGTGCTGAACACCTGAGTGATGAAAAAAGACACTTCATATGCCACTTGTACATTTGCAGAATGTGTCCACATGCCTGTCGGCATGCCTGGATAAGGACTGTCTTTTTCCCTGGTGTGGGCATCTGCAGACAACGTTACCAGCACTGATGGCGCCAGCTGGAACAGCCACGCTGGAGTTTCTCCTTGCTGATGAGAGAACTCTCTCCCCTCCTTAGAGTGACAGGCCAGAAGCACATACAGGCTGCCTCTGTGGTGGGAGCTGGCTGGGCTGGGGCTGGCAGTGGAGACTTTCCTGAGACCTGGAGAGATATCCCCAGACCCTGACTCCCTCACACCCTGGCAATGTGAGCCTGGGAAATCACCTCAACCTCCCTTGGTGCTAGTTTTCCCATTTGTAAAATGCAAATAAAACATGTCAGTGAGTGGATTAAGTGGAAGACAGCATGGAAAAGTGATTTGGTGGTGCAAGGGCTGGTCTGTATGCAAGCTTTCTTTCAGGTATATACTTCGGAGTTAGAGTGCTAGGTCATAGGTTAAGTCATTTCAGCTTTACTGTTGCCCAGTTGCTCCCTACGGTGGCTGAACCTTTTTGGACTCCTATCAGCAGTGCACAAGAATTCAACTAAAATATCCACTAGCCTTAAATGATAGATTGTGGCATATTCCTTAGTGGACAATTTTAAGACAGTGAAATATAATGAAGTATCTGTCAACATAGATGAATATCGAAACATCATAGAATGAAAAAGGAAATAGCAGGAGGATCCGGCATAATATCATTTCTTAAGGTTAAACCCATGAGAACAACACAGTGGGTCACACAGTTCACACATACAAGCCTAGGGAGGTCCCAGGCAGTTGGGAGGGTGAGGCTGGTGTGCTGGCTTTCCCTGTATCACAGTGTTTATGTCCTGAGTGTGAAGTGCACAAACTTCGACATTATTCATATGCTTTTCTCTATGTCTTCAAGATGGCACAATTCATTTTGAAGAATAAATGAAAATACATCCAGTGTTCTGCAAATGTACAGTCTTTATCTTATCTTTGCACCTTCATCTGTCTCCCTGAATGGAGAGAATGAGGTACAGCTTGCCCTGTCTCATGTCTGAAAGAGAAGTGGGCCCTAAATGGGAAATTAAACAGAGCCTGTGTTTAAACAGAACCTCTCCTCCCGCGGGGGGTACTGGCTAGGACTCTTAGAGGCGGTCACCTTCATGGGATGTCTTCTGGGTGAGCCAAGCCCAGAAAGCATCCAGGGAGCTGGGGCAGGGGAGCTCGCTCTCCCAAATAATTATTCCTCCTGGGCTTACAGCTGGGAGACCTGGAAAGACCCAGGACTTGCACACTCTATTGGAAGGGTAGAAATGGGCCTGCGAGGCTCTCCTGAGAGCAGCTGAGTGGGGGCCAAAACAAGAGGTGGAAGACACCCCAAGTGTCACCCAGTACACTGCTTTTCTTCACAGTTGAAGATACTGAGGTCAGTGCTCCCTGGGCTGCAGGTGGGACCAGCAGGTGGATGAAACATGACTCTGTGGAATGCAGATACCACGCTGCCAGTGGGACGGCCCCAACTCCTCCAGGTGCTCCACTACTTGCGGAGAAAGTGTGGGATTTTTAGCTGTGCTCTCCAGGCCTTTCACTATCTGTTCCCAGCCTGCTTTCCAGATCCAGCTCCAGGCTCCCCCACCCCCTGCCCCTACAATGCCCTGCACACCCGTCCAGCTGATGCCCTAAGGCCGGCAGCACATTCCATTTGCTTTCTTCATGGTGTTCTCTCTCTGCATGTGTCTCGTCTTTGCTGGACATTCACCTGCTGGCTCTCAGGGCTATCATGGTCATGTCCGTTTTGATGCCACCTACTTGATACACCCGCGGATGTTGTAATAATAGTCCTTTATTTTTGCAGCCTTTAGAGGCAGGGTTTGTTTGCTCCTCTGAGCCACCTTCCGAGGCAATTGTCTTCACCCACACTTGACAGATGAGGACACAGCACAGCAAGGTAAAGGCCCATCTTGAGGCTGTGCAGTGAACCGGTGGCTGAGGTTGTTCTCCTGACATACTGCTTGTCTCTGAAATTGTTGCAAGCTTCCATTTTAATATGTGCCAGCATCACCTTGCTTGTCAATTATCTGTGCATTTATGTTCCCATTAGTTTTAAAGACTTTGTGGGTAGGAACGATTCCTTACTCAGCTTTGCATTCCTCCTGCTCTTCTCAGCATTTGGTTTATAGTTCATGTTCTTTACTAAATGCGTGTTTGCTTACTGAATGGAATCTATGCTCAGCATTGGTGTGTTTATATGCGTGTGTTTGTGGGTCTGTGTGCATTTGTGTGTGTGCACATATGTGGGTTTGTGTGTGTGTGTGTCCATGTGTGTATGTTTTATGCATGTGTATCAGTATTATGAGCAGGAAAGGAAAATTAGGAGTGACAAAGCATAGTGAATGTCTCTGAAATCCAGGGCATGTGTTTGCATATAAACAGACACGGGTATTTGGAAGCACTGAGGCAGGCCTTTCTCATGCCCACCCCTCTCCTCTCTTGCCTTGATTCTCTCATAAAGACAGTCACATTCCCAACACAAGCCTGCTTCCATCCCTCTGGCTCTTCATGAACTCATTTGAATAGGACCAAGCTTTCCATAGCATAACGGCATCCCCATTGTCCATGGTGACAGAAATGTTTTCCTAGCAACAACCTATGGGTGTCATGAAGCATGCTTGGAAGGAGAGGATAAGAGAGACATTAGGGAGTGGGGTCTGCAAGTAAAATGCACACACAGACTCCTACTGGAGAACCTCGTTCTTTCTTCAAAGAGCAGCAGATGCCCACTGCTTGGGTGGACCCATTCTTCAGCATCAGGGAGGTGGGTCCCAGTGGACAAAGTAGCTTCCAGAAAATTCAACAGCATCTTTTTAGTTCAACAGCTGCTTTTCTTGAGATAAAAGGAAATAGGAGCCATTAGATGATTTATTACACTGCCCCCACCACTTCAGCCTACAGTATTCTGGGGTAAGTTTTGTGTCAAGGTAGACATTTGGCAAACAGAAACGCTTTTCCTCAGAGCCTTTGGGATGGAGAACAGGGGCTGAGCTGAGGTTGTGGTGCTTGCCCAACCTCACTTCTTGCTGAGATTCAGTCCTGTCCCCAAAGACAAGGACCAGGTCTTAAGGCAAGGATGGGTATTACTCTATTTTTACTTCCTGTGGGGCACTGTAGTGATGGCTTTATATGCATTATATCATTAATTCTTAGCACATAAATATATATGAAATTAGTGTAATTGAACCATTTCTACAGCTAAGAAAACTGAGATTTAGGGTGGCAGTGATTTTACTAGGTGATCCAGCTAATAAATTGCAGAGCAAGAACTCAAACCCAGGTCTGCCAAGAATTGAATGATACGTACTCCAGATATACATTGCTGGAGACACTAATTATGAACAATAATTGTGTTTCAGGGCCCAGTACAAGATCTGGCTTCTGCTCAGCACCATGTGAGCTACTGCACTAGGGCATCAAATCAAGACCTTGCCCCAAATTCCATTATAATCTCAGAGAGAGAGCCATGAAACAGGTGACCGCATTTCAATGTGTAATGAATAATAGATTGATTTGGGCACAGACTGTGCTCTTGAAGTCATTCAGAGGACAGAACTGTGTCTGCACTCAGAAGTTACAAGTTCCAAATTCTTACACTGGGGCTACCTACAGTGTTGGAGGGTAATTTCCTGAGGAAGCCTGCCCACAAGCATCAAGACCCTTGTCCCAGCCATGACTCTGACATCTCCACACCTCGGTCTCTCCATTCCTCAGTCGGCTCTAGTAATGAGGTGTCTCCATGGCTTCCCTGGCCTCTCTCCAGTCCAGTCCCACCATTGGACAGCTGCCTCCACGCTGCCCAGTTAAACTACCTATGAGGCAAAGCTGAGCGTGCTGCCTGTAGGACATATGGCTCATAAGCAAGAGTTGGGAGAAGAGGATCTTGTGTTGGCTCCAGGTAAATGTCATATACATCTGTTGGCTCACAAAGACGTGGCACCATGAGTGCCTGCAGAGAGAGAATGCGTGCCTTCTCTCTTTGTAGGGTTCTGGCAGGAACATTTGCTGCAGCAGGAGGAGCAGACCCTGAGCAAACCCAGATGTTGCCAGGGGAAGATTGGTGTAGAGGGCCCAAGCTGTGTGGATTTTCTTTTCAGGGAAGTAAATTCTTCAGGTCTCCTGACAGCACAGAGGGTGACATCCAAAGACAGATTTAGGTGAGCATGAGATAACAAGTTGGAATGTGAGCAAACCTCTTCTTCCCATGCCAATCCTCTTTGATTACAGAATGGGATTCCTTCAAGACCAGGGGAAGAACATAGCCCCTCTCTAAAGTTAAATGGTTCCCCCTGTCTGCAAGTTCCCTGCTGAGAGTGAGAGGGAGCCCGGGGATAATCCCAGGCTAGGCAGGAGTGTGCTAGATGGTCAAAAGAGGGATGAGGTGCTTCACCTGGTGGGAGCTGGCTTTGGTTTTCTGCATTAGACTCTCCTCCTGGTGAAGTCTTCAGCACTGCTGAAAAAGGCTGACTGCCAGACTGATATCATTCTCAGGCCACAAGTCAGTGATGGCTCAGGAGGCTTAGACAGGGCCCCAGGGACAAATAGCTAATTCAGGGACCTGGGACATGGAGTTTCCAATGTGTGTGCAAAAGCAGGTCAGGATCTGCAAAGACAAGAGACCTGCATTATTCATCAGTGGCAAAATGGACCACACATGAGAAGGGGAAGAGGCTTCATTATCTCCATCAGACAAGGTGCAAAATCCTGTATGGGAGTCACCAGTATTTCATTGCCATTCTGCCTCCTAAAAGGCTGATAGTTCAAGAATGCAGAGAGACTTGGATTGGATCCTGAGTTTCCTCAGACCTGGGGCTTTCTATGATGGAGATAGGAGATAGCCAAATGCCTTGGCAGATAAGGAAGAGTCTCTGGAGAACCTCTGACCCACCCAGGTCACTGTGCACAGGGGGTTTGCCTAAACATGCCCACGGTGACCAGTTCTGTCCCTTAACACATGCACAGTAAGGGGAACAAATCAACGTGGAGTGAGTCAGACTAAGGGCCCACTTGCACACTGGAAGAATGTGATGGAGCCACCGGGAATTCACACCTTATTCTCGGAGGAGCTGGGCCTCCTCAGCTCATGTGTGGTACCCCTGGTATTCAACTGTTGGGGGGAAACCCGTGTGTAGGACCCTTCTTTCTGTTGAGAGCTTTCCTTTCACTTAATAAATTTCACCCTTCTCACCTTTCATGTGACTATATGCCTAATTTTTCCTGGTCATGAGACAAGAATCCAAATTCAGCTGAACTAAAAAGCAAAAAATCCTGCATTACTGAAATCACCAGGTCCAGGCCCTGCCTCCAGCCAGACCCAAGTCCCAAGCTGGTGGGGACAGGAAAATGTAGTTCAAGAAGTATGGAAACCAGGAGCTACCAGATAAGGTCTCTCTATGGCCAGAAAACCAGGCCATTTCACCCCATCAAATAAGAACCAGTGTTAGAAACACAGAATCATGGACACTGGAAATGGAAGAAACCCAGGCTCAGCTCCCTGTGGATCTGGAATCAGAAGATCCATTTTCAAGTCTGATTACTGCCTCTCACCAATGGGTGACTTTGGTCACATCCCAGCCTCTGTGCGCCTCAGAGTTTCCATCTACAAAGTTGGTATGTGGTGCCACCTTGCAGTCCCACTGTAAGCACATGTCAGGGTCAGCCAGAACCCCTGGCATGTGATGGTGGTTGCTACACCAGAAGCTTTTCTCACTGCTGTCCCATAGACCGACTGACCACATGGCCACTTGCTTCATTTGGAGCAAACTACAGTCAGCTCAGATAGTCAGAAGGAAACAATTCTTCCATCAGGAGGCATTATTCTAGATGGGCCTGCTTCATGTGGAGCCCTACAAGCACAACCCTGCTCATTTCAGAATCTGTGATTTCTACTTGGATCAGCTACAGGGAAGCCTGGGGAACTAGTAGTATGTGAAGGAAGTATGAGGAAGTTACTATGGAAAAGTAACAATATTAACAGATCAATTTCACTAAGCATCTGCTATATCAGGTATTTTTCCAGGTGTTGTATGTGTATGTGGTGACTATGCAGCAGTACAAGAATTCCTCTCATTTCACAGATGGAGAGTGAGGCCTGGAGTATGGGATGTGAGCAGCAGATCTGGGGTTCAACCCTGGGCATTCTGGCTGCAGAGCCTGTGCCCTCAGCCCTACCCTACTCTGCATGTGGCCTGTCTACCTGGGTGTCTTACCCTGGGACCGATGGCATTCATAATAATGGGATCTTTCTGTAGAAAACAGGGAATTGAAAGAACAATAGGGTATGCTGAGGCAAGACCCTAGTAGCAGGGTCCAGAGGGACCCAATAGGTCTGGAGACAGAGAACCAGTGAGGAGGAGGATGCCCCAGAAGCAAAGGGAAGGACACCTGGTGGCAAAATTTAGGGGGCATGAGGGTGGACAGAGAGAGATGGATACAGAAAGAAAAGGCATGATTGTATTTTAGCTGTAAGCAGCAGAAGAGCTGCTTACTGGGAGAACCATTTTAAGAATTTGTCTGAACAAACCTTGGAAAAAGTTTTGAGATCATTAGTTCCTGAAACCATGAAAGCCCAACATGAGTGGCTGAGTCAGGTCCTTCAGAGTCAGTGCATTGACCAACGCCTTGTCAGAGTGGGAGAGGAAGAAAGTTACAGCTCTGGAATCCATCTGAAGTATTTTCCTAAGGGTGCAGATTCATTTTTAAATTACCTTTTAGGCAAGTAGCCATTCCTAGTCATGAGACAAAAACCCAAATTTAGCTCAACTAAAAAGCAAAAAATCCTGCATTACTGAGATCACCAGGTCCAGGCCCTGCCTCCAGCCAGACCTAAGCCCCAGGCTACTGGGGAAAGGAGAATGTAGTTCAAGAAGGGATAAATAAATGAGGGGGGATGAGCCTCATGAAGTTGGCAGTGGCTCTCCGCAGTGCAGCCTCCAGGGCCTCAGGGTCCCTGGGAGTTCTGGGATGAACCACAGCATTTTCTCCTCTCTACCAGTGAGAGGAGAAAGGCAGTGTCGGGGGTTAGAATAGCCCCACGGGAAACACCAGGAAAGACACTCTCACAAGCCATAGAAAGACTGGAACATCATATTTTGCAGTCTGGAGATTTTTTTTTTGGGTGGGGGAGAATTTCTTCTTAGCTTTTACAGACAGAGAATTATTTCCTCTTTCTTTTGAAGTTTATGTAAAGGTGAACCAGGCAACCTTCTGTCTGTAGTATCACATCCCTTGTGGATAAAAAGCTTTCCTGTCCATCTAGATTGACTTCATTTGGCTGTAATCTAGTAAAAACAGAGTGAAGATGAAAGAACATCATTCATGGAACCAAAGTTTACTGGTGGCATGACGCTCTTCAGTTTTCACAGGACTTCCTGAACCACAGTGTTTTCATCTGTAAAATAGGAGCACTGACTTGTTTTACAGTGTTGGAGGCCCATACGAAGTTTTTGAGCACAAATGAGATAGAACTTGTACACACAAGTATAATTAGTCAACCAGAGCAGCAGATGGAAGACGCCCAGTGCCAAAGGCTGACTGCATACAGGCGGTGAAGAGATGCAGACTAAGGATGGGGGCCTGTGTGGAGCTTCATGGGAGATGCAGAACTTAC
Organism: Cercopithecus mona; assembly: GCA_014849445.1. Lineage (NCBI taxonomy): Eukaryota > Metazoa > Chordata > Mammalia > Primates > Cercopithecidae > Cercopithecus > Cercopithecus mona. Next base: position 23,547 of record JABBCR010001384.1, on the reverse strand, counting down.
ACTGGTTGGAGAGCAGGGTTTGTACAGAGAACAATACCTGGTTAGCCTTGCCAAAGGAGGTGGTGAGCAGGGTGTCTGAGCCTGAACTCATAAAGTTTAGGTGAAGAACTGCCTGTTGATCTTCCCTGGGTGACACTGTGACCTCTGTGTCCTGATGAGAATTTGGCAACAAGGAAGGATCTCTCTGACTCTTCACGGTCCTAGGATAGACTGATGTCAACCCTCCCTCATCAGGAAGGGAGAGCAGAAAAGGAAGAAAATCCATCCACTCCCACATGGGAAGCAACCAGTTATCCATCAATAGGTAAAGAAATAAACAATAGAACTTAATACTACTCATAGGTTGTCTCTGGAGAGATGTGGCAGACACTGCTGGAGTCAGTGTCCCTGCCTTTTGCCTCAATTTAGAGCCGTAAGTGTTTGTTAATCTCTCCTGCCTTAAGAACCGGGAAAAAGAAAAGGATCAGAGCAACCCGTTTTATAATCTGGTGAGAGGAGAGACAGCACCTATGTATTGGGTTTCTGTCATGTGTTGTGTGTCAAGTCCTGACAAACATCATTTCATGTAATGTGCACAACTCTCTAAAGTATTACTATTGGCCATTTTTACAGATGCCCACATCTAAGGCCCAAAGATGTTACAAGTCTTGTTTGAAGTAAGACAAATAGATAAATAAGTGTAACATGAGACAAGTCTCTATTCATGGCCTCTTTTTCTTGATGTTTCAACAACCAGAGCAGCATCTGCAATATCAAAGGATATTCAATAAATATTTGTGAAACAAGTGAGTAAGTAAGGTAATGGCCATGGGACAGATACAGTCTGTTTCAGGGTTTGTATTGAGAGGAGATATTGCATGAGACTTGGAGAACTGAGGAGAATTCCTAGAAGAAACACCATGTGGCCACCGCTGGAAAAACAGGCTGGCCCGTGATGAAGAGAGGATGAAGAGCAAGTGAGAGAGGAAGATAAGGGAGACGCCCATCATTATCTGCAAATGTCTATTCCTGCTGTCCAATAGCAAACACCCAGTAGGCCAGATGTGGTCATATTTTTTGTCTCTGAAATGACTGCCCACCTTCCAGCCCTTTACTCTTCTGCTTTGTGCGTGAAAATCTAAATCTAAATCTCCCCTGCAACCCCATTGAACTCTGAAAGGTCTCTTTTGTGTGGGGCCACTTCCCAACATGTCTCCATTCTTTAAGCTCTTGATGCATGGATACCCGGTATTGGACACCCACAGCTCTGTTCTGTGTGGCTTCTCATGCCAATAACTTGAATAGACATATAAAACATACACATACTATGTGGATGACCTAAAACCAGTATTGGCTTACAAAGTTAGAATTCAGAACTCATTAAAAAATGATGGGCTGAAGTGAACACAACTGAAATTTAATTAAGATGTATTAACTCATCTTTTTTTTATTCAACAATTGATCACAGGGGCTACCCTGGGCTTGGGTCTGAGCTAGCTCCTGGAGGTACAAAGGTGAATGGGACATATGCTGCCTCCTTAACCAATTGCTCACAATCTATTGGGGAAGACAAATACAAAAACAGATTGCTGTGCTCATGTATCATAAGAGCTGGCGTGGAGCTATAGAAAGGCTGGAGGGATCTCTGATTTCCAGTACAGTATGTATGGAGCTTGGAAGTTCTAACAAGACAAAAGCCAAACACAAAGAAAATCAACAGCTCTTTCCAGATTCATCAGAGAATGAGGCCACAGGGCAAACCACTGCCCGCAAACCCAGAGAGACAGACAGAGAGATAGAATCAGAACTTACCAGAGCAGACCATGCCTTCCACGTTGTGCCTTATAGGCTCTCAACTTCTTGCTTGGGATCTCCAACCTCTCCACGGCTCGAAATGGACCCCAACTGCTCCTGCACCACTGGTGGCTCCTGCATCTGCGCTGAGTCCTGCAAGTGCAAAGAGTGCAAATGCACATTCTGCAAGAAGAGCTGCTGCTCCTGCTGCCCCGTGAGCTGTGCCAAGTGTGCCCAGGGCTGCATCTGTAAAGGGGCATTAGAGAAGTGTAGCTGCTGCGACTGATGTCGGGAAAGCCCTGCTGGAAGATGTAGAAAGAGCGACCTGCACAAACATGGAATTTTTTCCATACAACACTGACCCATTTACTGTATTATTTTTATGAAATATGTAATGATAATAAAATTGTTGACTTAAAAAAAAAAAAAAAAAGAACTTACCAGAGCAGAAACCCAGGAGCAGAATGCTCCACAAGAACCAGAACCGAGGAAAGAAAACCCAACCTGTGATGGGTGAACTGCTGGAGGCTCCACATGAACAAGCCTGAGAGACTAAAACTCCAACGGCGCAAATACATCAAGCCTGGTTTTCAAGAAAAAATTAGAACGCATACTAAAAGACAAAACACACAGCTCAAAGAGACACAGCAAGCAGCAGAACCAGACTCAGACATGGCGGCAATGTTGGGAGCATAGCACTATGGATTCAAAGTGATTAATCTGCTAAGGGATTTAATGGAAAAAACTGCCAACATGCAAGACCAGATGGATAATATAAGCAGAGAGACAGAAACGCTGAGAATTGAAACTAAAACAGAAATGAAAAATTCCTTTAATGGGCTCAGCAACAGACTAGACAAGGAAAGAGACAAGGAATTTTAGGAACTATCAATAGAAACTTCCAAAGTGGAAATTCAAAGAGGAAAAAATTTAAAAAGACAGAAAGAATATCCAAAAGCAGTGGAGCTATTTGAAATGATGAGATACACATGCCTGGGACACCAGTGGGAGAGGAAAGGACTGCCACACAGGATGAATGCCAAAGGATCTGCATCTGGGCATAGCATACTCAAAGTGCAGAAAATAAAAGACAAATAGAATATTTTAAAAGAAGTCAGAGAAGAAAATCAAAACAAAATAAAAACTTTACCTAAAGAGGAGGAAGAATACAAATTATACGGAACTTCTGCTCAGAAGCTATGCAAGCAAGAAGAACGTGGAGTGAAATATTAAAGTGTTGAAAGAAAAACAAAAAACAGTGCCAACATAGAATTCTGTTCCCAGTGAAATTATCCTTCAGAGATGAAGGTGATGATGGAGAAATACCTTCTTACACAGCATGAATTGAGGGAATTTTTGCCAGTAGACCAGTGTTGAAAACAAATATTCAAAAAAAAGAAATTCTTCAGAAAGAAAATACACACACACACACACACACACACGTAGGAAATTCAGACCTACATATGAAAAAAGAATTATTTATGTAGAAACATTGTTAGATAAAAAATGAAAATTAAAAATATTTTACTTTCCTTATGTATTGACCTACATGATAACAATTTGTTCAACATGATAATAACAGCGATTAACTTGGTGGATCTAGTTTATGGGCAAATGAAATTCATAATAGCAATGTTGTCAGGTACAGGAGCAGGGAATGGGAATTGTGACTATCTCTTAGATGGTAGATTACCTGTGAAGTGATGGTGTTATTATGAGTAGAATTTGGATTAGTTGTAAATGTATATTTTAAAGTCTAGGCTAGCCACTAATAAAAGCCAAAAAAAAAAAAAAAAAAACAAAGATGAGAAGAAAAATTAAAAAGGTGGATAAAGAAATAAAATTGATATGCTAAGAGAGACGAGAAAGTGAAGAGGGTTGTAAAATGCTCAAATAAAGAAACACAGAAGACAGGAAAAAAATAGAAGAAATAAAAGGGCAGCAAATAGAAAACCGTAAGAAATATAGTAGATATCCACTACACAGATGGAAAGGAGTGAGATAGTAAAATTAGCTGGGACACTCTTGAGAAATTAGACTGTAGCCACTGAGAACAGTCAAATAACTAAATACCTATTTATTGTGTTATGGTGGAGTTTCTAAGATCAGGCTGCCTGGGATCAAAGGTTGGTTCTCCCACTTATCAGTCATTTACTTTAGGCCTATATCAGGAGCTTTAATGTCCTCACTGGTAAGGTGGGATTGACCATAGCTTCTATGTTGTGAAGTCTTTGGAGGTTAAATGAGATAATCAATGATAAACCTTTGTGCAGGGCCTGGCCTATGCTAGGCATTTCGTAAATGATAGCTGTGTACTACTATTATTGAAATTACAATTGTTTATCATTGTAATTACAATTCTTGTTTATCATCGTAATTATCTGGAATCCGTGGGCCCTTCCTGACTTTATTTGGAATTCCCTATGAATGGCAAGTAACAAAAGGCTGAGGACACATCCTGCAGCAGGCTGTCTTCCCTGCTGTCCGGGACCTGGCCACCCATTCTTCCTGGGTGTTTCTCACTGCCTTCTCTTCCTCACAACCCATCCAGCTTCCATGGAGTCAAGCAAAGGCAACATAACCAAAGCAGTGTTAAAATTATTCAGTGCCCAAGTCAGCCCTCTTTTGTCCATGCCAAGATAAGGAATGTTGGTGTTTTTTAAGAACATCCGTTGATGTGACTTTACTTTCCCTGTGACAGAGACTGGATGGCAGACAGGACAGTGTACTGTTCCCTCTTCATTATGAGACTCTCGAGGGCTAGAGGCCTGTCAGATGGCTCACTCACCCACATGGCCTTCATTTCTGCCCCATCTGAACATCCAAGGTCCCAGAGAAGAAAAATTATCTCGAAATCACTGTGTGGTCAACAAGAGCCCAGGGCAGAAACTTCTTCCCAGTAGTTTCTTTTGCTAAGTCAGAGAGTTCCTCTCACCTGACTTCCCCATGTGGCCTCCATTTTACACACACACACACACATATATTTATATATATGATGTGTATATATGATGTGTATATTATGAACAATTACCCAATATTCATGTTTTATCTCTTTTTTTTTGATATGGAATCTGGCTCTGTCACCTCCTGGGTTCAAGTGATTCTCCTGTCTCAGCCTCCCGAGTAGCTGGGACTACAGGCGTGTGTCACCACGCCCAGCTAATTTTTGTATTTTTAGTAGAGACAGGGTTTCACCATTTTGGCCAGGATGGTTTACATCTCTTAACCTCGTGATCTGCTCACCTTGGCCTCCCAATGTGCTGGGATTATAGGCATGAGCCACCACACCCAGCCCATGTTTTATTTTAATTTCAGAAAAGACTTTCCACGATAAAATGTGAATATATTCAGCTTGCTGTCTTATTTACAAATGTATTTCCTCAATAACGTTTATTTAATACTTGAAAAAGGAAAGAAAAACCCAGAAGACTACAGTTGACCCTGAACAACATGAGGATTAGGGGTACTGACCCTTGCTCAGTCAAAAATCTGTGTATAGTTTTACTCCCTGGAAACTTAACTACCAGTAGTGTATTGTTGACAATTAACACATATTTGGTATAGTATATGTACTACATATTGTATGCTGACAATCATGAAGGCCAATGAAAAGATAATGTTTTTCCTTTTTTTTTTTTTTTTTTTGAGATGGAGTTTTGCTCTTGTTGCCCAGGGTGGAGTGCAGTGACACAGTCTCAGCTCACTGCAACCTCTGTCTCCTGGGTTCAATCTGTTCTCCGGCCTCCAGTCTGTTCTCCTGCCTCAGCCTCCTGAGCAACTGGGATTATAGGCATGTGCCACCATGTCTAGCTAATTTCTGTGTTTTTAGTGGAGACTGGGTTTCACCATGTTGGTCAGGTTGGTCTCAAGCTCCTGTCCTCAGGTGATCCACCTGCCTCAGCCTCCCAAAGAGCTGGGATTACAGGCATGAGCCACCATGCCCAGTCAAGATGTTACTAAGAAAATTATAAGAAAAAGAAAATGGATTTACTGTTTCTAGGGAGATATCTTGTTACATAGCAAGAGTGAGGCCATCTTGAAGCAAAACCTCCATGAAGACTGATGTTTGATTCCTGCATAGCATGGTATTCTGCAGAAAGATCTAAGCAATTCCTGTAACATAGATTATCCCTCTTAAAGATGCTTATCTATCCTGTATGGTGGTTATCAGAAAGACTGCACACTTACGTCCCCTCAAGAACATGAAGAGGAAACTCAACCCAAGATAAGCAGAAGGAGTGATATAAAATGATAGGATTAGAAATCAATAAAATGGAAGATGAACAAGAGTAGAATTTTTGTTAAGTAGTTCTTTGAAAGATTAAAAATTCTGATAAACCTTGGCTCAATTGCTCAAGAAAAAAAAGAAAATATGAATTACCAATATCAATAATGGAAGAAGAGACATTACTATATCCTTCCAGCATTAAAAGGTTAATAAAATATTGTGAACAAGTTCATATCAGTAAATTCAACATTGTAGTTGAAGTGGACAGCTCCTTAAGATAATGAAAACCATAACAGTTTTTCCAAGCTGGGACAAGATAAGATAGAAATTATGTATTGCTCTACATATAAAGCAAAGGAATTGAGTTGGTTTTAAAAGAAAAAACAATCTTCCCAGAGAGAAACCTCCAGCTCAAAGAGTTTTGCTTGTGTGTATGAGTACTATGTGAGTACTGTGTGTGTGAGCACTGTGTGTGTATTGTGTGTGTGAGTACTGTGTGAGCACTGTGTGTGCATGCACATGTGCATTAGTACTGTGTGTCTGTGAGAGTAGTGTGTACTATGCATGCATGTGTGTGTGAGTACTGTGTCTGTACATGCAAGTGTGTGAGTACTGTATGCACATGTGCACGTGTGAGTACTGAGCATGTGTACGTGTGTGTGTGTGTTTGCACCTATGTGTGCACTCATTGCTGCATATGTCTTTTAACAATTCTACACATTCAATGACCCAGCTCAGGAGCATGTCCCATGTGGTCAACCCTGCACACATAGGGTATTGTGCTAGTCTGTTTGTGTTGCTATAAAGTAATACCCGAGACTGGGCAATTTATAAAGAAAAGAGGTGTATTTGAAGCATGGCATCAGCACCTCCTTCTGGTGAGGCCTTCAGGCAGCTTCCACTCCTGGTGTAAGGGGAAGCGAGCTAGGAAGAAAGAGAGAGCAGGGAGGGAGTTGCCAAGCTCTTTATAACAATGAGTTCTTCTGAAACTGATAGAGTGAGAACTCATACTGCAAAGCAGGCACCAAGCCATTCATAAGGGATCCACCCCTTGGCCCAAACACTTCCCTCCAGCCGCCCCTCCAACACTGGGGATCACATTTCAACATGAAGATTGAAGGGGACAAGTATTTAAACTCTGTCACATAGTGATAAGAAGAAGACTAAGAACCGTAAGCAAATGATGGTTCCTGTTTCCAATTTTGCTGGAGGAAGAAAAGGTACTACTTTTTAAAGAGAATATGACTTGAAAACTGAAGGACAAGATGTATATTTTCAAATCAACTTATTGGATTTCCATCTTAAGCCTTTATTCACATGTGACATGTGGATTGTTAACTTCTGAATGAGCACTGGCAGAGGCACTTACAGATGCATTTTAATGGCATCACAACATCACTCTGGTGTTGGTCACATGAATTGTCCCATATTGTGATCACATGAGAGCTGCTTCATGCCTATGGAAAAACTCTGTTTTCATCTCAGCTCTGCCCTTTCCGTGGCTGGAAACATCTGAGTGGTTTCTGTCCCACTCACAAGGCTTTTTTCCTCACCCCTGCCCTGGCAGCCTTTGCTCAGCTCCTAAAGCAATGGAGAGATCCTTCTGCTGGCAGTGAGTTTATTGCCTGACTGTGTGTGGTTCTAGGGGGTTGAGGGTGGCAGATGAAGGAGAGAGGGCTCAGTCCCTGATCTGCAGGTGTGCATTTTCTTCTCATCTAAACATTTCTTATGTGAACTTGTGACTTCGTCTTTTCATTTCATCCACCAGTACTTGCTCTCTGTCTTCTGTGAGCCAGCTACCCTACTGGACTCAGCTCATGATTTCCGGAATAATAAAGAAACATCCTGACCCCGAGGCTTTCACATGCTCAGAGGCTAAAACGAACAAGCATTTTACACACCTAAGTATATTTCTCACTCACAATAGCCCTAGGAAGTCAGTGTTGTTTAATTATAATTTCCGTTTATCAGATGTGAAAACTGAGGCCTCGCTTCCTGTGTTGACATCCAGTGAATGGACAAGACCACTTTCTGGACTGCAAGGCTGAGCTTCCACCCTTGGCTGTACTGCTTGAAGCTCGCTTGTCCAACTGAAGTCTCCCTCGGCCTAAGATGATCTTCACATGCAGCCTCTAACCTGGGTGTCCAGCTGGGAGTCTTCTCAACTAGTTGTGCTCTGAGAACTCCTATTGCCCCATTTCCCAGTATTGGTGATGAGCCCCCTCTTCAAAACACTATGACAGGCCATTTTCCTGGTCCCCTCAACCTGCCACGTGGTGAACAGAACCCACATCCGGGTCAGTCTTGGATTGATAGCCTCCTGTTTATTACCAACCCTCTTCAGATGTGGTGCCCAAAATGTCCTAATGAGTGCGGTGGTCTGACCTGGGCATCCTGTTGGTTCCTAAAGCCTAAGATTGCACTTTTAAGGAGGAGACATTAGATAATAGTTGCTGATTTGATTAGAGGATTGAGTATAATAGGGTTTCTAAAGAGTGAGAGTCCAGGGTTAAATCCTAGTTCTACCACTAGGGCCCCCTATAAGAGAAGAGTGAAGGTGGAACCCACCATAGAGAGTTGTGAGGGTTGCAGGACACAGGCATGCACCTAGGAGGGCTGCCTGCTGCAATCCATCATCAGGGGTCAGAGCAGACCCTCTGTGGGACACAGGCACAAAGTGTGCGCCTGCCTGCTGCAATCCATCATCGGGGGTAAGAGCTGGGCCTCTGCAGAAAATGCGCATAGAACACAGTGCCCACTTACTGCAATCCATCATCATGGGTCAGATCAGGACCTCTGCAGGACACACCCACAGAGTGCTGGCCGCCTGCTGCAATCCATCATCGGGGTCAGAGCAGGCTGTCTGCAGAACACAAGCACAGAGCGCAGGGCCTGCCTTGCTGCAATTCCTAATCAGGTCAGAGTGTGGCCTCTGCAGAATATGCCTGCCTGCTCTAATCCATCATCAGGTTGCAGAACAGGCCCTCTGTGGGACAGAAGCATAGAGCGTGGGGTCACCTGCTGCAACCCATCATTAAGGGTCAGAATGGGGCCTCTACAGGACACGCCTGCCTGCTGCAATCCACCATCGGGGTCATAGCAGGCTCTGGGCAGGACACACTCACAGAGCACGGGCCCATCTACTGCAATCCATCATAAGGGGTCAGAGCAAGTCCTCTGCAGGACACAAGCAGATGCAACAGAGCACAAGGCCCACTTGCCACAATCCATCATCAGGGGTCATAGGGCACCCTCTGCAGGACACAAGCACAGAGCATGGGCCTGCCTGCTGCAATCCATGATCAGGGCTCATCAGCTGTTATCGGCCCCATGAGACAAACTCGCCCTGGGCTGCAGAGTGGGCAACCATGCTCTGCTGCCTCTTTGTTTACCACTCTTCATCTCTCGCTTTTCCCTCTCCCTGAACATGGAGCTGGATAAGGGGTTTGAGACAGGATCTTCTGTGCCAGCCAGAAACGGATCCTGTATCACCTCGGGACCCTCTCCAGTTTGGAACAAGGTGTTTTGATTGTACCTAAGATTTAATTTATAGAGGGGACTAAGTGATGACACAGAAGTCAATGCCATTGAAAGAAGTCTTGTCAGTGACAGTTTCTAAGAGAAAGGCGGGTGGGGAGGCAGAAAGAGTGAGGGACAAGTGTGGTCCAGGGACTTCGTTGTGGTTTCTGAAGGAAGGAATGGGAAAGGCAAAACAGGGGAGTTTGAGCACGTTTAGAACTGGGTAGTTTGTATAATTTTACCAGGTCATGGGCTACACAGGTGCTCTCTAGCTGTCCTGTGTGGCACATGCCCCTTGGGTGATGTGGCGCAGGGGTGCTATTGCTTTGGTGTGTGAGAGTCTGGAGGGGATTGAGGCATGGACTTTAGACTGGGTGGTTTGCAAAGGGAAGACATGATTTTCTGCAGGTGGATTAACATCTCTAGGAATTACGTGCACTGAAAGGGGCAGCCCCTCCAGGATTAGCAAGACCCTAAGAGGTCAAGCATCATAAGATACGGAAAATAATAAACATGATTAATACACAAGGAAAGAAAGACACGGCCTAAGAATTCATGCATTTGTGGGCTTCAGCCCATAGAAGCTTATGGTACCATATATTCACTGTAATCCCTGCCATATGACACTATGCAGTCTAGCAGAGTGTTTCCAGATTGCCTTGGTTCAAATCCTGACCCTGCCACTTATTAGCTGTGTGACATTGGACGGTTACTCTAGTTCTCCATACCTCCATTTCTCAGCCGTGAAATAAACATATTAATGGTACCTGCCTCTCAGGGGTTGTTTGTAAACCACTAAGTAGGTGCTGAGAGTAGCACCGGCCCAGTAGGCACCATGTGAGCATTGGCTGTGACAGTCTTACCATCTCTGATTTGCTAACATGCTTAGGTCTCCTTCACTGATGTGTTAATATTGATAGGCAATGTATACTTCCCATATCATGCAACTGTTTTATATACAACTGCAGGATTTTCTATTTATTCTTTTTGAATTGCATTTTCTTGTCCTAGGTTTGTGGCACCAATGTATTGACATACTCACATATTAGCAGAGATTCTGCCTTTGGGCAAAGTATTTCTCCTAGCAGGCCATCTGCATGTTCAGTGGACTGACCCAGAGCTCCACCTTGCAGGGTGACTGGGCGGTAACTGAGAGGTCCTATTTGGTGGGTCAGGGAGGCCTGAGGGTGAGAGTAGTTTGTCCTTTGCAGGCAATGGTAGGTGCCACAGCCTGGGGCTGGTCTAAGCCAAAGTCCTGCCAGAGAACCAAGGACAAATCTGTGGGGAGAGGGATGAGGAAGAGCGTGAGTTTCTTTAGAAGACATGGGAGCAGCTACCAGGGTGAGCAAGGCCCTTGGGTCATTACTGTGGCTACTGCAGTCTCAGTGGATGTAGCTTCCTACACAACACTTGGACCAGGTGATTATGCCACGTTATCTGAAATGTCCTGTGTCTTAGTCCATTCTGGCTGCTATAAAAATCACCATAGACTGGGAGGCTTAAACAACAGGAATGTATTTCTCACACTCCTGGAGGCTGGCAGTCCAAGGCTAAGATGATGGCGGATTTGGTGTCTGTTAAGGACCTGCTTTCCTCATGGAGGGTCATCTTCTCACTGTAACTTCACATGGCAGAGGAATCTCTCTGGGGCCTCTTTCATAAGGGCACTAATCCTATTCATTGGGCTCCAGCCTTATGATCTAATCACTTTCCAAGACTCACCCTCCTAAACTGTCACACTGTGGGTAGGGCCTCAACATAGGAATTTGGGGGAACACATTCAGACCATAGCACTTCTATTGCCCCTCCTGGAATTCTGGTGGGCCCCAAGGTGAGGTCAGGGCTGAAGGAAGGGACAGCACCAGCCAGGTAAAAGGGGATGGGGACCCTGGCTCTGAGCCAGGCCTGGATCCCTCTAGGAGCAGTATCAGCTGTGGGTGTGGTAATGCTCAGTCTTTCCCCAGCCAGACTAACAGTGCCTTTTCCTTTATGCTTAAAGTTTTGAATTCCAGATTTAAAGGGCCAGGAATGTGTTTTCCAAAGGATCATGAAGAGCTATGTTGGGATAAAGAGGAGAAAATTTCTATTGGTGTGGAAAGTGGAAAGTGAGAAAGCCTGCCTCTGGGAAGGGAAGAAAGAAAAAGGCAGAGGAGGATACCAGAGCCAGCAGATAGATCACACCTGCAGGGAAGAGGAAGGTCGCAGTGGAGAGAGGGGAGGCTGCCATCTGGGAGGGGCTGGCAGTAGGGTGAGGAAGGAGGAGGGAGACTGCTAGGAAAAAGGGATCCCATGAGGAACCTTGAGGCCCAGGCTCCAGTCATAATGGGAGAGGAAGTTTCACATCGCCGTACCCCAAACTGCCCCATCAGATGGCCTCTGTGCCCTGTGAGCCCTTATGTAGGGGCAATGCGGGTGTGAGCTCAGTCCGTGGACTTAATAATCAGGTCTAAGCCAAGGGAAGGGCTCCCGGGTGCTTGTCTGCCCGAGCATTAGTCAGCCATGTCCCCTGACATTTGAGACATGAAGTCATCCCAGAGGAGGATCATTAACACACTTTAGAAATGTATAGGTTCCTATTACTAAACACAATTTAGCAACTCTGCTGTTTTGATAACCCTAGATGGTGGCATCTTTTACAATAACAGAAGGTATAGAGGTTCACAGCCAGTGACTAGAGGCTTTGTGAAATAACAATATACATTAACTTGGATATCAGAATTAAAGATGGAGACTTGTGACACTGAAAAAAAAAATGCCTTTCTTTCTTGCTGCTTTAAAAAATAAATGCCATCATATTATACATTTAGTCTGGAAATTCAGGGTTTCAACACACAGTTTCAAACTTCCATCATCATGACTATCCCGAGCACCACCTCCCAGCCCATCAATTTGTTTCTCTTTCTCCCCAATATCTATATTACATAGCCAATTTCGATAAAGCTGCTTTGCTACCCAATACATAAAATTGTCTCTTTGCCACAAAATCCCAAGTGTTTTGTTATTAAATGTGTTTTCCAAAAGTGGACTTTTGCTTTTGCTTATGTCTTAGCTTTAGCTGCTATCACAGAATATGAAACTATTGTCTGGCTGGCTTACGTTTATTTCTCACAGTTCTGGAGCCTGGGAGGTCCAACTTCAAGACGCTAGCAGATGTGTCTTCCTATGGGGAAGAGAGGGGTCTCTGGTCTCTCTTCTCCTTTTTTATAAGGACACTAATCCCATCATGGGTCCCACTCCCATACCTCATTTAAACCTGTTTACCTCCCAAAAGCTCCATCTCCAAATCCCCGCACATTGGGCATTAGAGATTCAAATATATGAACAAACATTTAATCCATAACAGCTAGTCTGCAAGAAAAATACATGAGTCTGATCCTGTATGTTTATTTCTAGCTCCTATTAATGGGTTAAAATGTCCAGTGCCTGGCAAATACGTTGCCTTATGCCTGTGATCCCAGCTATTTGAGAGGCTAAGCTGGGAGGATTGGTTGAGTTCAGTAGTTCGAGATCAGCCTGGGCATCATGGTGAAACCCTGTCTGTACAAAAAAATACAAAAATTACCCGGACATGGTGGTGCTCATCTGTAGTCCTAGCTGTGTGGGAGGCTGAGGATGTAGGATCGCTTGCGCTGGGGAGGTGGAGGTTACAGTGGGCTGAGATCACACCACTGCACTTCAGCCTGGGTGACACAGCCAGACCCTATCTCAATTTATATAAAAGAAATACATCCAGTGCCACCACTGACCACAGGGTCTTGCTTCTGAGCTCAGGGGAAGCTCATTGGCTAGGAGGAATGGTGGGGGACAGAGGTCCTGAGTTCCTTCTTGACCAACCCTGCACAGAACACCTGGAAGAACTTGAGGGCGAGGAGCGGGACCCAGCATCCCCTCCTGCAGCCATGCCCTTCACCCAGATGCAGCCGTGGTCCAAGCCCATACCCAGTCCCGAGGGGAACGGCCTGCTGCCACCATTTGACCCCATCTTCCTTCTCTTCATGAACAAGTCTGACCTGAGGAAAGAGGATGTTTCATTTTGTTAAAGTAACATTTTTTTCCATTAAAAATCAATATATATTCATGGTAGAAATCATATGAAAAACAAATAAGCTAGCAGAAAAAGACCTGGAACTCACCTACCATTTGTCACCCAAAAAGAATTGCTCTTGGCACCTCTTGCCTATCTGCTTTCCCATCGATGCCTGGGGAATAAAAGTCCTATGATCAGATAAGTTTGGGAAACACTGAAAATTAAGTGCTTTGGAAAAACTTGAACTAAAAGATGTGTTTCAATGTGTTCTCCAAATTTATTTGACACCTGATCCCTTTACTTTAGTAACAGACTTTAACAGAACTTTTGTTTTGTAGAACATTCTTAGGGATGTACTGGTAGATGTGTGAGCATGAGCATACGCACACTCACACACACTCTACACACATGCACACATCACCAGACATACGTGCACACAACCCCCTTTTAGAAATTGTATTAAATTATAGAAAGAAAATACTTCTGGTTATAAAGACAGTGTATAAGTTATAATTGCTTGAATTTTCTCACTGAACCAGCCCATCACAGTGAACTAATTCAGACACTCAGTTGCAACCTCTCCCTGCTGAGAGACTATCTCAACCCCCAGAGCTCCCAGTTATGACCCAGGCTGTAAAAGAAAGGCCACATTGGGCACAGTAGGTATGAATTTCAGTGAGCTCTTTGGAAGACGATGTCTGGCTGTTTCTCACTAGGCGGTACAGCTGCCTGGCTGCTCCTGGGTAGGCTCACCTGCCCCAGAAGAGTTACTCCTCACAGTTATGGGGAACTTACCTGAATCAGCAGAGGATAGCTGGGCCTGATAGCTTCTTCCAGCTTCTCCAGAGACTCATGTTTCCTTGAGGGTCTGTTATTTGATCTGGGGTCAAATAAATTTGGGGAATGCACATCACTGACTTTAGATAATGATACCCTCCACTAAGTGGTCAGAGTCAAGCTTAGAGACCTGAGACCCAGGGGAAACTTTAAAATCTGTGCCGTATTCCACAGAAACTACAGTGGGTCAGCTGTGCAAATTCATTCATCAGATTACTTGTGGCTTCCAGCTGGACTTCTGAGTCTGTTCTTGGAGACTCACCAACACCTGGTGAAGTTAAATGCAGTAATATAGAGCTGGTTACACTTGTTGGTTGTGCCTAGATGGACCATGGGCGTGACTCAAGAACCACAAGAAAGATGCTATTTCAACAACATCTTTATTTACACTGTTAGTCAGATGGGATGTTACATGATGGTATTTGAACCAGGGGACTCAGGTACCTACAATTTTCATCCTGTTTTACCCAAATTTCCTCTCTATATTGTTTCCTAAGGTAATGCATAGGTGATAATGAAAGGAAAGCATAGTAACATAGACTTGGAACTGAAGCTTGGAACTAAAGCCCTAATTAATAGTAAGAAGTCTATTAAATTACTTTTCTGACAGAGTCTTACTCTGTCACCCAGCGTGGAGTGCAGTGGTGCAATCAGGGCTCACTGCAGCCTTAACTCCTGGGCTCAATTGATCCTCACACCTTGGCCTCCCAAGTAGCTGGGACTACAGGGATATGCCACCAAACCCAGCTAATTTTATTTTCTTTTGAAAGTTCTTATGTAGGTTTAGGGAATCTTAGAACAAAAAATTAAAGGCTTTATAAATATTCCTCCTGCCCGCACCTCATCCGCAGACTTACAACAAGCAAATATGCACCACTGCAGAAGACACAGTCAAAGCTGACCTATGATCCATAGGCCTGCTTGACATTTAGAGGAAGAGAGAACAAACAAGGAGGGAAAGAGATAGCTGGCCCTTGGAAATACACCACTCAATCCTCGTGGGTAGGTGAGAAAGAAAGTGAGCCACACCCACCCATGCCTGATGCCTGCACCTTTGACGACTCTGTGCCTACATGGTTCACTCAATCATTGGCCTAGAGAAGTTCACAAGGGGCAGTCTCTCCCCAGCAGCAGGAGCATTACCTGGGCATATGTTAAAAATGCACATTCTCACTATGGGGTCAGGTCGGCAGTCTGTGCTTTAAGAACCTCTCCCAACACACCCTACCTCCCTGCAAGGTGGACTGAATGCAGCAGAAGCTTCAGAATCACTGGCCTCCAGCTTGGATGGTCCCGTTCTTGACTGTGACTCAGTTTGGACAGTAATACAGTGTATGGAGATTGGGACAGGGTAGAAGGAAGGGGAAGAGATGGAAGCCATCAGGTTCCTCTCAGAGATGAAGACATACTTGCCCAGATTTCTGAAATTCCACTTTGGGATACTCATCCAGATTGTAGCATACGGCCTTAGAGAGGGCTGAGCTATCAAGTCATTATCTGTCAAGCTTGGCACTGTCACTCCAATTGGCTGTGTGCCAACTTAGAAAGCCGACAGAAGGACTGAGAAGCAGCCTGACAGATAAATTCCTGTGGGGAGGGTGAGGAGACTGGGGATACAGCGGAAGCGACAAGGATCTGGAAAAAGCAGAAGCCAGATCTCACCTCTGTGTGCCTCAAAAGGGCCCTGGAGTGTTCTCAGAAAAGGAAAATGTCAGGACAGGGTGTCCTTACATCACATAAGGCTGAACATCTTATGGAACATTATATTTTCCAGGTGAGAATATCAGTTAAGTTTCTTTATTTGAAGGTGACAGAAAGGTTTTGGAGAGATAAAGAGGCACTGACAGAAGCAAACATCCAGAGCCCCAGGCTCATGAAAGGACAAGTGGCCCCAGGGATCTGGGTTTCAACAGCCAATGACAGTGTCTTCGAGGGGTTGTCATACTCACAATGCGCAAACCTCAACCATTTCAAGCTCAAGATTTGAGGATAAAAAAATCTGGCCACATTTGCTCATCACTTGGCTGAAAGACAGGAAGGCTTCTTAGTTGTTCCTCCTGTGAACCCAGAAAATCTGAGACAGGTCTCAGTTAATTTCAAAAGTTTATTTTGCCAAAAGTTTACTTTGCCTGTGACACAGCCTCAGGAGTTCCTGATGACATGTGCCCGAGGGGTCGGGGAACAGGCTGGTTTTATACATTTTAGGGAGACATGAGACATCAATCAGTAGATATAAGAAGTACATTTGTTCAGACTGGAAAGGTGGGACAACTTGAAGCAAAGGCAGAAAGACTCAAAGTGGGGATGAAGCTTCCAGGTCACAGATCGGTGAATACATAAATGGTTACATTCTTTTGAGTTTCTGATTAGCCTCTCCAAAGGAGTTTCTGATATGCATAGATCTCAGTGAGCAGAGAAGTGACTTTGAATAGAATGGGAAGAAGGTTGGCCCTAAGCAGTTTCCAGCCTGAGTTTGCTGTAGTGATTTTGGGGGCCTGAGATATTTTCCTTTCACACTTCAAAACCCAGGAGGATGGTGAAAGTTCTTGATGGTTCTTTACCCAAAAGACAATCAGGAGCCTTTTCAGCAGGTTACACATTGAAAAAGAGGCAAAAGATAATAAAGGAGAAAAGAATCCCTTGTCAGCTGGAGGTAGCAGCAATGTCAAATTGCTATAAAAGTTCCTCAATGCTTATCCCATCTCTGTATTTATCTGGCTTATGCATGATAACATCAGTGATCCTGAACATCAGTTCTCAACTTTAACTACACATTAGGATGACCTGGAGAGATTTTTAAAGTGTTAATACAGGGGTCTCTTCAGAGATTTCAATTTAATTAGTCTGTGGTGAGACCTCTGAATTATCACTTTAAAAAACTCTTTAAGTAGGCCAGGCCCGGTGGCTCACACCTATAATCCCAGTACTTTGGGAGGCTGAGGTGGGTGGATCACAGGAGATCGAGACCATCCTAGCTAACACAGTGAAACCCCATCTCTACTAAAAATACCAAAAAATTAGCTGACTGTGGTGGTGGGCGCCTGTAGTCTCAGCTACTTGGGAGGCTGAGGGAGGAGAATAACTTGAACTTGGGAGGTGGAGCTTGCAGTGAGCCGAGATTGCACCACTGCACTCCAGCCTGGGCGACAGAGCAAGACTCTGTCTCAAAAAACAAACAAAAAACAGAAACAGAAAAACAAAAAAAAGCCTCGTTAAATAATCATGATGAGCAGCTGTAGTGAAAAGCCACTGATCTTGACTAATGTTTTTTAACCTAGGTAAGTGTGAGAATCACCCATGGAAACATAAATATACATGCTCCCAGGCCCTACTCACATTTCACAAAATTCCAGTTTCTGGGGGTGGATCCAGGGCAGTGGTGCATTTACAAAACACCACAATAGATTCTAATGGATACTCCTAGATAAGAGCCAGACATTCAGGCCGAGTATCTTATTTTACTGATAAAGAAGTAGATTCTGTTAGCGAATCTAGTTCTCATGTGAGAGAGACAGACATATTGAAGGTTTTTTTCATTTGGCTTTGTTTTGCTTTTGTTTTTGGAGATGGAGTTTTGCTCTTGTCACCCAGGCTGGAGTGCAGTGGTGCAACATCAGCTCACTGCAACCTCCACCTCCTGGGTTCAAACGATTCTCCTGCCTCAGCCTCCTGAGTAGCTGGGATTACAGGGGCCCACCACCACGCCCGGCTAATTTTTGTATTTTTAGTAAACATGGGGTTTGACCACGTTGGCCAGGTTGGTCTCAAACTCCTCACCTCAGGAAATCCACCTGCCTCAGCCTCCCAAAGTGCTGATATTACAGGCGTGAGCTAGCCCGTGCGACCTGAAGTTTTTAATAAATCACTTCTTAGCAGCATGAATCAGGCCCTCTGAGTATGAGGAAAGACAACACATGCAACCTTGAGCTGCCCTAGTAAGGAGCCTGGAGACACACGCTTGCTGCATCGTCAGCAGTTGACCCACTATGTCTGTCGGTTTTGCCTGGTGAGTTGAATTGAAGCTTGATTTTAATGAACTTTTGTTACTGAGTTTCTGCAGATTTAAAGGGTAAGAAATGGAAAAGCAAAGAGGTCTATTTAAAAAATGTTGTAGCCACATTTTCCATAACAATGATAACACACAATTCACAACAGAGTTAGATGGTTTTTAATGTTGTGATCCAGGAGACTGCATCCCAAGGATGAGGCGTGTTGTGTGTAGAGTCAGGCAGGAGTGGAGGCTGGCAGGTTGCTTCTGAGCAAACTCAGAATATTTGGGTTCCATGGGGAATGCACACTGAGGAGGCCTGGATGCTGTCTGCTCCCAGGGATGCCCTGGATTTATGGAGAGGGAGGTTTGCGGTTGCTCTGACTCGGTGACATCACATGCGCTAATCAACAGTGAAGAGTGAAGACAAAAAGCAGAAGAGGTAACAAACCTTAACTGTATTCATAAATAATTTTATTTAGTTCATAAAATAATTTTATTTTCTTTCACTGCCAATTAGAGGCAATACTATAATGACTTAATAAAAGCAAGGAAACAAGGTCAGGAGCAGCGGCTCACGCCTGTATTGGCCAACATGGTGAAACATGTCTGTACTAAGAATATAAAATTAGCTAGGCATGATGGTGGGTGCCTATAATCACAGCTACTTAGTGGGAGACTGAGGCAGGAGAATTGCTTGAACCTGGGAGGTGGAGCTTGCAGTGAGCCAAGATTGTGCCACTGCAGTCCAGCCTGGGTGACAGAGAGAGACTCCGCCTTGGGAGAAAAAGAAAGAAAGAAACAAAAGTGACTTACATGTGCAATTATTTAGTAAGCCATTTCCAAATCATAAACACAGGTTGATCTGATCTAAAGGGAGGGTGCAAACGCAGTTAACACATACAATTGTCAAGCTGCCCTGGAACATAGATGTAAAAATCATCAACAAAATATTAGCAAATGGAATCCAACAGCAAATTAGAAAGATAATTGATCATGATCAGGTGGGTTTCATTCCAAGAATACAAGGATGGTTCAACATATGCAAGTCCAAAAATGTGATTCACCATGTAAACAAAACTTAAAAATCATATAATGATCTCAATAGACACAGAAAAGTATTCAATAAAATTCAACATCTCTTTATGATGAAGGCCCTTAACAAACTAGGCACCAAAGAAACATATCTCAAAATAATAAGAGCCATCTATGACAAACCCACAGTCAATGTCATACTGAATGGGCAAAAGTTGGAAGCATTCTTTCTAAGAACTGAAACAAGACAAGGATGTCCACTCTCACCACTCCTATTCAACATAGTACTAGAAGTCCTAGCCAAAGCAATCAGTCAGGAGAAAGAAATTAAAAGCATCCAGATAGGAAAAGAGGAAGTCAAATTATCTCTCTTCACTAATGATATAATTCTATTCCCAGAGAACCCCAAAGATTCTTCCAAAAGATTCCTAGACCTGACTTCAGTAAGTTTCAGAACACAAAATTGACATAGAAAAATCAGTTGCATTTCTACATACCAATAACGTTCAAGCTGAGAACTCAATGAAGAATGAAACACTATTTACAATAGCCACAAAAATTTAAATACCCAGGACTACATCTAATCAAGGAGGTGAAAGATATTTTATAAGAAGAACTACAAAAAACTGATGAAATAAATCATGGATGACACAAATGGAAAAATATTCCAGGCTCATGGATTGGAAGAATCTGTATCATTAAAATGTCCATACTACCCAAAGCAATATACAGATTTAACACTATTCTTGTCAGATCAATTACCCATGTCATTTTCTTTTTTTTATTTTTCTTTTTTTTTTTTTTTTTTTTTTAGACGGAGTCTCGCTGTGTCGCCCAGGCTGGAATGCAGTGGCCAGATCTCAGCTCACTGCAAGCTCCATCTCCCGGGTTTACGCCATTCTCCTGCCTCAGCCTCCGAGTAGCTGGGATTACAGGTGCCCGCCACCTCGCCCGGCTAGTTTTTTGTATTTTTTAGTAGAGACGGGGTTTCACTGGGTTAGCCAGGATGGTCTCGATCTCCTGACCTTGTGATCCACCCGTCTCGGCCTCCCAAAGTGCTGGGATTACAGCCTTGAGCCACTGCGCCCGGCCCATTTTCATAGAATTATTAAAAAAATCTAAAATTCATATGGAACAAAAACAGAGCCGGAATAACCAAAGCAATCCTAAGAAAAAAGAACAAAGCCAAATGCATCACATCAAACTATACTACAAAGGTTACAGTAATCTTCAAACTATACTACAAGGTTACAGTAATCAAAGTATCATGTTACTGGTACAAAAAATAGACACGTAGACCATTGGAACAGAATAGAGAACCCAGAAATAAAGCCACACACCTACAATAAACAGATCTTTAACAAAGTTGACAAAAATAAACAGTGGAAAAATGACTCCCTATTCAATACATGGTGCTGGGAAAACTGGCTAGCCATATGCAAAAGAATGAAATTGGACCTGTACCCCTCACCATATACAAAAATGAACTCAGGATAGATTAAAGACATAAATGTCAGACCTCAACCTATAAAAATCCTTAAAGAACACCTGGGAAATACTCTTCTGGACATCAGCCTTGGGAAAGAATTTATGACTAAGTGCTTAAAAGTAGTTGCAGCAAAAAGAAAATGGACAATTGGGACCTAGTCAAATGAGAGAGTTTCTGCACAACAAAAGACACTATCAACAGAGTAAGCAGACAACTTATAGAATGGGAAAACATGTCAGCAAACTATGCATCTGATGAAGGACTAATATCCAGTCAACAAGCAAAAAGGAACCCCATTAAAAAGTGAACAAAGGATATAAACAGACATTTCTCTAAAGAAGACATACAAGCAGCCAACAACATGGAAAAATCCTCCACATCACTAATCATCAGAGAAATTCAAATCAAAATAACACTTAGATACCATCTCACACCAGTCAGAAGAGCTATCATTAAAAAGTCAAAAATAACAGATATTGATGAGGTTGTGGAATAAAGGGAATGCATTGTTGGTAGGAGAGTAAATTAGACCAGCCCCTGTGGAAAGCAGTTTGGAGATTTCTGAAAGAACTAAAAATAGAGCTACAATTTGACCAAGCAATGCCATTGCTGGGTATATGCCCAAAGGAAAATTAATTGTTCCACCAAAAACACACATGTACTTGTATGTTTATCACAGCACTATTCACAGTAGCAAAGACATGGAGTCAAACTCAGTGCCCATCATCGGTGGGTCGGATAAGGAAAATATGGACTATATACACCATGGAATACCAGAATACTATGCAGCTATATAAAAGAATAAAAGCATGTCCTTTGCAGCAACATGAATGTAGCTGGAGGCCATTATCCTAAGCAAATTAACACAGAAACAGAAAAACAAATGCCACATGTTCTGACTAATAAGTGGGAACTAAACATTGGGTACACATGGACATAAAGGTGGAAACAATAGACACTGGGGATTTCAAAAGTAGGGGAGGGAGGGAGAAGGGGAGATAAGGGTTGAAAATTACCTACTGGGTACTATGTTCACTATTTGGGTGATGGGATCAAAAGAAGCCCAAACCTCAGCATCACACAATATATCCATGTAACAAACCTTGACACGTACTCCCAAATCTAAATTTTTAAAGGGATTGAGGCAGGTGTCTCAATTGATAGAGGTTTATTCAGCCAAATTTGAGGATGTGCCTGAGTAAAACACAAGCCACAGGAGCATCTGTGACTTGTAGTTTCCAAAGAAGGTTTTGGGAACTCAGTATTTAAAGGAGAAAGAAAAAGCAGGGGGAAAAGGAGGGCAGGTAGGCAGTGAAGCAAATGGTTGCATTCTTGTGTGGCTCTGATTAACATCAGGATATCTACATTTTTCATAAGAAAGGAGGAAGCAGAGGAAAAAGTTAATTATGTGTTCATCACGCACTAAGTCTTCGTTCTACATAAGATAAAGTAAGCATGTGAATAGAGGAAGTGAAGTAGAGGAAAAGTCAATGATGCGTTCATCTCAGAATAGGCAGAGGGATAATTTCTGGTCCTGACCTTGTCTCATAACTATGAAAATAAGCTGGTGATTGAGATTGTCAGAGTGAAATTGAGCTGAACTTGGTTTTAGTGAGTTTATGGGGGGATGTGCATTCTAAACGATTTAGGGACTCACAACAAATTGTGAGGGAGGACATCTGAGAAGACAGGTGGCCTTCTGTCATTGTGGGAACCTGGCTTATGGATGAGGCTATGGTACAGGGTTGTGAAGTTTCAGCTGTCTGTTTGAGAACAAGGAAGGCAATATTGCATAACTCAGTTCCCAAGCTTAATTTTCCCTTTGACACAGTGAACTTGGGGTTGGGGGCTCTGTTCTCTTTACTCTCACAAAATCATATGGGAACATTCCAGAAAATGTGAGGTTCTGTGCTCCTGTTAAATAAAAATGACCAGGAGAGCCATGGGTAAGCTCCCTCCTCAGTCATCAGGACCGCAACAGAGAGTTTTTCCCTGTGTGGACCGGGTCCTGAACTCTGCAGGATCCCATGAGGACACAAGTGTCATGATAGAGGCACTCATTTGGCCAGGCACAGTGTCTCATGCCTGTAATGTCAGCTACACTGGAGGCTGAGGTCGCCTCGAGGCCAGGATTTCAAGACCAGCCTGGATAACATAGCAAGATCCCATCTCTAAAAATAAAATTAGCTGGGTATGGTGGCATGCATCTGTAATCCTAGTTACTTGGGAGGGAGGCTGAGGTGGGAGGATTGCTTGAGCCTAGGGGTTGGAGGCTACAATGAGCTAGGATCACACCACTGCACTCCAGTCTGGGCAACAGTAAGACTCCATATGTAACAACAACCAACCAATTAAGTGTTTTGAGTGTAAATTACCATAGCCTTTGAAACATAAATTAGTCAGTAACTCTTATTCAAAATGCTTAAGCAACTTGGCCAAGCAATTGTACTTCTAGATTATTTATTTATTTATTATTGGGACAGAGTCTCACTCTGTCCCCCAGGCTGGAGTGCTGTGACATCATCTCAGCTCACTGCAAACTCCGCCTCGTGGGTTGAGGCAGTTGTCCTGCCTCAGTCTCCCGAGTAGCTGGGGCTACAAGTGCATCACATCACCACACCCAGCTAATTTTTGTGTTTTTTGTAGAAATG
>JABBCR010000830.1:0-47166 GCA_014849445.1 Cercopithecus mona | reverse complement strand
ATATGGGAACATTCCAGAAAATGTGAGGTTCTGTGCTCCTGTTAAATAAAAATGACCAGGAGAGCCATGGGTAAGCTCCCTCCTCAGTCATCAGGACCGCAACAGAGAGTTTTTCCCTGTGTGGACCGGGTCCTGAACTCTGCAGGATCCCATGAGGACACAAGTGTCATGATAGAGGCACTCATTTGGCCAGGCACAGTGTCTCATGCCTGTAATGTCAGCTACACTGGAGGCTGAGGTCGCCTCGAGGCCAGGATTTCAAGACCAGCCTGGATAACATAGCAAGATCCCATCTCTAAAAATAAAATTAGCTGGGTATGGTGGCATGCATCTGTAATCCTAGTTACTTGGGAGGGAGGCTGAGGTGGGAGGATTGCTTGAGCCTAGGGGTTGGAGGCTACAATGAGCTAGGATCATACCACTGCACTCCAGTCTGGGCAACAGTAAGACTCCATATGTAACAACAACCAACCAATTAAGTGTTTTGAGTGTAAATTACCATAGCCTTTGAAACATAAATTAGTCAGTAACTCTTATTCAAAATGCTTAAGCAACTTGGCCAAGCAATTGTACTTCTAGATTATTTATTTATTTATTATTGGGACAGAGTCTCACTCTGTCCCCCAGGCTGGAGTGCTGTGACATCATCTCAGCTCACTGCAAACTCCGCCTCGTGGGTTGAGGCAGTTGTCCTGCCTCAGTCTCCCGAGTAGCTGGGGCTACAAGTGCATATCACATCACCACACCCAGCTAATTTTTGTGTTTTTTGTGGAAATGGGGTTTTGCCATGAAAAGAAACTTTCTGAGAAACTGCTTGGTGCTGTGTCAATTAATCTCTCTGAGTTACAGCAGTATTTCGTGGAGCTGTTTGCTAGCCTTTTTTCTCTGGAATCTGAGAACTGATATTTTGGATCCCTTTGAAGACTATTGGGCCAAAGGAAATATCCTCTGATCAAAATGAGAAAGAAGCTTTCTGAGAAACTTCTTTGTGTTCTGTGAATTCATCTCACAGAGTTACAGCTTTCCCCTCAAGAAGCCTTTCGCTAAGACTGTTCTTGTGGAATTTCCAAAGTGATATTTGGAAGCCCATGGAGGGCTATGGTGAAAAAGGAAATATCCTCAGATAAAAACTGGAAAGAAGCTTTCTGAGAAACTGCTTTGTGTTCTGTGAATTCATCTCACAGAGTTACAGCTTTCCCTTCAAGAAGCCTTTCGCTAAGACTGTTCTTGTGGAATTTGCAAAGTGATATTTGGAAGCCCATGGAGGGCTATGGTGAAAAAGGAAATATCCTCAGATAAAAACTGGAAAGAAGCTTTCTGAGAAACTGCTTTGTGTTCTGTGAATTCATCTCACAGAGTTACAGCTTTCCCCTCCAGAAGCCGTTCGCTAAGACTGTTCTTGTGGAATTTGCAAAGGGATATTTGGAAGCCCATGGAGGCCTATGGTGAAAAAGAAAATATCCTCAGATGAAAACTGGAAAGAAGCTTTCTGAGAAACTGCTTTGTGATGTGTGACTTCCACTCACTGAGTTACAGCTGTATTTCATGGAGCTGTTTGCTAGCCTTATTTCTGTGGAATCTGAGAACTGATATTTCGGATCCCTTTGAAGACTATAGGGCCAAAGGAAATATCCTCCGATCAAAATGAGAAAGAAGCTTTCTGAGAAACTTCTTTGTGATCTGTGAATTCATCTCACAGAGTTACAGCTTTCCCCTCAAGAAGCCTTTCACTAAGACTGTTCTTGTGGAATTTGCAAAGTGATATTTGGAAGCCCATGGAGGGCTATGGTGAAAAAGGAAATATCCTCAGATAAAAACTGGAAAGAAGCTTTCTGAGAAACTGCTTTGTGTTCTGTGAATTCATCTCACAGAGTTACAGCTTTCCCCTCAAGAAGCCTTTCGCTAAGACTGTTCTTGTGGAATTTGCAAAGGGATATTTGGAAGCCCATGGAGGGCTATGGTGAAAAGGGAAATATCCTCAGATAAAAACTGGAAAGAAGCTTTCTGAGAAACTGCTTTGTGTTCTGTGAATTCATCTCACAGAGTTACAGCTTTCCCCTCAAGAAGCCTTTTGCTAAGACTGTTCTTGTGGAATTTGCAAAGTGATATTTGGAAGCCCATGGAGGGCTATGGTGAAAAAGGAAATATCCTCAGATAAAAACTGGAAAGAAGCTTTCTGAGAAACTTCTTTGTGTTCTGTTAATTCATCTCACAGAGTTACAGCTTTCCCCTCAAGAAGCCTTTTGCTAAGACTGTTCTTGTGGAATTTGCAAAGTGATATTTGGAAGCCCATAGAGGGCTATGGTGAAAAAGAAAATATCCTCAGATAAAAACTGGAAAGAAGCTTTCTGAGAAACTGCTTTGTGATATGTGACTTCCACTCACTGAGTTACAGCTGTATTTCATAGAGCTGTTTGCTAGCCTTATTTCTGTGGAATCTGAGAACTGATATTTCGGATCCCTTTGAAGACTATGGCAAAAGGAAATGTCCTCCGATAAAAATGAGAAAGAAGCTTTCTGAGAAACTGCTTTGTGTTCTGTGAATTCATCTCACAGAGTTACAGCTTTCCCCTCAAGAAGCCTTTCACTAAGACTGTTCTTGTGGAATTTGCAAAGTGATATTTGGAAGCCCATGGAGGGCTATGGTGAAAAAGAAAATATCCTCAGATAAAAACTGGAAAGAAGCTTTCTGAGAAACTGCTTTGTGTTCTGTGAATTCATCTCACAGAGTTACAGCTTTCCCCTCAAGAAGCCTTTTGCTAAGACTGTTCTTGTGGAATTTGCAAAGTGATATTTGGAAGCCCATAGAGGACTATGGTGAAAAAGGAAATATCCTCAGATAAAAACTGGAAAGAAGCTTTCTGAGAAACTGCTTTGTGTTCTGTGAATTCATCTCACAGAGTTACAGCTTTCCCCTCAAGAAGCCGTTCACTAAGACTGTTCTTGTGGAATTTGCAAAGTGATATTTGGAAGACCATGGAGGGCTATGGTGAAAAAGAAAATATCCTCAGATAAAAACTGGAAAGAAGCTTTCTGAGAAACTGCTTTGTGTTCTGTTAATTCATCTCACAGAGTTACAGCTTTCCCCTCAAGAAGCCTTTCGCTAAGACTGTTCTTGTGGAATTTGCAAAGTGATATTTGGAAGCCCATGGAGGGCTATGGTGAAAAAGAAAATATCCTCAGATAAAAACTGGAAAGAAGCTTTCTGAGAAACTGCTTTGTGTTCTGTTAATTCATCTCACAGAGTTACAGCTTTCCCCTCAAGAAGCCTTTCGCTAAGACTGTTCTTGTGGAATTTGCAAAGTGATATTTAAAACCCCTTAGAGGGCTATGGTGAAAATGATATATATTCAGTTAAAACCTGAAAAGAAGCTTTCTGAGAAACTGCATTGTGATATGTGACTTCCACTCACTGAGTTACAGCTCCGTTTTGCAAAGCTGTTTGCTAGCATTATTTCTGTGGAATTTGCAAAGTGATATTTGGAAGCCCATGTAGGGCTACGGTGAAAAAGAAAATATCCTCAGATAAAAACTGGAAAGGTTTTTGAAAATCTGCTTTGTTTTCAGAGAATTCATTTCACAGAGTTACAGCTTTCCGTTACAGAAGATGTTTGCTAAGATTTTTCTTCTGGAATTTGAAAAGTGATATTTGGAAACCCATAGAGGCCTATGGTGAGAAAGAAAATATCCTCAGAAGAAAACAGGAAAGAAGCTTTATGAGAAACTACTTTGTGTTCTGTGAATTCATCTCACAGAGTTACAGCTGTATTTCCTGGAGCTGTTTGCTAGCCTTATTTCTGTGGAATCTGAGAACTGATATTTCGGATCCCTTTGAAGACTATAGGGCCAAAGGAAATATCCTCCGATAAAAATGAGAAAGAAGCTTTCTGAGAAACTTCTTTGTGATCTGTGAATTCATCTCACAGAGTTACAGCTTTCCCCTCAAGAAGCCTTTCGCTAAGACTGTTCTTGTGGAATTTGCAAAGTGATATTTGGAAGCCCATGGAGGGCTATGGTGAAAAAGGAAATATCCTCAGATAAAAACTGGAAAGAAGCTTTCTGAGAAACTGCTTTGTGTTCTGTTAATTCATCTCACAGAGTTACAGCTTTCCCCTCAAGAAGCCTTTCGCTAAGACTGTTCTTGTGGAATTTGCAAAGTGATATTTGGAAGCCCATGGAGGGCTATGGTGAAAAAGAAAATATCCTCAGATAAAAACTGAAAAGAAGCTTTCTGAGAAACTGCTTTGTGTTCTGTTAATTCATCTCACAGAGTTACAGCTTTCCCCTCAAGAAGCCTTTCACTAAGACTGTTCTTCTGGAATTTGCAAAGTGATATTTGGAAGACCATGGAGTTCTATGGTAAGAAACGAAATATCCTAAGATAAAAAGTGAAAAGAGGATTTCTGAGAAACTGCTTTGTTTTCTGCTATTTCATGTCACAGAGTTACAGTTTTCCCTCAAGAATCCACTATTCTTGTGGAATTTGCAAAGTGATATTTGGAAGCCCATAGAGGGCTATGGTGAAAAGGGAAATATCCTCAGATAAAAACTGGAAAGAAGCTTTCTGAGAAACTGCTTTGTGTTCTGTGAATTCATCTCACAGAGTTACAGCTTTCCCCTCAAGAAGCCTTTTGCTAAGACTGTTCTTGTGGAATTTGCAAAGTGATATTTGGAAGCCCATGGAGGGCTATGGTGAAAAAGAAAATATACTCAGATAAAAACTGGAAAGAAGCTTTCTGAGAAACTGCTTTGTGATGTGTGACTTCCACTCACTGAGTTACAGCTGTATTTCGTGGAGCTGTTTGCTAGCCTTATTTCTGTGGAATCTGAGAACTGATATTTCGGATCCCTTTGAAGACTATAGGGCCAAAGGAAATATCCTCCGATCAAAATGAGAAAGAAGCTTTCTGAGAAACTGCTTTGTGTTCTGTTAATTCATCTCACAGAGTTACAGCTTTCCCCTCAAGAAGCTGTTCACTAAGACTGTTCTTGTGGAATTTGCAAAGTGATATTTGGAAGCCCATAGAGGGCTATGGTGAAAAAGGAAATATCCTAAGATAAAAACTGAAAAGAAGCTTTCTGAGAAACTGCTTTGTGTTCTGTTAATTCATCTCACAGAGTTACAGCTTTCCCCTCAAGAAGCCTTTCGCTAAGACTATTCTTGTGGAATTTGCAAAGTGATATTTGGAAGCCCATAGAGGGCTATGGTGAAAAAGGAAATATCTTCCGTTCAAAATTAGAAAGAAGCTTTCTGAGAAACTGCTTTGTGTTCTGTGAATTCATCTCACAGAGTTACAGCTTTCCCTTCAAGAAGCCTTTCGCTAAGACTGTTCTTGTGGAATTTGCAAAGTGATATTTGGAAGCCCATAGAGGGCTATGGTGAAAAAGGAAATATCTTCAGTTAAAAACTGGAAAGAAGCTTTCTGAGAAACTGGTTTGTGTTCTGTTAATTCATCTCACAGTGTTACAGCTTTCCCCTCAAGAAGCCTTTCGCTAAGACTGTTCTTGTGGAATTTGCAAAGTGATATTTGGAAGCCCATAGAGGGCTATGGTGAAAAAGGAAATATCTTCCGTTAAAAACTGGAAAGAAGCTTTCTGAGAAACGTCTTTGTGTTCTGTTAATTCATCTCACAGAGTTACAGCTTTCCCCTCAAGAAGCCTTTCGCTAAGACTGTTCTTGTGGAATTTGCAAAGTGATATTTGGAAGCCCATAGAGGGCTATGGTGAAAAAGGAAATATCTTCAGATAAAAACTGGAAAGAAGCTTTCTGAGAAACTTCTTTGTGATCTGTGAATTCATCTCACAGAGTTACAGCTTTCCCCTCAAGAAGCCTTTCGCTAAGACTGTTCTTGTGGAATTTGCAAAGTGATATTTGGAAGCCCATAGAGGGCTATGGTGAAAAAGGAAATATCCTAAGATAAAAACTGAAAAGAAGCTTTCTGAGAAACTGCTTTGTGTTCTGTTAATTCATCTCACAGAGTTACAGCTTTCCCCTCAAGAAGCCGTTCACTAAGACTGTTCTTCTGGAATTTGCAAAGTGATATTTGGAAGCCCATAGAGGGCTATGGTGAAAAAGGAAATATCTTCCGTTAAAAACTGGAAAGAAGCTTTCTGAGAAACTGCTTTGTGTTATGTTAATTCATCTCACAGAGTTACAGCTTTCCCCTCAAGAAGCCTTTCGCTAAGACTGTTCTTGTGGAATTTGCAAAGTGATATTTGGAAGCCCATAGAGGGCTACGGTGAAAAAGGAAATATCCTAAGATAAAAACTGAAAAGAAGCTTTCTGAGAAACTGCTTTGTGTTCTATTAATTCATCTCACAGTGTTACAGCTTTTCCCTCAAGAAGCCGTTCACTAAGACTGTTCTTGTGGAATTTGCAAAGTGATATTTGGAAGCCCATAGAGGGCTATGGTGAAAAAGGAAATATCCTAAGATAAAAACTGAAAAGAAGCTTTCTGATTAACTGCTTTGTGTTCTGTTAATTGATAGCACAGAGTTACAGCTTTCCCCTGAAGAAGCCGTTCATTAAGACTGTTCTTGTGGAATTTGCAAAGTGATATTTGGAAGCCCATAGAGGGCTATGGTGAAAGAGAAAATATGCTCAGATGAAAAGTGGAAAGAAGCTTTCTGAGAAACTGTTTTGTTTCTGTTAATTCTTCTCACAGGGTTACAGCTTTCCCCTCAAGAAGCCTTTCGCTAAGACTCTCCTAGTTGAATTTGCAAAGTGATATTTGGAAACTCATAGAAGGCTACGATGTAAAAGGAAATATCCTAAGTTAAAAACTGAAAAGAAGCTTTCTGAGAAAGTGCTTTGTGTTCTGTTAATTCATCTCACATAGTTACAGCTTTCTCCTCAAGAAGCCGTTCAATAAGACTGTTATTGTGGAATTTGAAAAGTGATATTTGGAAGCCCATATAGTGCAATAGTGAAAAAGGAAATATCTTCAGTTAAAAACCAACAAGAAGCTTTCTGAGAAACTGCTTTGTGTTCTGAGAATTCATCTCACAGAGTTACAGTTTCCCCCTCAAGAGGCCGTTCACTAAGATTGTTCTTGTGGAATTTGCAAAGTGATATTTGGAAGCCCATAGAGGGCTATGTTGAAAAAGGAAATATCTTCAGATAAAAACTGGAAAGAAGCTTAATGAGAAACTTATTTGTGATCTGTGAATTCATCTCACAGAGTTACAGCTTTCCCCTCAAGAAGCCTTTTGTTAGACTGTTCTTGTGGAATTTGAAAAGAGATATTTGGAAGCCCATAGAGGGCTATGGTGAAAAAGGAAATATCCTAAGATAAAAACTGAAAAGAAGCTTTCTGAGAAACTGCTTTGTGTTCTGTTATTTCATCTCACAGAGTTACAGCATTCCCCTCAAGAAGCCGTTCACTAAGACTGTTCTTGTGGCATTTGAAAAGTCATATTTGGAAGCCCGTAGAAGGCTATGGTGAAAAAGGAAATATCTTCCGTTAAAAACTGGAAAGAAGCTTTCTGAGAAACTGCTCTGTGTTCTGTTAATTCATCTCACAGAGTTACAGCTTTTGCTTCAAGAAGCCGTTCACTAAGATTGTTCTTTTGGAATTTGCAAAGTGAAATTTGGAAGCCCATAGACGACTATGTTGAAAAAGGAAATATCTTCAGATAAAAACTGGAAAGAAGCTTAATGAGAAACTTATTTGTGATCTGTGAATTCATCTCACAGAGTTACAGCATTCCCCTCAAGAAGCCGTTCACTAAGACTGTTCTTGTGGAATTTGAAAAGTGATATTTGGAAGCCCATAGTGTGCTATTGTGAAAAAGGAAATATCCTAAGGTAAAAACTGAAAAGAAGCTTTCTGAGAAACTGCTTTGTGTTCTGTTAATTCATCTCACAGAGTTACAGCTTTCCCCTCAAGAAGCCGTTCACTAAGACTGTTCTTGTGGAATTTGCAAAGTGATATTTGGAAGCCCATAGAGGGCTATGGTGAAAAAGGAAATATCCTCAGATAAAAACTGGAAAGAAGCTTTCTGAGAAACTTCTTTGTGATCTGTGAATTCATCTCACAGAGTTACAGCTTTCCCCTCAAGAAGCCTTTCGCTAAGACTGTTCTTGTGGAATTTGAAAAGTGATATTTGGAAGCCCATGGAGGGCTATGGTGAAAAAGAAAATATCCTCAGATAAAAACTGGAAAGAAGCTTTCTGAGAAACTGCTTTGTGTTCTGTTAATTCATCTCACAGAGTTACAGCTTTCCCCTCAAGAAGCCGTTCGTTAAGACTGTTCTTGTGGAATTTGCAAAGTGATATTTGGAAGCCCATGGAGGGCTATGGTGAAAAAGAAAATATCCTCAGATAAAAACTGGAAAGAAGCTTTCTGAGAAACTGCTTTGTGATATGTGACTTCCACTCACTGAGTTACAGCTGTATTTCATAGAGCTGTTTGCTAAGACTGTTCTTGTGGAATTTGCAAAGTGATATTTGGAAGCCCATGGAGGGCTATGGTGAAAAAGAAAATATCCTCAGATAAAAACTGGAAAGAAGCTTTCTGAGAAACTTCTTTGTGATCTGTGAATTCATCTCACAGAGTTACAGCTTTCCCCTCAAGAAGCCTTTCGCTAAGACTGTTCTTGTGGAATTTGCAAAGTGATATTTGGAAGCCCATGGAGGGCTATGGTGAAAAAGGAAATATCCTCAGATAAAAACTGGAAAGAAGCTTTCTGAGAAACTGCTTTGTGTTCTGTAAATTCATCTCACAGAGTTACAGCTTTCCCCTCAAGAAGCCTTTCGCTAAGACTGTTCTTGTGGAATTTGCAAAGTGATATTTGGAAGCCCATAGAGGGCTATGGTGAAAAAGAAAATATCCTCAGATAAAAACTGGAAAGAAGCTTTCTGAGAAACTGCTTTGTGTTCTGTGAATTCATCTCACAGAGTTACAGCTTTCCCCTCAAGAAGCCGTTCACTAAGACTGTTCTTGTGGAATTTGAAAAGTGATATTTGGAAGCCCATAGAGGGCTATGGTGAAAAAGGAAATATCCTAAGATAAAAACTGAAAAGAAGCTTTCTGAGAAACTGCTTTGTGTTATGTTAATTCATCTCACAGAGTTACAGCTTTCCCCTCAAGAAGCCGTTCACTAAGACTGTTCTTGTGGAATTTGCAAAGTGATATTTGGAAGTCCATAGAGGGCTATGGTGAAAAAGGAAATATCCTAAGATAAAAACTGAAAAGAAGCTTTCTGAGAAACTGCTTTGTGTTCTGTTAATTCATCTCACAGAGTTACAGCTTTCCCCTCAAGAAGCCTTTCACTAAGACTGTTCTTGTGGAATTTGCAAAGTGATATTTGGAAGCCCATAGAGGGCTATGGTGAAAAAGGAAATATCTTCAGTTAAAAACTGGAAAGAAGCTTTCTGAGAAACTGCTTTGTGTTATGTTAATTCATCTCACAGAGTTACAGCTTTCCCCTCAAGAAGCCTTTCGCTAAGACTGTTCTTGTGGAATTTGCAAAGTGATATTTGGAAGCCCATAGAGGGCTATGGTGAAAAAGGATATATCTTCAGATAAAAACTGAAAAGAAGCTTTCTGAGAAACTGCTTTGTGATATGTGACTTCCACTCACTGAGTTACAGCTGTATTTCGTAGAGCTGTTTGCTAGCCTTATTTCTGTGGAATCTGAGAACTGTTATTTCGGATCCCTTTGAAGACTATAGGGCCAAAGGAAATATCCGCCGCTAAAAGTGAGAAAGAAGCTTTCTGAGAAACTTCTTTGTGATCTGTGAATTCATCTCACAGAGTTACAGCTTTCCCCTCAAGAAGCCTTTCGCTAAGACTGTTCTTGTGGAATTTGCAAAGTGATATTTGGAAGCCCATAGAAGGTTGTGGTGAAAAGGAAATATCTTCAGATAAAAACAGGAAAGAAGCTTTCTGAGAAATAGCTTTATGTTCTCTTAATTCATCTCACAGAGTTACAGCTTTCCCCTCAAGAAGCCTTTCACTAACACTGTTCTTGTGAAATTTGCAAAGTTATATTTAGAAGCCCTTAAAGGGTAATGGTGAAAAAGGAAATACCCTAAGATAAAAACTGAAAAGAACCTTACAGAGAAACTGCTTTGTCTTCTGTGAATCCTTCTCACAGTGTTACAGCTTTCCCTTGAAGAAGCCGTTCACTAAGACTGTTCTTGTGGAATTTGCAAAGTGATATTTGGAAGCCCATAGAGGGCTATGGTGAAAAAGGAAATATCCTAAGATAAAAACTGAAAAGAAGCTTTCTGAGAAACTGCTTTGTGTTCTGTTAATTCATCTCACAGAGTTACAGCTTTTCCCTCAAGAAGCCATTCACTAAGACTGTTCTTGTGGAATTTGCAAAGCGATATTTGGAAGCACATAGAGGTCTACGGTGAAAAAGGAAATGTCCTAAGATAAAAACTGAAAAGAAGCTTTCTGAGAAACAGATTTGTGTTCTGTTAATTCATCTCACACACTTACAGCTCTACCGTCAAGAAGCCATTCACTGAGACTGTTCTTGTGGAATTGGCAAAGGGATATTTGGAAGCCCATAGAGGGCTATGGTGAAATTGGAAATATCTTTGGTTAAAAACTGGAAAGAAGCTTTCTGAGAAACTGCTCTGTGTTCTGTTAATTCATCTCACAGAGTTACAGCTTTCCCCTCAAGATACCTTTCACTAAGACTGTTCTTCTGGAATTTGCAAAGTGTTATTTTGAAGGCCATAGAAGGCTGTGGTGAAAAAGGGTATATCTTCAGTTAAAAACTGAAAAGAAGGTTTCTGAGAAACTGCTTTGAGATATGTGACTTCCACTCACTGAGTCACAGCTGTATTTCGTAGAGCTGTTTGCTAGACTTATTTCTGTGGAATCTGTGAACTGTTATTGCGGATACCTTTGAAGACTCCAGGGCTAAAGGAAATATTCTCCGCTATAAGTGAGAAAGAAGCTTTCTGAGAAACTGCTTTGTGATCTTTAATTCATCTCACAGTTACAGCTTTCCCCTCAAGAAGCCGTTCACTAAGTCTGTTCTTCTGGTATTTGCAAAGTGATATTTTGAAGCCCATAGAGGGCTATGGTGAAAAAGGAAATATTTTCAGTTAAATACTGGAAAGAAGTTTTCTGAGAATCTGTGTTGAGTTCTGTTAATTCATCTCACAGAGTTACAGCTTTCCCCTCAAGAAGCCTTTCGCTAAGACTGTTCTTGTGAAATTTGCAAAGTTATATTTGGAAGCCCTTAGAGGGTAATGGTGAAAAAGTAAATATCCTAAGATAAAAACTGAAAAGAACCTTACAGAGAAACTGCTTTGTCTTCTGTGAATCCTTCTCACAGTGTTACAGCTTTCCCTTTAAGAAGCCGTTCACTAAGACTGTTCTTGTCTAATTTTTTAAGTGATATTTGGAAGCCCATAGAGGCCTATGGTGAAAAAGGAAATATCTTCCGTTCAAAACTGGAAAGAAGCTTTCTGAGAAGCTGCTCTGTGTTCTGTTAATTCATCTCACAGAGTTACATCTTTCCCTTCAAGAAGCCTTTCGCTAAGGCTGTTCTTGTGGAATTGGCAAAGTGATATTTGGAAGCCCATAGATGGCTATGATGAAAAGTGAAATATCTTTGGTTAAAAACTGGAAAGAAGCTTTCTGAAAAACTGCTTTGTGTTCTGTTAATTCATCTCACAGAGTTACAGCTTTCCCCTCAAGAAACCTTTCGCTAAGACTGTTCTTCTGGAGTTTGCAAAGTGTTATTTTGAAGGCCATAGAGGGCTGTGGTGAAAAAGGGTGTATCTTCAGTTAAAAACTGAAAAGAAGGTTTCTGAGAAACTGCTTTGAGATATGTGACTTCCACTCACTGAGTCACAGCTGTATTTCATAGAGCTGTTTTCTAGACTTATTTCTGTGGAATCTGTGAACTGTTATTGCGGATACCTTTGAAGACTCCAGGGCTAAAGGAAATATTCTCCGCTATAAGTGAGAAAGAAGCTTTCTGAGAAACTGCTTTGTGATCTGTTAATTCGTCTCACAGTTACAGCTTTCCCCTTAGGAAGCCGTTCACTAATTCTGTTCATCTGGCATTTGCAAAGGGATATTTGGAAGCCCATAGAGGGCTATGGTGAAAAAGGAAATATCTTCCGTTCAAAACTGGAAAGAATCTTTCAGAGAAACTGCTCTGTGTTCTGTTAATTCATCTCACAGAGTTACATCTTTCCCTTCAAGAAGCCTTTCGCTAAGGCTGTTCTTGTGGAATTGGCAAAGGGATATTTGGAAGCCCATAGAGGGCTATGGTGAAAAAGGAAATATCGTAAGATAAAAACTGAAAAGAAGCTTTCTGAGAAATTGCTTTGTTACCAGAACGGCTCAAACCAGACCAGACGGGCTCAAACCTGTTTTGACCGGATTAGAAAGGATGAAACCAGACCAGACCGGCTCACACCGGATTAGAACGGATCAAAGCGCTAGATCAAACCGGTTTTGACTGTTGCAAACCGGACCAGACAGGGTAAAATCTGTTTTGACCCGATTAGATCAGATCAAACCGGACCAGACAGGCTCAAACCGGGCTAAAACCGGACTCAAACCGGATCAGACCGGCCCTAACCTGTTTTGACCAAATTAGACCGTATGAAACCGGACCAGACCGGCTCAAACCAGACCAGACGGTCTCAAACCTGTTGTGACCAGATTAGACCTGATCAAACCAGAACAGACCAGCTCAATCCGGGCTCAAACCGGTTTCAAACCGGACCAGACCGGGTCAAACTTGTTTTGACCGGATTAGCCTGGAGGAAACCGGAACAGACTGGCTGAAGCTGGACCAGACCTGCTCAAACCGCCTCAAACCGTACCAGACCAGCTAAAACCGGATCAAACCGGACAAGACCGGCTCAAACAGGACCAGACCAGCTCAAACTGGACCAGACCGGTTCAAACCTGTTTTGACCAGATTAGACCAGATGATACCGAACCAGACCGTCTCAAACCGGACCAGACTGGCTCAAACCGGCTCAAACCGGACCAGACCAGCTAACACCGGATGAAACCGAACCATAGTGGATCAAACCTGACCAGACGGTCTCAAAGCTGTTTTGACTGGACCAGACCGGCCCAAAGCGGTTTTGACCGGCTCAAACTGGACTCAAACTGGACCAGACCTGCTCAAACCAGATGAAAACGGACCAGACCAGCTCAAACCCGATTAGACCGGATCAAACCGCCAGATCAAACCGGTTTTGACCGGCTCAAACCGGAACAGACCAGCTCAAACGAGATCAAACTGGACCAGACCGGCTGAAAACAAACAAGACCGGCTCAAACTGCTTTAGACCAGCTCAAACAAGACCAGACCGACTACACTGTCTCAAACCGGTTGTGACTGGCTCAAACCGGAACAAATCGGACGCCAGCTCAAACTGTATGAAAACGGAGCAGACCGGCTCAAACCCGATGAGACCGTATCAAACCGCCGGATCAAACCAGTTTTGACTGGCTCAAACCGGAACACACCGTCTCAAACCGGATCAAACCGGACCAGACCAGATGAAAACAGACCACACCGGCTCAAATCGGTTTTGACCGGCTAAAACCAGACCAGATCGACTAGACTGGCTCAAACCGGTTTTGACCGGCTCAAACCGGAACAAATCGGACCAGAGCAGCTCAAACCGGTATTGACCGGCTCAAACCAGAAGAGAGCGGCTAGACTTTCTAAAACCGGTTGTGTCCGGCTCAAACCGGAACAAACCGGACCAGAGCGGCTCAAACCGCTTTTGACCGGCTCAAACCGGTCCAGACCGGCTCAAACCGGATCAAACCGGACCAGACCGGCTCAAACCAGACCAGACAGGCTCAAATCAGTTTTGACCGGCTGAAACCAGACCACACCAGATAGACTGGCTCAAACCGGTTTTGACCGCCTCATACCGGAACACACCGGACCAGACCGGCTCAAACCGGACCAGACCGGCTCTAAACGGTACACACTGGCTCAAAACGGCTGAAACCGGATAAGAACGGCTCAAACCGGTTTTGACTGGCTAAAACCGGACCAGACCGGCTCAAACCGGTCTCAAACCAGTTTTGACCAGAATAGACCGGCTCAAACCGGTTTTGACCGGCTCAAACCGGAGCAGACCGGCTCAAACCGGATCAAACCAGACCAGAAAGTGTCAAACCGGACCAAACCGGGTCAAGCCTATTTTGACCGGCTCAAACCTGTTTTGACCAGATTACACCGGCTCAAACCGGTTTTGACCGCCTCAAACCGGACCGGACTTGCTCAAACGTGTTTTGTCCAGATTAGACTGGATGAAACCGGACCAGACCGTCTCAAACCAGA
Organism: Cercopithecus mona; assembly: GCA_014849445.1. Classification (NCBI taxonomy): domain Eukaryota; kingdom Metazoa; phylum Chordata; class Mammalia; order Primates; family Cercopithecidae; genus Cercopithecus; species Cercopithecus mona. The sequence goes on along the minus strand of JABBCR010000830.1, from coordinate 32,868 downwards.
CCAGACCGGCACAAACCGGTTCAAACCGGACCGGACTGACTCAAACCGGATTTGACAGGCTCAAACCGGTCTAAAAGCGGACCAGACCGGCACAAACCTGTTTTGATCGGAATAGACCGGATGAAACCGGAGCAGACCGACTCAAATCTGATTAGACCGGATCAAACCACCGGATCAAACCGATTTTGACTGACTCAAACCGTATCAGACCCGGTAAAACCTGTTTTGACTGGATTAGACCAGATCAAACCGGAACAGACAGGCTCAAACCGGGCTCAAACCGGACTCAAACCGGATGAGACCGGCTGAAACCTGTTTTGACCGGAGTAGACTGGATGAAACCGGAACAGACCGGCTCAAACCGGTTTTGGCCGGCTCGAACCAGACCAGACTGGCTAGACTGGCTCAAACCGGTATTGACCGCCTCAAAACGGAACAAACTGGACCAGACAGGCTCAAACCGGACCAGACTGGCTCAAACCAGTTTTGACCGGCTCAAACGTGTTTTGACCGGCTCAAACCGGGCCAGACCGGCTCAAACGTGTTTGGACCGGATTAGACCGGATGAAACCGGACCAGACCGGCTCACACCAGATTAGAGTGGATCAAACCGCTGGATCAAAACGGTTTTGACTGGCTCAAACAAGACCAGACCGGATAAAACCTGTATGGATCGGATTAGATCAGATCAAACCGGACCAGACAGGCTCATACCGGGCTCAAACTGGACTCAAACCGGATCAGACCGGCTCTAACCTGTTTTGACCAAATTAGACCGGATGAAACCGGACCAGACCAGCTCAAAACGGACCAGACGGGCTCAAACCTGTTTTGACCGGCTCAAACGTGTTTTGACCGGCTCAAACCGGGCCAGACCGGCTCAAACGTGTTTGGACCGGATTAGACCGGATGAAACTGGACCAGACCGGCTCACACCAGATTAGAGTGGATCAAACCGCTGGATCAAAACGGTTTTGACTGGCTCAAACAAGACCAGACCGGCTCAAACCGGTTTTGACCGTATTAGACCGGATCAAACCGGACCAGACAGGCTCATACCGGGCTCAAACTGGACTCAAACCGGATCAGACCGGCTCTAACCTGTTTTGACCAAATTAGACCGGATGAAACCGGACCAGACCAGCTCAAAACGGACCAGACGGGCTCAAACCTGTTTTGACCGGATTAGACCTGATCAAACCGGAACAGACCGGCTCAAATCTGTTTTGACCGTGGAAGACCGGCTCAACCCGGATTTGACCGGCTCAAACCGGACCAGACTGGCTTAAATCTTTTTTGACTGGAGCAGACCGGCTCAAAGCGGTTTTGACCGGCTCAAACTGGACTCAAAACCGACGAGACCCGCTCAAACCAGATGAAAGCGGACCAGACCGGCTCAAACACGATTAGACCGGATCAAACCCCCGGATCAAACCGGTTTTGACCGGCTCAAACCGGAACATTCCGACTCAAACCGGATCAAACCGGACCAGACTGGCTGAAACCAGACCAGACCGGCTCAAATCGGTTTTGACTGGCTCAAAACAGACCAGTCCAGCTAGACTGGCTCAAACCGGTTGTGACCGGCTCAAACGTGTTTTGACTGCACCAGACCAGCTCAAAGCGGTTTTGACTGGCTCAAACTGGTTTCAAGCCTAACCAGACCCGCTCAAACCGGATGAAAGCGGACCAGACCGGCTCAAAAACGATTAGACCAGATCAAACCGCCGGATCAAACCAGTTTTGACCGGCTCAAACCGGAACAGACCAAATCAAATCAGATCAAACCAGACCAGACAGGCTGAAACCAGACCAGACTGGCTCAAATCGGTTTTGACCGGCTCAAAACAGACCACACCAGCTAGACTGGTTCAAACCGGTTGTGACCGGCTCAAACGTGTTTTGACTGCACCAGACCGGCTCAAAGCGGTTTTGACCGGCTCATACTGGATTCAAACCTGACCAGACCCGCTCAAACCGTATGAAAACGGACCAGACCGGCTGAAACCCGATTAGACCGGATCAAACCGCCGGATGAAACCGGTTTTGACCAGCTCAAACCGGAATAAACTGGCTCAAACCGGATCAAACTGGACCAGACCGGCTGAAAACAGGCAAGCCCAGCTCAAACCGGTTTTGACCGTATTAGACCGGCTCAAACCGGACCATACCGGCTCAAACCGGCCAGACCTGCTCAAACCGGATCAAACCGGACCAGAAAGACTCAAACCGGACCAAACAGGCTCAAACCTGTTTTGACCGGCTCAAACCTGTTTTGACCGGATTACACCGGCTCAAACCGGTTTTGACCGGCTCAAACCAGACCAGACCGGCTCAAACGTGTTTTGACCGGATTAGACCAGATGAAACCAGGCCAGACCGGCTCAAACCGGAACAGACCGGCTCGAACCGGCTCAAACCGTACGAGACCGGCTAAAACCGGATCAAACCGGACAAGAACAGCTCAAACAGGACCAGACCAGGACCAGACGGGCTCAAACCTGTTTTGACCGGAGTAGACCAGCTTTAACTGGTTTTGACCGGCTCAAACCGGACCAGACCAGCTCAAACAAGACCAGACCGGCTCAAACCGGTTTTGACCGGATTAGACCGGATCAAACTGGATCAGACGTTTTCAAACCGGATCATACCGGACCACACCAGCACAAACCGGCTCAAACCGGCTCAAACCGAACCAAACCGGCCCAGAGAGGCTAAATCCGGACCAAACTGTCTCAATCAGGTTTTGACCGGCTTAAACCAGACCAGACCGGCTCAAACCAGTCCAGACTGGCTCAAACCGGTTTTGACCAGCTCAAACCAGACCAGACCGGCTCAAACCGGTTTTGAACGGATGAGACAGTATAAAACCGGACCAGACCGGCTCAAACCGGATGAAACCGCACCAGACCGGCCCAGAATACCTGAAGTCGGAGCAAACCGGACCAGATCGGGCCAGATCGGGTAAAACCGGGCCACAAACCGGTTTTGACCGGCTCAAACCAGACCAGACCGGCTCAAACCAGATCAGACCGGCTCAAACCGGTTTTGACCTGCTCAAACCAAACCAGACAGGTTCAAACCGGTTTCGACTGGCTCAATCCGGTTTTGACCGGCTCAAACCACTTTTGACCGGCTCCAACCACTGCAGACCGGCTAAAACCGGTTTTCACCGGCTCAAACCGGTTTTGACCTGATTAGAACAGCTCAAACTAGAAGAGACCGTTTCAATCTTGTTTTGACCGGCTAAAACCGGTTTTGTCCGGCTCGAACCGGTTTTGAAAGGCTCAAACCGGTGTTGACTGGCTAAAACCTCACCAGACCGGCTCAAACCGGTTTAGACCGGCTGAAACCGATTTTGACTGGAGGAGACCGGATCAAACCGGACGAGAGAGGCCCAGACCGGCTGAAACCGGATAAAACCGGACCAGACCGGCCCAGATCGCCTAAAACCGGGCCAAACTGGCTCAAACCTATTTTGACTGGCTCAAACCAGACCAGACCGGCTCAAACCGGATCAATCCGGACCAGACCGGCCCAGACTGCCTAAAACCGGGCCAATCAGGCTCACACATATTTTGACCAGCTCAAAACAGACCAGACCGGCTCGAACCTGTTTTGAACGGCTCAAACAAGACCAGACCAACTCAAACCGGTTTTGACCGACCTGAGCCGGTTTTGACCGTCTCAAACCAGACCAGACAGGCTGAAACCAGACCAGACCGGCTCAAACCGGTTTTGACCGGTTCTAAGCGCTTTTGACCGGATCAAACCGGACTCGAACGGCCCAGACCAGCTGAAACCGGATCAAACTGGACCAGACCGGCCAAGAACGGCTAAAACCGGACCACAAACCGGTTTTGACCCGCTCAAACCAGACCAGACCGGCTCAAACCTGTTTTGACCAGCCTGAGCCGGTTTTGACCGGCTCAAACCAGACCAGTCCTGCTCAAACCAGACCAGACCGGCTCAAACGGTTTTGACCGGATGACACCAGATCAAACCAAACCAGAGCGGCTCACACCGGATCAAAACGGACCAGACAGGCCCAGACCGGCTGAAACCAGATCAAACTGGACCAGACCGGCCCAGACCGGGTAAAACCGGGCCAGACCGGCTCAAACCAGTTTTGACCGCCTCAAACCAGACCAGACCGGTTCAAGTCGGTTTTGACTGGCTCAATCCGGTTTTGAACGGCTCAAACCGGACTTGACCGGCTCAAACAACTCCAGACCGGCTAAAACAGGTTTTCACTGGCTCAAACCGGTTTTGACCGTCTCAAACCAGATCAGACCGGCTCAACAGGATCAAACTGGACCAGACCGGCTCAAACCGGTGTTGACTGGCTCAAACCCGACCAGATCGGCTCAAACCGGCGCAAACCGGTTTTGATAGGCTCAAACCAGACCAGACCGGCTCGAACCGGTTTTGACCGGCTGAAACCGATTTTGACCGGATGAGACCGGATCAAACCGGAGCAGACGGGCCGAAACCGGCTAAAACCGGATCAAACCGGACCAGACCGGCACAGACTGCCTGAAACCGGGTCAAACCGGCTCAAACCTATTTTGACCGGCTCAAACCAGCCCAGACCAGCTCAAACCGGTTTTGACCGGCTCAAACCAGACCAGTCCGGCTCAAACCGGTTTTGACCGGATTAGACCGGATCAAACCGGACAAGACCTTCTCAAACCGGATCATACCGGACCAGACCGGCACAAACCGGCTCAAACCGGCTCAAACTGAAACAGACCTGCCGAGACATGCTAAATCTGGGCCAAACCGGCTCAATCAGGTTTTGACCGGCTCAAACCGGACCAGACCGGCTCAAACCAGACCAGACTGGCTCAAACCGGTTTTGACTGGCTCAAACCAGACCAGACCGGCTAAAAACAGACCAGACTGGCTCAAACCGGTTTTGACCAGCTCAAACCAGACCAGACCGGCTCAAACCGGTTTTGACCGGATGAGACAGGATAAAACCGGACCAGACCGCCTCAAACCGAATGAAACCACACCAGACCGGCCCAGAACAGCTGAAGCCGGAGCAAACCGGACAAGACCGTCCCAGACTGGCTAAAATCGGGACAGACCGGCTCAAACCGGTTTTGACTGGCTCATTCCGGTTTTGACCAGCTCAAATCGCTTTCGACCGGCTCAAACCACTCCAGGCCGGCTAAAACCGGTTTTCACCGGGTCAAAACGGTTTTGACCTGATTAGACCGGGTCAAACCAGACCAGACTGGCTCAGACAGGCTCAAATCGGTTTTGACTGGCTTCAACCAGACCAAACCGGCTCAAACCGGTTTTGACCGGCTTGAACCGGATTTGACCAGCTCCAACCAGACCAGATCGGCTCAAACCAGACCAGACCGGCTCAAACCGGTTTTGACCGGCTCAAAGCACACCAGAACGACAGAAACTGGTTTTGACCAGATGAGACCGGATCAAACCGCATCAGACTGGCCCAGACCGGCTAAAATCGGATCAAACCGGACCACACCAGCCCAGACCACATAAAACTGGGCCACAAACCGGTTTTAACCGGTTCAAACCAAACCAGACTGGCTCAAACCGGTATTGATCGACCTGAGCCGGTTTTGAACGGCTCAAACCAGACCAGACCGGCTCAAACCGGTTTTGACCGGCTCAAACCAGACCAGACCTGTTCAAACCGGTTTTGACTGGCTCAATCCGGTTTTGACTGGCTCAATCTGGTTTTGACCGGCTCAAACCACTCCAGACCGGCTCAAACCAGACCAGACGGCCTCAAACCGGTTTTGACCGGCTCAAACCAGACCAGACCGGCTCAATCTGGTTTTGACCGGAAGAGACAGGATAAAACCGGACCAGACAAGCTGAAACTGGATGAAATGGCACCAGACTGGCCCAGAACAGCTGAAGCCAGAGCAAACCGGAACAGACAGGCCCAGAGCGGCTAAAACCGGGCCAGACCAGATCAAACCGGTTTTGACTGGCTCAAACCAGACCAGACCGGTTCAAACCGGTTTTGACCGGCTCAGACCACGGCAGACAGGCCTAAACTGGTTTTCACCGGCTCAAACCGGTTTTGACCTGATTAGACCAGATGAAACCGGACCAGACCGGTTCAGACAGGCTCGAATCGGTTTTAACTGGCTTCAACCAGACCAAACCGGCTCAAAGCGGTTTTGACCGGCTCGAACCGGTTTTGACCGGCTGAAACCAGACCAGACGGGCGGAAACCTGTTTTGTCCTGCTAAAACCGGTTTTGACCTGCTCAAACCACAGCAGACCGGCTGAAACCGGTTTTGACCGGATAAAACTGGTTTTGACCGGATGAGACAGGATCAAAACGAATCTGTCCGGCCCATACCGGCTAAAATCGGATCAAACCGGACCAGACGGGCTCAGACCGCCTAAAACTGGGCCACAAATCAGTTTTCACCGGTTCAAACCCGACCAGACTGGCTCAAACCGGTTTTGACCGAACTGAGCCGGTTTTGATCGGCTCAAACCAGACCAGACCGGCTCAAACCAGACCAGACCGGCTCAAACCGGTTTTGACCGGCTCAAAGCGGTTTTGACCGGATCAAACCGGACTCGACCAGCCCAGACCAGCTGAAACTGAATCAAAGTGGACCAGAGCGGCCCAGACCAGCTAAAACCGGGCCTCAAACCGGTTATGACTGGCTCAAACCAGAACAGACTGGCTAAAACCAGACCAGACCGGCTCAAACCGGTTTTGACTGGCTCAAAGCGGTTTTGACTGGATCAAACCGGACTCAACCGGCCCAGACCAGCTGAAACCAGATCAAACCGGACCAGACCGGCCCAGACCGGTGGAAAACGGGCCACAAACCGGTTTTCACCAGTTCAAAGCAGAACAGACCGGCTCAAATCGGTTTTGACTGTCTTTAACCTGACGAGACCGATTCAATCCGGTTTTGACCAGCTCAAACTGGTTTTGACCGGCTCAAACCACACCAGACCTACTCAAACAGGTTTTGACAGGCTGAAACCGATTTTGACCGGATGAGACCGGATTGAACCGGACCAGACGGGCCCAGACCGGCTAAAACCGGATCAAACCGTTCCAGACCGGCCCAGACCGCCTAAAACCGTGCCAAACGGGCTCAAACTCATATTGACCGTCTCAAAGCAGACAAGACCGGGGCGAGCCAGTTTTGACCCGCACAAACCAGACCTGACCGGCTCAAACCGGTTTTGACCGGATTAGACCGGATCAAACCGGTCCAGACCTTCCCAAACCGGTTCATTCCGGACCAGACCAGCACAAACCAGTTCAAACCGGCTCAAAACGAACCAGACCGGCCCAGACAGGCTAAAACCGGGCCAAACCGGATCAATCAGTATTTGACCGGCTCAAACCAGACCAGACCGGCCCAGACCGACTAAAACAGGGCCAGACCGGCTGAAACCGGTTTTGACCGGCTCAAACTAGACCAGACCGGTTCAAACCGATTTTGACTGGATCAATCCGGTTTTGACTGGCTCAAACCGGTTTTGACTGGCTCAAACCATTCCAGACCGTCTAAAACCGGTTTTCACCGGCTGAAACCGGTTTTGACCTGATTATGCCGGTTCCAAGTGGACCAGACCGGCTCAGACAGGCTCAAATCGGTTTTGACTGGCTTCAACCAGACCAAACCGGCTCAAACGGGTTTTGACCGGCTCAAACCAGACCAGAACGGGTGAAACCGGTTTTGACCGGCTAAAACCGGTTTTGACCAGATGAGACCAGATCAAACCAAATCAGACCGGCCTAGACGGGCTAAAATCGGATCAAACCGGACCAGACCAGACCAGACCGCCTAAAACTGGGCCACAAACCGGTTTTCACCGGTTCCAACCAGAACAGACTGGCTCAAACCGGTTTTGACCGACCTGAGGCGGTTTTGACCGACTCAAACCAGACCAGACTGGCTCAAACCAGACCACACCGGCTCAAACCGGTTTTAACCGGCTCAAAAAGTACCAGACCGGCTGAAACGGGTTTTGACCGGATGAGACCGGATCAAACCCGACCAGAACAGCGCAAACCGCATCAAACTGGACCAGACCGGCACAGACTGGCTAAAACCGGCCAAACCGGCTCAAACAGGTTTCGACCAGCTCAAACCAGACGAGACCGTCTCAAACAAGACCAGACCGGCTCAAACAAGACCAGACCGGCTCAAACTGGTTTTGACCAGATGAGACCGGATCAAACCAGACCAGACCGACTCAAACCGCATCAAACTGGAAAAGACCGGCCCAGACCAGCTAAAACCGGGCCAAATCGGACCAAACCGGTTTTGACCGGCTCAAACCAGACCTGACCGGCTCAAACCAGACCAGACCGGCTCAAACCGGTTTTGACCGTATAAGACACCATAAAACCGGACCAGGCCAGCTCAAACCAGATGGAACCGCACCAGACCGGCCCAGAACAGCTGAAGCCGGAGCAAACCAGACCAGACCGGGCCAGACCAGTTGAAACCGGGCCACAAACCGGTTGTGACCGGCTCAAACCAGACCAGACCGGTTCAAAACGGTTTTGACGGGCTGAAACCAATTTTGACCGAATGAGACCAGACCAAACCGGACCAGACGGGCCCAGACCGGCTAAAAACGGATCAAACCGGAACAGACCGGTCCAGGCCGCCTAAAACCGTTCCAAACCGGCTCAAACCTATTTTGACCGGCTCAAACCAGATCAGACCGGCTCAAACCGAACAGCTCGACCAGCCCAGAGCAGCTGAAACCGGATCAAACCGGACCAGACGGGCCCAGACCGGCTAAAACCTGTCCACAAACCGGTTTTGAATGGCTCAAACCAGAGCAGACTGGCTCAAACCAGACCAGACCGGCTCAAACCGGTTTTGACCGTCTCAAAGCGGTTTTGACCGGATCAAACCGGACTCGACTGGCCCAGACCAGCTGAAAGCGGATCAAACCGGAGCAGACCGGCCCTGACCGGCTGAAACCGGGCCACAAACCGGTTTTGACCGGTTCAAACCAGACCAGACTGGCTCAAACCGGTTTAGACCGGCTCAAACCAGAGCAGACCGGCTCAAACCAGACCAGACCGGCTCAAACCGGTTTTGACCGGCTCAAAGCGGTTTTGACCAGATCAAACCGGACCAGACCGTCAAAAACCGGATCAAACAGGACCAGACCGGCACAGACCGGCTAAAACTGGGCCAAACCGGGTCAAACACGTTTTGACGGGCTCAAACCAGACCAGACCGGTTCAAACCGGTTTTGACTGGTTCAATCCGGTTTTGACTGGCTCACACCGGTTTTAACCGGCTCAAAACACTCCAGACCGCCTGAAACCGGTTTTCACCGACTCAAACCCCTTTTGACCTGATTACAGCGGATAAAACCAGACCAGAACGGCTCAAACCAGACCACACCGGCTGAAACGGGTTTTGACCGGATTACACCGGATCAAACCGGACCAGACAAGCGCAAACCGCATCAAACTGGACCAGACGGCCCCACAGCGGCCAAAACCGGGCCAAACCGGCTCAAACAGGTTTCGACCGGCTCAAACAAGACCAAACCGTCTCAAACAGGACCAGACCGTCTCAAACAAGACCAGACCGGCTCAAACCGGGTTTGTCCAGATGAGACCGGATCAAATCGGACCAGACTGGCTCAAAACGCATCAAACCGGAAAAGAACAGCCCATTCCAGCTAAAACCGGGCCAAATCGGCTCAAACCGGTTTTGACCGGCTCAAAACAGACCAGACCGTCTCAAACCGGTTTTGACCGACCTGAGCCGGTTTTGACCAGCTCAAACCAGACCAGACTGGCTCAAACCAGACCAGACCGGCTCAAACCGGTTTTGACCGGCTCAAACCAGACCAGAACGGCTCAAACCGGATCAAACCGGACCAGACCGGCCCAGACTGCCTAAAACCGGGCCAAACCGGCTCAAACCTATTTTGACCAGCAGAAACAAGACCAGACCGGCGCGAACTTGTTTTGACCAGCTCAAACCAGACCAGACAGACTCAAACCGATTTTGACAGACCTGAGCCGGTTTTGACCGGCTCAAACCGAACCACACGGGCTGAAACCAGACCAGACCGGCTCAAACCGGTTTTGACTGGCACAAAGCGGTTTCGACCGGATCAAACCGGACTCGACCGGCCCGGAGCAGCTGAAACCGGATCAAACCAGAACATACCGGCCCAGACCGGCTAAAACCTGTCCACAAACCGGTTTTGACCGGCTCAAACCAGACCAGACAGGCTCAAACCGGTTTTGAACGGCTCAAACCAGACCAGACCGGCTCAAACCGGTTTTGACCGAGTGCCACCGGATCAAACCGGACCAGACCAGCTCACACCAGATCAAACCAGACCAGACAGGCCCAGACCAGCTGAAACCGGATGAAACCGGACCAGACTGGCCTAGACCGGCTAAAACCGGGCCAGAGAGGCTCAAATCGGTTTTTACCGGCTCAAACCAGACCAGAAAGGTTCAAACCGGTTTTGACTGGCTCAATCCGGTTTTGACCGGCTCGAATCGGTTTTGACCGGCTCAAACCAGACCAGACCGGCTGAAAACGGTTTTGACCTGCTCAAACCACAACAGACCGACTGAAACCGTTTTGACCGGTTAGAACCAGTTTTGACCGGATGAGACCGGATCAAACCGAATCACACGGGGCCAGACCGGCTAAAATTGGATCAAACCGGACCAGACCAGCCCAGACCGCCTAAAACTGGGCCACAAACCGGTTTTGACCGGCTCAAACCGGACCAGACCGGCTCAAACCGGTTTTGACCGATCTGAGCCGGTTTTGACCGGCTCAAACCAGACCAGACCATCTCAAACCAGACCAGACCGGCTCAAACCGATTTTGATCGTCTCAAAGCGGTTTTGACCAGATCAAACGGGACTCGACCGGCCCAGACCAGGTGAAACCGGATGAAACCGGACCAGACTCGCCCAGACCGTGTAAAACCGGGCCAGAGAGGCTCAAATCGGTTTTTACCGGCTCAAGCCAGACCAGACCGGCTCAAACAGGTTGTGACCGGCTCAACCCGGTTTTGACCTGCTCAAACCACACCAGACCGGCTGAAACCCGTGTTCAACGGCTAAAACCGGTATTGATCGGATGAGACCGGATCAAACCAAATCAGAACGGCCCAGAACGGCTAAAATCGGATCAAACCGGATCAGAACGGCCCAGACCGCCTAAAACTGTGCCACAAACCGGTTATGACCCGTTCAAACCAGACCAGACCGGATCAAACCGGTTTTGACCGACCTAAGCTGGTTTTGACCGGCTCAAACCAGACCGGACCAGCTCAAACCAGACCACAACGGCTCAAACCGTTTGTGACCGGCTCAAAGCGGTTTTGTCCGGATCAAACCTGACTCTACCGGCCTAGACCAGCTGAAAACGGATGAAACCGGACCAGACTCGCCCAGACCGTGTAAAACCGGGCCAGAGAGGCTCAAATCGGTTTTTACCGGCTCAAGCCAGACCAGACCGGCTCAAACAGGTTGTGACCGGCTCAACCCGGTTTTGACCTGCTCAAACCACACCAGACCGGCTGAAACCCGTGTTCAACGGCTAAAACCGGTATTGATCGGATGAGACCCGATCAAACCGAATCAGACCGGCACAGACCGCCTGAAACTGGGCCACAAACCTGTTTTGACAGGTTAAAACCAGACCAGACCGGCTCAAAGCAGACCAGACCGGCTCAAACTGGTTTTGACCAGCTCAAACCAGACCAGACCGGCTCAAACCGGTTTTGAGCGGCTCAAACCGGTTATGAACGGCTCGAACCGGTTTTGAAATCGGTTTTGACCGGCTGAAACCACACCAGACCGGTTCAAACCGGTTTTGACCCCCTGAAACCGATTTTGACCGGATGAGACCAGATCAAACCGGACCAGACCGGCCCAGACCGGCTAAAACCGGGCCACAAACCGGTTTTGACCGGTTCAAACCAGACCAGACCGGCTCAAACCGGTTTTCACCGGCGCAAACCAGACCAGACCGGCTCAAACCACACCAGACCAGCTCAAAGTGGTTTTGACCTGCTGAAACCGATTTTGACCGGATGAGACCGGATCAAACCGGAACAGACGGGCCCAGACCGGCTAAAACCAGATCAAGCCGGACCAGACCGGCCCAGACCGCCTAAAACCGGGCCAAAACCGGCTCAATCCTATTTTGACCGCCTCAAACCAGACCGGACCGGCTGAAACCGGTTTTGACCGGCTCAAACCACTCCAGACCGGCTCAGACAGGCTTGAATCGGTTTTGACTGGCTTCAACCATACCAAACCGGCTCAAACCGGTTTTAACCGCCTCGAACCGGTTTTGACCTGCTCAAACCAGACCAGACCGGTTCAAACCGGTTTTGACTGGCTCAACCCGGTTTTGACCAGCTCAAACCACTCCAGACGGCTAAAACCGGTTTTCACCGGCTCAAACCGGTTTTGACCTGATTAGACTGGATCAAAGAGGACCAGACCGATCAGAGAGGCTCAAATAGATTTTGACTGGCTTCAACCAGACCATACAGTCTCAAACAGGTTTTGACTGGCTCGAACCGGTTTTGACCGGCTCAAACGAGACCAGACCAGCTCAAACCAGACAAGACCGGCTCAAACCGGTTTTGACCGGCTCAAACCGGTTTTCACCTGCTCAAATCACACCAGACCGGCTGAAACTGGTTTTGACAAGCAAAAACCGGTTTTGACCGGATGATACCGGATCAAATCGGACCAGACCGGCCCAGACCGTCTAAATCTGGGCCAAACCATCTGAAATCGGTTTTAACCAGCTCAAACAAGAACAGACTGGCTGAAACGGGTTTTGACCGGATGAGACCGGATCAAACCGGACCAGACCGGCGCAAACCGCATCAAACCGGACCAGAACGGCCCAACAGGATAAAACCAGGCCAAACCGTCTCAAAGAGGTTTCGACCGGCTCAAATCAGACCAGACCGGCTCAAACAAGACCAGACCAGCTCAAACCGTACCAGACCGCCTCAAACCGATTTTGACCGGATTACACCGGATCTAACCGGACCAGACCGGCTCACACCGGATCAAACCGGACCAGACAGGCCCAGACCGGCTGAAAACGGATCAAAGCGGACCAGATCTGAGAGGCTCGAATCGGTTTTTACTGGCTTCAACCAGAGCAAACCGGCTCAAACCAGACCAGACCGGCTCAAACCGGTTTTGACTGGCTCAAACCCTTTTTGACCTGCTCAAACCTCACCAGACCGGCTGAAACCGATTATAAACGGATGAGACCGGGTCAAACCGAATCACACCGGCCGAGACCGGTTGACACTGGAACCAACCGGACCAGACCGGCCCAGACCGGCTAGAAACGGGCCACAAACCGGTTTTGACCGGTTGAAACCAGACCAGACCGGCTCAAACCGGTTTTGATCGGATGAGACCGGCTCAAACCGGACCAGACCGGCTCAAACCGGATCAAACCAGACTCGACCGGCCAAGACCAGATGAAACTGGATCAAACCGGAGCAGACCGGCCCAGACTGGCTAAATCCGGGCCAAACCGTCTCAAACCGGTTTTAACTGGCTCAAACAAGACCAGACCGGCTGAAACCGGTTTTGACCGGAAGAGACCGGATCAAACCGGACCAGACCGGCACAAACCGCATCAAACCGGACCAGACCGGCACATACCGGCTAAAACCATGCAAAACCGGCTCAAACAGGTTTCGACTGTCTCAAACCAAACCAGACCATCTCAAACAAGACCAGACCGGCTGAAACAAGACCAGACCGGCCCTAACCGGTTTTGACCGGATGAGACCGGATCAAACCGGACCAGACTGGCTCACACCGGATCAAACCGGACCAGACCGGCTCACACCAGCTCAAAGCAGCTCAAACTGAACCAGACCGTCCCAGACAGGCTAAAACAGGGCTAAACCGTCTCAATCAGGTTTTGATTGGCTTAAACCAGACCAGACCGGCTCAAACCAGACCAGACTGGCTCAAACCGGTTTTGACTGGCTCAAACCAGATGAGACCGGCTCCAACCAGACCAGACCGTCTCAAACCTGTTTTGACAGGCTCAAACCAGACCAGATCGGCTCAGACAGGATCGAATAGGTTTTGACTGGCTTCAACCAGACCAAACCGTCTCAAACCGGTTTTTACCGGCTCAAACCAGACCAGATGGGCTCAGACAGGATCGAATAGGTTTTGACTGGCTTCAACCAGACCAAACCGTCTCAAACCGGTGTTGACCGGCTCAAACCAGACCAGACCGGCTCAAACCAGACCAGACCGGCTCAAACCGGTTTTGACGTGCTTAAACCACACCAGACCGGATGAAACCGGTTTTGACTGGCTAAAACCGGTTATGACCGGATGAGACCGCATTAAACCGAATCAGACCGGACTAGACCGGCTGAGACCGGATCAAACCGGACCAGACCGGCCCAGACCGGCTAAAACCAGCCAGAAACCGGTTTTGACAGGTTCAAACCAGACCAGACTGGCTCAAACCGGTTTTGACTGGATGAGACCGGATCAAACCGGACCAGACCAGCTCAAACCGGATCAAACAGGACTCGACCGGCCCAGACCAGCTGAAACTGGATCAAACTGGACCAGACCGGCCCAGACCCGTTAAATCCGGGCCAAACCGTCTCAAACCGATTTTAACTGGCTCAAACAAGACCAGACCGGCTGAAATCGGTTTTGACCGGATGAGACCGGATCAAACCGGACAAGACCGGCGCAAACCGCATCAAACCAGACCAGACCGGTCCAGACCGGCTAATACTGGGTCAAACAAGCTCAAATCGGTTTTGACTGGCTCAAACTAGACCAGACCATCTTAAACAAGACCTGAACGGCTCCAACAAGACCAGACCGGATCAAACCGGTTTTGACCGGATGACACTGGATCAAACCGGACCAGATGGCTCACACTGTATCAAACCGGACCAGACAGGCCAAGACCGGCTGAAAGCGGATCAAACCGGACCAGACAGGCCCAGACCGGCTCAAAACGGGCCAGACCGGCTCAAACCGGTTTTGACCGGCTCAAACCAGGCCAGTCCGGTTCAAACCGGTTTTCACTGGCTCAATCCGGTTTTGACCGGCTCAAACCATTCCACACTGGCTAAAACCGGTTTTCACCGGCTCAAACCGGTTTTGACCTGATTAGACCGGATCAAACCGGACCAGACCGCCTCACACAGGCTCGAATCGGATTTGACTGGCTTCAACCAGACCAAACCGGCTCAAACCGGTTTTGACCGACTCAAACCGGTTTTGACCGGCTCAAACCAGAACACACCGGCTCAAACCAGACCAGACCGGCTCAAACCTGTTTTGACTGTCTCAAACCACACCAGACCCGCTCAAACCGGTTTTGACCAGCTGAAACCGATTTTGAACGGATGAGACCTGATCTAACCAGACCAGACTGGACCAGACCGGCTAAAACCGGATCCAACCGGACCAGACCGGCCCAGACCGCCTAAAACCGGGCCAAACCGGCTCAAACTTATTTTGACTGGCTCAAACCAGACCAGACAGGCTGAACCAGAACAAACGGGACCAGACCGGCCCAGACCGCCTAAAACCGGGCCAAACCGGCTCAAACCTATTTTGACTGGCTCACACCAGACCAGACCGGCTCAAACCTGTTTTGACCGGCAAAAACCAGACCAGTCCGGCTCAAACCGGTTTTCACCGTAATAGACCGGATCAAACCGGACCAGACCTTCTCAAACTGGATCATACCGGAACAGACTGACACAAACTGGCTAAAACCGGCTCAAACCGAACCAGACCGGCCCAGACAGGCTAAAACCGGGCCAAACCGGCTCAATCAGGTTTTGACTGTCTCAGACAAGTCCAGGATGGCACAAAGAAGACCAGACCGGCTCAAACTGGTTTTTGACCGGATGAGACCGAATCAAACCAGACCAGACTGGCTCAAATCGCATCAAACCGGAAAAGACCGGCCCAGACCACCTAAAACGGGGCCAAATCGACTCAAACCGGTTTTGACAGGCTGAAACCAGACCAGACGGGCTCAAACAGGTTTTGACCAGCTCAAACCAGACCAGACCGTCTCAAACCGGTTTTGACCGATTGAGACAGGATAAAACCGGACAGACCGGCTCACACAGGATGAAACCGCACCACACAGGCCCAGAACAGCTGAGACCGGAGCAAACCGGACCAGACCGGCCCAGACCGGCTAAAACCAGCCAGAAACCGGTTTTGACTGGTTCAAACCAGACCAGACTGGCTCAAACCGGTTTTGACTGGATGAGACCGGATCAAACCGGACCAGACCAGCTCAAACCGGATCAAACAGGACTCGACCGGCCCAGACCAGCTGAAAGTGGATCAAACCGGACCAGACCGGCCCAGACCCGTTAAATCCGGGCCAAACCGTCTCAAACCGATTTTAACTGGCTCAAACAAGACCAGACCGGCTGAAATCGGTTTTGACCGGATGAGACCGGATCAAACCGGACAAGACCGGTGCAAACCACATCAAACCAGACCAGACCGGTCCAGACCGGCTAATACTGGGCCAACCCAGCTCAAACCGGTTTTGACTCGCTCAAACTAGACCAGACCATCTTAAACAAGACCTGAATGGCTCCAACAAGACCAGACCGGCTCAAACCGGTTTTGACCGGATGACACTGGATCAAACCGGACCAGATGGCTCACACTGGATCAAACCGGACCAGACAGGCCAAGACCGGCTGAAAGCGGATCAAACCGGACCAGACAGGCCCAGACCAGCTCAAAACGGGCCAGACCGGTTCAAACCAGGCAAGTCTGGTTCAAACCGGTTTTCACTGGCTCAATCCGGTTTTGACCAGCTCAAACCGGTTTTGACCGGCTCAAACCATTCCACACTGGCTAAAACCGGTTTTCACCGGCTCAAACCGGTTTTGACCTGATTAGACCGGATCAAACCGGACCAGACCGGCTCAGACAGGCTCGAATCGGTTTTGTCTGGCTTCAACCAGACCAAACCGGCTCAAACCGGTTTTGACCGACTCGAACCGCTTTTGACCGGCTCAAACCAGACCAGACCGGCTCAAACCAGACCAGACCAGCTCAAACCGGTTTTGACCGTCTCAAACCACACCAGACCCGCTCAAACCGGTTTTGACCAGCTGAAACCGATTTTGAACGGATGAGACCTGATCTAACCAGACCAGACTGGACCAGACCGGCTAAAACCTGATCCAACCGGACCAGACCGGCCCAGACCGCCTACAACCAGGCCAAACCGGATCAAACTTATTTTGACTGCCTCAAACCAGACCAGACAGGCTGAAACCAGAACAAACGGGACCAGACCGGCCCAGACCGCCTAAAACCGGGCCAAACCGGCTCAAGCCTATTTTGACTGGCTCACACCACACCAGACCGGCTCAAACCGGACCAGACCGGCTCAAACCGGTTTTGACCGGATGACACCGGATCAAACCGCACCAGACTGGCTCACACCGGATCAAACAGGACCAGACAGGCCCAGAAAGGCTGAAACCGGATCAAACCGGACCAGACCGGCCCAGACTGGCTAAAACCGGGCCAGACTGGCTCAAGCCGGTTTTGACTAGCTCAAACCAGACCAGACAGGTTCAAACCGGTTTTGACTGACTCAATCCGGTTTTGACCGGCTCAAACCGGTTTTGACAAGCTCAAACCACTCCAGACCGGCCAAAACCGGTTTTAACCGGCTCAAATCGGTTTCGACCTGATTAGACCGGATCAACGAGACCAGACCGGCTCACAAAGGCTCGAATCGGTTTTGACTGGCTTCAACCAGACTACAACGGCTCAAACCGGTTTTGACCAGCTCGAACCAGGCCAGTCCGGTTCAAACCGGTTTTCACTGGCTCAATCCGGTTTTGACCGGCTCAAACCGGTTTTGACCGGCTCAAACCATTCCACACCGGCTAAAACCGGTTTTCACCGGCTCAAACCGGTTTTGACCTGATTAGACCGGATCAAACCGGACCAGACCGGCTCAGACAGGCTCGAATCGGTTTTGTCTGGCTTCAACCAGACCAAACCGGCTCAAACCGGTTTTGACCGACTCAAACCGCTTTTGACCGGCTCAAACCAGACCAGACCGGCTCAAACCAGACCAGACCAGCTCAAACCGGTTTTGACTGTCTCAAACCACACCAGACCCGCTCAAACCGGTTTTGACCAGCTGAAACCGATTTTGAACGGATGAGACCTGATCTAACCAGACCAGACTGGACCAGACCGGCTAAAACCTTATCCAACCGGACCAGACCGGCCCAGACCGCCTACAACCAGGCCAAACCGGCTCAAACTTATTTTGACTGGCTCAAACCAGACCAGACAGGTTGAAACCAGAACAAACGGGACCAGACCGGCCCAGACCGCCTAAAACCGGGCCAAACCGGCTCAAACCTATTTTGACTGGCTCACACCAGACCAGACCGGCTCAAACCTGTTTTGACCGGCAAAAACCAGACCAGTCCGGCTCAAACCGGTTTTCACCGTAATAGACCGGATCAAACCGGACCAGACCTTCTCAAACTGGATCATACCGGACCAGACTGACACAAACTGGCTAAAACCGGCTCAAACCGAACCAGACCGGCCCAGACAGGCTAAAACCGGGCCAAACCGGCTCAATCAGGTTTTGACTGTCTCAGACAAGTCCAGGCCAGCACAAAGAAGACCAGACTGGCTCAAACCGGTTTTTGACCGGATGAGACTGAATCAAACTGGACCAGACTGGCTCAAATCGCATCAAACCGGAAAAGACCGGCCCAGACCACCTAAAACGGGGCCAAATCGACTCAAACCGGTTTTGACAGGCTGAAACCAGACCAGACGGTCTCAAAAAGGTTTTGACCAGCTCAAACCAGACCAGACCGTCTCAAACCGGTTTTGACCGGTTGAGACAGGATAAAACCGGACAGACCGGCTCAAACAGGATGAAACCGCACCACACAGGCCCAGAACAGCTGAAGTCGGAGCAAACCGGACCAGACCAGCCCAGACCAGCCCAAACTGGGCCACAAACCGGTTTTGACCGTCTGAAACCAGACCAGACCGGCTCAAACCGATTTTGACCGGCTCATACCAGACCAGACCAGCTCAAACCGGACCAGACCGGCTCAAACCAGTTTTGAACAGATGACACCGGATCAAACCGGACCAGACCGGCTCACACCGGATCAAACCGGACCAGACTGGCCCAGACCGGCTAAAACCGGGCCAGACCGACTCAAACCGGTTTTGACTGGCTGAAACCAGACCAAACCGGTTCAATCCGGTTTTAACCAGCTCTAACCGTTTCTGAACGGCTCCAATCGGTTTTGACCGGCTCAAACCGGTTTTGACCGGCTGAAACCGATTTTGACCGAATGAGATCAGATCAAACCGGACCAGACGGGCCCAGACCGGCTAAAACCGAATCAAACCGGAACAGACCGGGCCAGACCGACTAAAACCATGCCAAACCGGCTCAAACTTATTTTGAACGGCTCAAACCAGACCAGACCGGCTCGAACCTGTTTTGACCGGCTCCAACCAGACCTGAACGGCTCAAACCGGTTTTGACCAAATTAGACCGGATCAAACGGGCCAGACCTCCCCAAACCGGATCATACCGGACCAGACCAGCACAAACCGGCTCAAACTGGCTCAAACCGAACCAGACCGGCCCAGACAGGCTAAAACTGTTCCAAATCGGCTCAATCAGGTTTTGACTGTCTCAAACAAGACCAGACCGGCTCAAACAATTCCAGAATGGCTCAAACCGATTCTGACCAGATGAGACCGGATCAAACCGGACCAGACTGGATCAAACCGTATCAAACCGGAAAAGACCGGCTCAGACCGGCTAAAACTGGACCAAATGATTCAAACCGGTTTTGACCAGCTCAAAGCAGACCAGACCGGCTCAACCCGGCTTTGACCGGATCAAACCACACCAGACCGTCTCAAACCGGTTTTGACCGGATGAGACAGGAAAAAACCAGACCAGACCGGCTCAAAAAGGGTTGAAACTGCACCAGACCGGCCCAGAACAGCTGAAGCGGAGCAAACCGGACCAGACCGGCCCAGACCGGCTAAAACCGGGCCACCAACCGGTTTTGACCAGCTGAAACCATACCAGACAGGCTCAAACCAGTTTTGACCGGCTCAATCCAGAGCAGACCGGCTCAAACCGGACGACACCAGCTCAAACCGGTTATGACCGCATTACAACGGATCAAAACGGACCAGACCGGCTCACACCAGATCAAACCGGACCAGACAGGCCCAGACCTGCTGAAACCGGATCAAACCAGACAGACCGGCTCAGACCGGCTAAAACTGGACCAAATGGCTCAAACTGGTTTTGACCAACTCAAAGCAGACCAGACCGGCTCAACCTGGCTTTGACCGGCTCAAACCACTCCAGACCGGCTAAAACCGGTTTTCAACAGCTCAAACCGGTTTTGAACTGATTATACCGGATCAAACAGGATCAGAGTGGCTCAGACAGGCTTGAATCAGTTTTGACTGGCTTCAACCAGACCAAACCGGCTCAAACCGGTTTTGACCGGCTCAAACCACACCAGACCGGCTGAAACCGGATTTGACTCTCTAAAATCTGTTTTGACCGGATGAGACCAGATCAAACCGAATCAGACCGACCTATACCGGCTAAAATCGGATCAAATCGGACAAGACCGGCCCAGACCGCCTAAAACCGGGACAAATCGGCTAAAACCTATTTTGACCGGCTCGAACCAGACTAGACCGGCTCAAACCGGTTTTCACTGGCTCAATCCGGTTTTGACCAGCTCAAAGCGGTTTTGACCATCACAAACCACTCCAGACCGGCTAAATCCGGTTTTCACCAGCTCAAACCGGTATGGACCTGATTAGACCGGAAGAAACAGGACCAGACCGGCTCAGACAGGCTCGAATCGGTTTTGACTGGCTTCAACCAGTCCAAACCGGCTCGAAAAGGTTTTGACTGGCTCAAACCGGTTTTGACCTGGTCAAACCACACCAGACCGGCTGAAACCGGTTTTCACCGGGTATAATCAGTTTTCACCGGATGAGACCGGATCAAACCGAATGAGACCGGCCCAGACCGGCTAAAATCGGACCAAACCAGAGCAGACGGGCCGAGACCGCCTAAAACTGGGCCACAAACCGGTTTTGACCGGCTCAAACCAGACCAGACCGGATCAAACCCGACCAGCCCGGCTCAAGCTGGCTTTGACCGGATGAGACAGGATAAAACCGGACCAGACCGGCTCAAACCGGATCAAACCGGACCAGACAGGCCCAGAACGGCTGAAACTGGATCAAACCGGGCCAGACCGGCCCAGACCGGCTAAAACGGGGCCAGACCGGCTCAAACCGGTTTTGACCAGCTTAAACCAGACCAGAGCAGTTAAAACCGGTTTTGACTGGCTCAATCCGGTTTTGACCGGCTCAATCCGGTTTTGACCGACACAAACCACTCCAGACCGGCCAAAACCGGTTTTCACTGGCTCAAACCGGTTTTGACCTGATTAGACCAGATCAAACCGGACCAGAACGGCTCAGACAGGCTCGAATCGATTTTGACAGGCTTCAACCAGACCAAACGTGGTCAAACCGGTTTTGACCAGCTCAATCCGGTTTTAACCGGCTAAAACAAGACCAGACCGGCTCAAACCAGACCAGACCTGCTGAAACCGGTTTTGACCTGCTCAAACCACACCAGACCGGCTGAAACAGGTTTTGACCGGCTAAAACCGGTTTTGACCGGATGAGACCGGTTCTAACCGAATCAGACTGGCCCAGACCGGCTAAAATCGGATCAAACCTGACCAGACAGGCCCACAACGCCTAAAACTGGGCCACAAACCGGGTTTGACAGGTTCAAACCAGAGCACACGGGCTCAAACCAGACCAGACCTGCTCAAACTGGTTTTGACCAGCTCAAACCAGACCAGACAGGTTCAATCCGGTTTTGACAGGCTCAAACAGGTTTTGAATGGCTCGGACTTTTTTTGACTGGCTCAAACCGGTTTTGACCGTCTCAAACCACACCACACCGGCTCAAACCGGTTTTGACCGGCTGAAACCGATTTTGACAGGATGAGACCGGATCAAACTGGACCAAACGGGCCCAGACCGGCTAAAACCCATCAAACCGGACCAGACCGGCCCAGACCGCCTAAAACAGGGCCAAACCGGCTCAAACCTATTTTGACTGGATCAAACCAGACCAGACCGGCTCAAACCGCTTTTGACCTGCTCAAACCACACCAGACGGGCTGAAACCGGTTTTGACCGGATGAGACCGGATCAAACCGAATGAGACCGGCCCAGACCGTCTAAAATCGGATCAAACCGGACCAGACCGGCACAGACCGCCTAAAATTGGGCCACAAACCCGTTTTGACCGGTTCAAGCCAGAACAGAACGGCTCAAACCAGACCTGAACGGCTCAAACCGGTTTTGACCAGATTAGACCGGATCAAACGGGGCCAGACCTTCCCAAACCAGATAATACAGGACCAGACGAGCACAAACTGGTTCAAACCGGCTCAAACCGTTTGTGACCGCCTCCAAGCGGTTTTGACCGGATCAAACCGGACTCGTCAAGCCCAGACCAGCTGAAACCGGATCAAACTGGAACAGACCAGCCCAGAACGGCTAAAACCACGCCACAAACCGGTTTTGACCGGGTCAAACAAGACCAGACCGGTTCAAACCTGTTTTGACCGGCCTCAGCTGGATTTGACCGGCTCAAACCAGATCAGACTGGCTCAAACAAGACAAGACCGGCTGAAACCGGTTTTTACTGGCTAAAACCGGGTTTGACCGGATGAGAGCATATCAAACCAAATCAGAACGGCCCAAAACGGCTAAAACCGGATGAAACCGGAGCACACCGGCCCAGACCGCTGAAAATTGAGCCACAAATCGGTTTTGACCCGTTCAAACAAGACCAGACCGTCTCAAACCGGTTTTGACAAGCTCAAACCACTCCAGACCGGCCAAAACCGGTTTTAACCGGCTCAAATCGGTTTTGACCTGATTAGACCGGATCAACGAGACCAGACCGGCTCACAAAGGCTCGAATCGGTTTTGACTGGCTTCAACCAGACTAAAACGGCTCAAACCGGTTTTGACTGGCTCGAACCAGACCAGACCGGTTCAAACCGATTTTGACTGGCTCAAACCGGTTTTCACCAGCTCGAACCGGTTTTGACCGGCTCAACCCACACCAGACGGGCTCACAAAGGTTTTGACTGGCTCACAACGGTTTTGACCGGCTCAAACCGGTTTTGACCGGCTCAAAGCGGTTTTGTACGGATCAAACCGGACTTGACCGGACCAGACCAGCTGAAACTGGATCAAACCGGACCAGACGGGCCCAGACCGGCTAAAACCGGGCCAGACCGGCTCATACCGGTTTTGACCGGATGACACCAGATCAAAGCGGACCAGACTGGCTCACACCAGATCAAACCGGACCAGACAGGCCCAGACCTCCTTAAACCGGATCAAACCGGACCAGACCGGCCCAGACCAGCTAAAACCGAGCCAGACCAGCTCAAACCCGTTTTAACCGGCTCAAACCAGACCAGAGCGGTTCAAACCGGTTGTGACTGGCTCAATCCGGTTTTGACCGGCTCAAATCGATTTTGACCGGCTCAAACCACTCCAGACTGGCTAAAATCGGTTTTTACCGGCTGAAACCGGTTTTGACCTGATAAGACCGGATTAAACCAGACCAGACCGGTTCAGACAGGCTCGAATCGGTTTTGACTGGCTTCAACCAGACCAAACCGGCTCGAACCGGTTTTGACCAGCTCAAACCAGACCAGTACGGCTCAAACCAGACCAGACCGGCTAAAATCGATTTTGACCGGCTAAAAGCGGTTTTGACCGGATCAAACGGGACTCGACTGGCCCAGACCAGCTGAAACGGGATCACACTGGACCAGACCGGCCCAGACCGTCAAAAACCTGGCCACAGACCGGTTTTGACTGGCTCAAACCAGACCAGACCGGCTCAAACCGGTTTTTACCGGATGACACCGGATCAAACCAGGCCAGACCGGCTCACACCGGATCAAACTGGACCAGACCGGCCCAGACTGGCTAAACCTGGGCAAAAGCGGGTCAAACCGGTTTTGATCGGTTCAAACCAGACGAGACCGGTTCAAACCGGTTTTGACTGGTTCAATCCGGTTTTCACCGGCTCAAACGGGTTTTCATCGGCTCAAAACACACCAGACCTGCTAAAACCGGTTTTCACCGGTTCAAACCGCGTTTCACCTGATTACAGCGGATAAAACAAGATCAGATCGGCTCAAACCAGACCACACCGGGTGAAACGGGTTTTGACCGGATGAGACCGGATCAAATCGGACCAGACAGGCGCCAACCGCATCAAACTGGACCAGACCGCCCCAGACTGGCTAAAACCGGGCCAAACCGGCTCAAACAGGTTTCGACCAGCTCAAACCAGACCAGACAGTATCAAACAGGACCAGACCGTCTCAAACAAGACCAGACTGGCTCAAACCGGTTTTGTCCGGATAAGACCGGATCAAATTGGACCAGACCGGCTCAAAACGCGTCAAACCAGAAAACAAGGGCCCAGTCCGGCTAAAACCGGTCGAAATCGGCTCAAACCGGTTTTGACCAGCTCAAATGAGACCAGAGCGTCTCAAACCGGTTTTGACCGACCTGAGCCGGTTTTGACCGGCTCAAACCAGACCAGAACGGCTCCAACCGGTTTTGACCGACCTGAGCCGGTTTTGACGGGCTCAAACCAGACCAGACCGGCTCCAACCGGTTTTGACTGACCTGAGCTGGTTTTGACCGGCTCAAACCAGATCAGACCGACGCAAACCAGACCAGACAGGCTCAAACCGGTTTTGACCAGCTCAAACCGGTTTGACCTGTTCAAACCACACCAGACCGGCTGAAACCGGTTTTGACCGGCTAAACCCAGTTTTGACCTGATGAGAAATGATCAAACCGAATCAGACCGGCCCAGATCGGCTAAAATAGGATAAAGACGGGCCAGACCGGCCCAGACCGCCTAAAACTGGGACACAAACCGGTTTTGACAGGTTCAAACCAGACGAGACCGACTCAAACCGGTTTGACCGGCTCAACCCGGTTTTGACCGGATCAAACCGGACTGGACCGGCCCAGAGCAGCTGAAACAGGATCAAGCCGGACCAGACCGGCCCAGACCAGCTAAAACAGGGCAAGAAACCGGTTTTGACCGGGTCAAAACAGACCAGACCAGCTCAAACCAGACCATACCGGCTGAAACTGGTTTTGACCGGCTAAAACCGGTTTTGACCAGATGAGACCAGATCAACCCGAATCAGACCGCCTCAGACCGGCTAAAATCGAATCAAACCAGACCAGACCGGCCCAGACCGCCTAAAATTTGGCCAAAAACCGGTTTTGACCGGTTCAAACCAGACCAGAGAGGCTCAAACCGGTTTTGACTGACCTGAGCCAGTTTGCACCGGCTCAAACCAGACCAGACCGGCTCGAACCGCTTTTGACCAGCTCAAAGCGGTTTTGACCGGATCAAACCGGACTTGACTGGCCCAGACAGGCTGAAACCGGATCAAACCGACCAGACCGGCCCACACTGGCTAACACCGGGCCACAAACCGGTTTTGACGTGATCAAACCAGAGCAGACCGGCTCAACCCGGACGAGACCGGCTCTAACCGGTTTTGTCCACATGACACCGGATCAATCCAGACCAGACCGGCTCACACCGGATCAAACGGAATAAGACAGGCCCAGACCAGCTGAAACCGCATCAAACTGGACCAGACCGGCCCAGACCGGTTAAAACCGGGCCAGACGGGCTCAAATAGGTTTTCACCGGCTCAAACCAGATCAGACCGGTTCAAACCGGTTTTCACTGGCTCAATCCGGTTTTGACCAGCTCAAACCGGTTTTGACCAGCTCAAACCACTCCAGACCGGCTAAAACCGGTTTTCACCAGCTCAAAACTGATTAGACAGGATCAAACCGTACCAGACCGGATCATACAGGCTCGAATCGGTTTTGACTGGCTTCAACCAGACCAAACCGGCTTGAACCAGTTTTGACCGACTCAAACCAGACCAGACCAGCTCAATCCAGGCCAGACAGGCTCAAACCGATTTTGACCTCCTCAAACCACACCAGACCGGCTGAAACCGGTTTTGACCGGCTAAAACCGGTTTTGACCGGATGAGACCGGATCAAACCGAATCAGACCGGCCCAGACCGGCTAAAATCGGATCAAACTGGACCAGACCGGCCCAGACCGGTTTTGACCGGCTCAAACCGGTTTGGACCTGCTCAAACCACACCAGAGCGGCTGAAACCGGTTTTGACCGGCTAAAACCTGTTAGACCGGATGAGACCGGATCAAACCGAACCAGACCGGCCCAGACCGGCTAAAACTGGGCCAATAGACTCAAACCAGTTTTGACCGGCTCTAACCAGACCAGACAGGCACAAACCGGTTTTGGCCGGCTCAAACCAGACCAGACCATCTCAAACCGGTTTTGACCGGATGAGACAGGATAAAACCAGACCAGACCGGCTCAAACCGGATGAAACCGCACCAGACCGGCCCAGAACAGCTGAAGCCGGAGCAAACTGGACGAGACCGGCCCAGACTGGATAAAACCGGGCCACCAACCGGTTTTGACCGGCTGAAACCATACCAGACCGGCTAAAACCGGTTTTGACCTGCTCAAACCAGAGTAGACCGGCTCAAACTGGACCACACTGGCTCAAACCGGTTATGACCGGATGACACCAGATCAAACCGGGCCAGACCCGCTAACACCGGTTCAAACCGGACCAGACAGGACCAAACTGGCTGAAACCGGATCAAACTGGACCAGACTGGAACAGACTGGCTAAAACCGGGCCAGACCGGCTCAAATCGGTTTTGACCGGCTCAAACCAGACTAGACCGGTTCAAATCGGTTTTGACAGGCTCAATCCGGTTTTGACCGGCTCAAACCACTCCAGACCGGCTAAAACCAGTTTTCACAAGCTAAAACCGGTTTTTACCTCCTGAAACCACACCAGACCGGGTGAAAACGGTTTTGACCAGCTCAAACCACTCCAGACCGGCTAAAACCGGTTTTGACCGGCTCAAACCGGATGTGACCTGATTAGACAGGATCAAACCGGACCAGACCGGCTCAAACAGGGTCGAATCGGTTTTAACTGGCTTCAACCAGGCAAACGGGCTCAAACCAGACCAGAACGGCTCAAACCAGACCAGACCGGCTCAAACCGCTTTTGACCTGCTCAAACCACGGCAGACCGGCTGAAACCGGTTTTGACCGGCTAAAACCGGTTTTGACCGGATGAGACCGTATCAAACCGAATCACACCGGCCCAGACCGGCTAAAATCGGATCAAACCGCACCCACCGGACCATACCGCCTAAAACTGGGCCACAAACCGGTTTTGACCGGTTCAAACCAGAGCAGACTGGCAGAAACCAGACCAGACCGGTTCAAACCGGTTTTCACTGGCTCAATCCGGTTTTGACCGGCTCAAACCACTCCAGACCGGCTCAAACAGGTTTTGACAGGATTAGACCGGATCGAACCGGAGCAGACCTTCTCATAACGGATCATACCGGACCAGACCGGCACAAACCGGCTGAAACCAGCTCACACAGAACCTGACCGGCCCAGATAGGCTAAAACCGGGCCAATCCGGCTCAATCAGGTTTTGACCGGCTCAAAACAGACAAGGACGGCTCAAACCAGACCAGACTGGATCAAAATGGTTTTGACCGGCTCAAACCAGACCAGACCGGCTCAAACCGGTTTTGACCGGATGAGACAGGATAAAACCGGACCAGACCGGCTCAAACCGGATGAAACCGCACCAGACCGGCCCAGAACAGCTGAAGCCGGAGCAAACCGGACCAGACCGGCCCAGACCGGCTCAAACAGGTTTTGACCAGCCTGAGCCGGTTTTGGCCGGCTCAAACCAGACCAGACCGGCTCAAACCGGACCAGACCGGCTCAAACCGGTTTTGACCTGCTCAAACCACACCAGACCGGCTGAAACCGGTTTTGACCGGCTAAAACCGGGTTTGACCGGATGAGACCGGATCAAACCGAATCAGACCGGCCCAGAACGGCTAAAATCGGATCAAACCAGACCAGACCGGCCCACACCGCCTAAAACTGGGCCACAAACCGGTTTTGACGGGTTCAAACCAGACCAGACCGGCTCAAACAGGTTGTGACCGACCTGAGCCGATTTTGACCGTCTCAAACAAGACCAGACCGGCTCAACACAGACCAGAGCAGCTCAAACCGGTTTTGTCCGGCTCAAAGCGGTTTTGACCGGATCAAACCAGACTGGACCGGCCCAGAACAGCTGAAAGCGGATCAAATTGGACCAGAGGTGCCCAGACCGGCTATAATCCGGACACAAACCGGTTTTGACGGGGTCAAACCAGAACAGACCGGCTCACACCAGTTTTGACCGGCATGATCTTGTTTTGACCGGCTCAAACCAGACCAGACCGGCTCAAACCAGAACAGACTAGCTCAAACCGGGTTTGACCGGATGACACCGGATCAAACCAGACCAGACCGGCTCACACTGTATCAAACCGGACCAGACAGGCCCAGATCAGCTGAAACCGGATCAAACCGGACCAGACTGGACCAGACTGGCTAAAACTGGGCCAAATCAGCTCAAACCGGTTTTGACCATCTCAAACCAGACCAGACCGGCTCAAACCGGTTTTGACCAGCTCAAACCGGTTTTGAACTGCTCAAACCACACCAGACCTGATGAAACCGGTTTTGACGAGCTAAAACCGGGTTTGACCGAATGAGACCAGATCAAACCGAATCAGACCGGCCCACAACGGCTAAGATCACATAAAACCACACCAGACTGGCCCACACCGCCGAAAACTGGTCCACAAACCGGTTTTGACCGGCTCAAACCAGAACAGACCGGCTCAAACGGGACCAGACCGGCTCTAACCGGTTTTGTCCAGATGACACCGGATCAATCCAGACCAGACTGGCTCACACCGGATCAAACCGGATCAGACAGGCCCAGACCGGCTGAAACCGGATCAAACCGGACCAGACCGGCGCAGACTGGTTAAAACGGGGCCAGTCCGGCTCAAATCGGTTTTGACCGACTTAAACCAGACCAGACCGGTTCAATCCGGTTTTGTCCGGCTCGAACCGGTTATGACCGGCTCAAACCAGACCAGATCGGCTCAAACCGGATCAAACTGGACCAGACAGGCCCAGACCGCCTAAAACCGTGCCAAACCGGCTCCAACTTATTTTGACCGCCTGAAACCAGACCAGACCGGGTGAAACCTGTTTTGACCGGCTCAAATAAGACCGCTCGAACAGATTTTTACCGGATTACACAGGATAAACGGGACCAGACCTTCCCAAACCGGATCATACCGGAACAGACCAGCACAAACCGTCTCAAACCGGCTCAAACCGCACCAGACAGACCCAGACAGGCTAAAACCGGGCCCAACCGGCTCAATCTGGTTTTGACTGTCTCAACTACTACCAGACCGGCTCAAACAAGACCAAACCGGCTCAAACCGGTTTTGACCGAATGAGACAGTATAAAACCGGACCAGACCGGCTCAAACCGGATGAAACCACACCAGACCGGCTCAGAACAGCTGAAGCTGGAGCAAACCGGACCAGACCGCCCCAGACCGGCTAAACAGGGCAACAAACCGGTTTTGACCGGCTAAAACCAGACCAGACCGGCTCAAAACCGGTTTGAGCCGGTCTGGTCTTGTTTGAGCCGGTCTGGTATTGGTTGAGACAGTCAAAACCTGATTGAGCCGGTTTGGCCCGGTTTTAGCCTGTCTGGGCCGGTCTGGTTCGGTTTGAGCCGCTTTGAGCCGGTTTGTGCTGGTCTGGTCCGGTATGATCCGGTTTGGGAAGGTCTGGTCCCGTTTGATCCGGTCTAATCCGGTCAAAACCGGTTTGAGCCGGTCAGGTCTGGTTTGAGCCGGTCAAAATAAGTTGGAGCCGGTTTGGCACGGTTTTAGGCGTTCTGGGCCTGTCTGGTCCGGTTTGATCCTGTTTGAGCCGATCTGGTCTGGTTTGAGCCAGTCGAAACCGGTTTGAGCCGGTCTGGTCTAGTTTGAGCCGGTCAAAATAGGTTTGAGCCGGTTTGGCCCGGTTTTAGGCGGTCTGGGCCGGTCTGGTCCGGTTTGATCCGGTTTTAGCCGGTCTGGGCCCGTCTGGTCCGGTTTGATCTGGTCTCATTCGGTCAAAATCGGTTTCAGCCGGTCAAAGCCGGTTTGAGAAGGTCTGGTGTGGTTTGAGCCGGTCAAAACCGGTTTGAGCCGGACAAAACCGGATTGAACCGGTCTGGTCTGGTTTGAGCCGGTCAAAACCGGTTTGAGCCGGTCTGGTCTGGTTTGAAGCGGTCAAAACCGGTTTGTGGCCCAGTTTTAGGCGGTCTGGGCAGGTCTGTTCCGGTTTGATTCGATTTTAGCCGGTCTGGGCCGGTCTGATTCGGTTTGATCCGGTCTCATCCGGTCAAAACCGGTTTTAGCCGACCAAAACCGGTTTCAGCCGGTCTGTTGTGGTTTGAGTAGGTCAAAACCGATTTGAGCCTTTCAAAACCGGTTTGAGCCGGTCTGGTCTGGTTGAAGCCAGTCAAAACCGATTCGAGCCTGTCTGAGCCGGTCTGGTCCGGTTTGATCCAGTCTAATCAGGTCAAAACCGGTTCGAGCCGGTGAAAACCGGTTTTAGCAGGTCTGGAGTGGATTGAGCCGGTCAAAACCGGTTTGAGCCGGTCAAAACCGGATTGAGCCAGTCAAAACCGGTTTGAACCGGTCTGGTCTGGTTTGAGCCGGTCAAAACCGGTTTGAGCCGGTCTGGTCTGGTTGAAGCCAGTCAAAACCGATTCGAGCCTGTCTGAGCCGGTCTGGTCCGGTTTGATCCGGTCTAATCAGGTCAAAACCGGTTCGAGCCGGTGAAAACCGGTTTTAGCAGGTCTGGAGTGGATTGAGCCGGTCAAAACCGGTTTGAGCCGGTCAAAACCGGATTGAGCCAGTCAAAACCGGTTTGAACCGGTCTGGTCTGGTTTGAGCCGGTCAAAACCGGTTTGAGCCGGTCTGGTCTGGTTTGAGCCGGTCTGGTCTGGTTTGAGCCGGTCAAAACCGGCTCAGGTCGGTCAAAACAGGTTTGAGCCGGTCTGGTCTGGTTTGAAGCGGTCAAAACCGGTTTGTGGCACAGTTATAGGCGGTCTGGGCCGGTCTGGTCCGGTTTGATCCGATTTTAGCCGGTCTGGGCCGGTCTGATTCGGTTTGATCCGGTCTCATCCGGTCAAAACCGGTTTCAGCCGGTCTGGTGTGGTTTGAGCAGGTCAAAACCGGTTTGAGCCTTTCAAAACCGGTTTGAGCCGGTCTGCTCTGGCTGGAGCAGGTCAAAACCGGTTCGAGCCGGTCAAAACCGGTTTGAGCCGGTTTGGTCTGGTTGAAGCCAGTCAAAACCGATTCGAGCCTGTCTGAGCCGGTCTGGTCCGGTTTGATCCGGTCTAATCAGGTCAAAACCGGTTCGAGCTGGTGAAAACCGGTTTTAGCCGGTGTGGAGTGGTTTGAGCCGGTCAAAACCGGTTTGAGCCTGTGAAAACCGGATTGAGCCAGTCAAAACCGGTTTGAACCGGTCTGGTCTGGTTTGAGCTGGTCAAAACCGGATAGAGCCGGTCTGGCCCGGTTTTAGCCGGTCTGGGCCGGTCTGGTCCGGTTTGATCCAGCTTCAGCTGTTGTGGGCCGGTCTGTTGCGGTTTCATCCAGTTTGAGCCGGTCTGGTCCGGTTTTATCCTGTCGCATCCGGTCAAAACCAGTTTGAGCCGGTCTGGTCTGGTTTGAGCCGGTCAAAACCGGTTTGAGCCGGTTTGAGCCGGTTTGTGCCGGTCTGGTCCGGTATGATCCGGTTTGAGAAGGTCTGGTCCGGTTTGATCCGGTCTAATCCGGTCAAAACCGGTTTGAGCCGGTCTGGTCTGGTTTGAGCCGGTCAAAACAGGTTCGAGCCGGTCTGGTCTGGTTTGAGTCGTCAAAACCGGTTTGAGCCGGTCTGGTCTGGTTTGAGCCGGTCAAAACCGGCTCAGGTCGGTCAAAAAACGTTTGAACCGGTCTGGTCTGGTTTGAACCGGTAAAAACCGGTTTGTGGCACAGTTTTAGGCGGTCTGGGTCTGTCTGGTACGGTTTGATTCGATTTTAACCCTTCTGGGCCAGTCTGATTCGGTTTGATCCGGTCTCATCCGGTCAAAACCGGTTTTAGCAGACCAAAACCGGTTTCAGCCGTTCTGTTGTGGTTTGAGTAGGTCAAAATCGATTTGAGCCTTTCAAAACCGGTTTGAGCCGGTCTGGTCTGGTTGAAGCCAGTCAAAACCGATTCGAGCCTGTCTGAGACGGTCTGGTCTGGTTTGATCCGGTCTAATCAGGTCAAAACCGGTTTTAGCAGGTCTGGAGTGGATTGAGCTGGTCAAAACCGGTTTGAGCCGGTCAAAACAGGATTGAGCCAGTGAAAACCGGTTTGAGCCTGTCTGGTCTGGTTTGAGCTGCTCAAAACCGGTCTGAGCCGGTCTGGCCCGGTTTTAGCCGGTGTGGGCCGGTCTGGTCCGGTTTGATCCGGTGTCATCCAGTCAAAACCGGTTTGAGCCGGTCTGGTCTGGTTTGAGCCGGTCTGGTCTGGTTGGAGCCGGTCAAAACCGGTTTGAGCCGGTCTGGTCTGGTTTGAGCCGGTCCAAACCGGTTTGAGCGGTCTGGTCCGGTTTGATCCGATTTTAGCCGG